>SMDT01001635.1:0-525297 GCA_005392925.1 Aquilaria sinensis
TCAGGAACATCTACTCCTACCTTAACCCCTACCTCTTCGTTTACCTCAACCTCTTCTTCTTCTTATTTAGATTCTCTTTGTGAATTTAAATATCTTTCTGATGATGAGAAGATTCCCCTTACAGATCTTCCCCTCATCAATCCTTATAAAGCTTTTACTAAACCTACCCATTCTCTTACCCGTACTGTAAAAAAGCTAGTCTCTCCTACTAAGAGACATGTAAAAGAGTATGTTCAAGCTACTAAGTTTGATCAACATGCTCTTCCTGCAACATCCAAAGAACAGTATGTCACTCTGGAGATCCCTCCTCACTTCCCTCGTCAATGGACAGCTGAAGGGTACACGCATCTCCATTTTGGTGCTGTTCGACTTGCTCTCACCTACCACGGAAGAAAAGGACTACCAGTTACTGCCCGTCTCGCACTGCTTGACTCCCGCTATAAGAAGTACAAGCATGCCTGCATCGGCACAGTTGAGACTACTCTCAACGCTGGTACTATCCTCATGACGTTCTTCCCCAATTTCTGTATGGCTCTTCAAGACCCACATCTCTTAACGGCTTTGAAGATCCAAGTTCAGATAACTGGTGTAGAACAAGTCTCAACCACACTGGCATCCACTCTTCACTACCAGATGGCGTATAGAGTCCAGAACCATGCTCTTGACTTCTCTATGCCCAATATGAACAATGATGCCTTGTATCTGTCTGTAGATACAACCCATGTTCCTAACGAGACGTATGTCCCACAGCAAATACCTCGTGAAGAACTCCAACGACTGATCCCTGCCTCTTGGATATCTGCATATGAATCTCTCTACCAGCAGACAGAGCCAGTCCAGTCTAAGAAGCCCATATTCCTTGATAGAGGAAATGGTCAGACGGAAATCTTCTTTCAAAAGGAAGAACCGTCAGAAGATACTGATGTCTTCTCTACACCAGCTGTACTCACTTTCATCCGGGAGCCCATGGAGTATCTCCACATACCAATTGAGTCTTTTGACTCTCTAGGTAATCCAGTCTACTCCTTTGCGGATAAAAAGGGTCACAAATACTTTGACGTTTGTGACTGCCAAGACTGTCACCAATCTCCCTATGATGATGAAGAAACTACCAAGAAGATGAAGAAGAAAAATAAAAAGTCTTCTCAACATCTTCTCCAACAACGCTACCATGATGGTGATCCCGAAGTTGGATTACTTGGTGAGCCCTCTGGCAAGTATGACTATTACGTCCTCTACTCCCAGAAGGAGCCAACTATGGATGATATCTTCCCTACTTCTGCTGAACCATTTGAACTTCCACCTCCATCACCAGAAGTAAAGATACCATGCCATCCCTACTATAAGAAGGCTATCAGACAACTCAGGAAGGAACAACCTTGTCCGTTTGTTCCTGAGGTAAATGTCTTCGAGCATGCTCCTGAAGATTTTCCCCCATTGGCATTTAATGATCCTTCTACATCGACAAAGCATACTTGGAAGGTTCCTCAACCTTCAACTGTTGATTCCGAAGGAAGACGAAGGGAAACTTCAGCTGCTGAGCAAGTTCTTAATTGGCAATCTGAGAACATGGTTTCTCAGAACAAAGTCCTTAGCAGAATAGAGCATAACCAAGTCCGCTTGGAGCAAAAGATGGATCAGATGATAATAGATCCATTAACACAATGCCAGCAACGGATCAACTACCTCCACCAGGAGATTCTTGGCCTTATAGCCCGTCATGAAAACTCTTCAGCCCAAGAACAAGAGATCCAACATCTGAAGGAACAGTTAGGACACCTGCAAGCCCAACAACAACCTCACCCTAGGTATCCTACTTCTCTTTCCTCCATATTCCAAATAGCTGACCCATTTAGGCCTAGCCCAAGCCCAGCACCTTATATACCTCCTTCTTCTTCTAGAGGATTCTTTAAGCCTCTACCTGCTATCATATCTAAGCCTGCCTACCAACCTCCTTACAGACCTCAGCCCACATGGCCTGATTCTCCTACTTGGTCCAGTCATACACCGGCCCAAGTTCCCCCTCCGGATAAAAAACAGAAAGGCCCAACTTATCCTCAAAAGCCCATCAAGATCCAAGAACCCTCACACCAAACATGGATGGTCCAATCCAATCCTATACTTGGATTTCTTGACCAACATATACAGCAGCCTACTTCTCCATCTGCTTATGCGGCCCAACAAGACTATACTTCCACTTCATCAAGTGAATCTGCAGAAGACGATGTCACCTCTACATCTTCTTCCGATGCCCAAGTCTATATGGCCCAAGGAGCTCCTAGTCATGCTCAGCCAGCCGAATCCACAACGACAGATGCTGGTAACCAACAAGCTCCTTCTCCTCAACAGCAACAGCAAGCTCCACCGCCAGGACCTCCACCAGGACCACCTCCCGTTGTCCATATGGATGAAGATCCTCCGGTTATTAATCTTGATCCTGTTTGGCAACCTCCTTCGCTCAACATCACTCTATCCCTTGAAGGAGTTCCAACAGCAAGATGGAATGAGAAATTTCTTGAATTCCATGCCTGGTGTCTAACACAACTCCAACGTGAAGGTGTTAATCATCTCAAAGTCAATTGTGCCTTCATTGCTGGAATGTCTGGTATCCTCAAACACTGGTTTATGAGCATTGGGGAATACCGACAAATGGAACTTGCCCAGACACCAACTACTACAGAATTCATCTTCAAGCTGTATAGAGAATTCATTGGTGAACCAGAAGCTCTCCTTGATACAGCAAGAGAAGAATTCTTTAAAATGAAGTGCTGCTCTTACAATCGTAAAGATCTTGAGAAGCACTATGAAAGTATGCTCAAACGCTTCTACCTTCTGTGCACTGGATATGAAGCTGACAACAACTTGAAGCAAGCATACTTAAATTCTGTGCCAGAGACAATTGGCCAGGAAGCTCTCCGCATCATCCAGCAAAGTGGACAAGCTCTTAAAGATTACTCTTTTGGCAAACTTCACCAAGTGATGATGATTGCTCTCAGGAAGCTGTGCAATACCCATTCCTTCTTTAAGGATTTCAACCAGTCTCAAGGACTGTTTGATAAAGCCTGCCAGCAGCTTAAATTAACTATCAAGTGCAGCAGCAAAGGCACTTGCAGCTGCAGTACCCCTCGGAAGAAACACCATCGACGCCGACTCTATTCTCCTGACCGTCCTAGACGATTCAGAAGAAAGAAGAAAAGATTCTTCCGATACAAGAAGAATAGCGGCAAATTCAAACGATGTTTCATCTGCCGCCAACCAGGACACTTTGCCAAGGACTGTCCTAAGAAGACCAACAAGTCAAAGAAGAAAATGGCGAACACCATTTCTCAAGTCACTGGTGCTGATCTATCCAATGACGACATGGAGTCCATTTTCTCAGAAACAGAAGATGAGGCATCTGGCCTCTTTGCCATTGAAGCTTATTCGTCAGAGTCTGATTCTGACCATCCTGAGCAAGCCTCGATCTACACCATGCAGATCTCACCTATGCAGTCCTCCCTCTTCGCTGCTCACATCATTCCACAAGCCAAGATCAACATTCTCCTGGACAAATATGCAAAGCCAATCCCGGTGATTGCTCTCTTTGACACTGGTGCCACAAACACCATTGTCAATCCTTCCTTGCTTCCAGAAAGAATGTGGCGACCTTGCAATGAAAGATTCCGAGCTGCAAACGGCGCTTTCTATGTCACACTGATAAGTAAGCCAATACGGATCAAGTTCTCTCCTACAAAGTACGTAGTTACTACTGTGTTTGGTTATAACCATGGCAGAGATATGATCCTCGGCTTCGACATTATCAAGAAGCTATCAGTTCAAAGATGGACTGATAAGGGTTTGCAACTCAACAAGTTTTTCCTTCCTTGGACATCAACTCCGCGACTTTATTCAACCGAAGGAGAAGCTCTCTCAGCCAGTCAGATACAATCTGAAAGTGACCCAGTATATGGATCGATCATGCAGACTCTCATTCAACAGTCCTGTGCTGAGTCTCACGCTGAGTTTGAACAGAAGCATCCTCTTCCCCTTTGGAAGAATCCCAAGTTCTTCATCGAGATTCCATTCAAGAAGAATAAGGATGTTAACCCAACAAAGGCTACCCATATGGGTATGAGCCCAGAGGAGAAAAAGATGGCGATCCAAGAGCTGCAAGAGCTCAAGGCCTAGAACCTTATTGAGCCCACAACCTCTTCGTGGGCCTGCCAGGCCTTTTACGTCAACAAACACTCAGAACAGAAAAGAAAGAAGCCCAGGCTTGTTATTGACTACAAGCCCCTCAATGAGTTTGTTACTGACGTTAAGTTTCCGTTACCACGGAAGAACACCCTCTTCGCCAATCTGACAAATGCCAAGATCTTCTCAAAGTTTGATCTTAAGTCTGGCTTTTGGCAATTGTCAATTTCTCCTCCAGACAAGTACAAAACTGCCTTCTGCATTCCAGACTACCATTACCAATGGGCGGTGATTCCTTTTGGTCTGAAGACGGCACCCTCATTGTTCCAGAAGGCAATGATCCAGATCTTCGAGCCGATACTGCAGTCGGCCCTTGTTTATATTGATGATATTTTATTGTTTTCCCCTTGTACAGGTACACATTTGGAGTTATTAATTCAGTTTGCTCAAATAGTTAAAGAACATGGAGTAATGCTCTCCCAGAGCAAGATGGTCCTTGGTCAGACTTCCATTGAATTCCTTGGAGTTCAAATCAAAGATAGCAAGTACCATCCTCAGCCGCACATTGCTACCAAGATCATGAACTTCCCAGATGATAATCTCACGAGAAGACAAGTCCAGCAAATTCTCGGCCTTGTCAATTACATCCGCGAGTTCATCCCAAAGCTGTCAACCATTCTCCATCCTTTACACGTGTATCTTAGAAAGGATTCTCCGCCATGGTCCGACCTACACAAGCGAGCTATCCTCAAGCTTAAAGAAGTGGTTCAGAACCTGCCACCGCTCAAGATTCCCGACAAAGGAAAAAGGATACTCCAGACGGACGCCTCAGATGAATATTGGGGAGCGGTCCTCCTTGAAGAAATCAATGGTACCCGACACGTGTGCTGCTACAATAGTGGAGAATTCAAAGAGTCAGAGAAGCACTACCATTCCACCTACAAAGAAATCTTGGCCGTCAAACGTGGGATTGAAAAATTCCAGTTCCACCTCATTGGTCACCACTTCCTTGTAGAGATGGACATGTCAGCATTCCCCCGTATGCTGAGTTACAGGCAGAAACAACTTCCCAATGCTCTGCTGCTTCGCTGGCAACAATGGTTCATCCGCTTCAGCTTCGATGTTAAGCATATAAAGGGCACCTCCAACACCTTAGCTGATATCCTGAGCAGACCTTCAAAATCCTTCCTCAAACCTCCAAAGCCTCCAAAACCCAAAGCCTGAAATGGCCTCTTCCTCCTCCTCTTCCAATCCCCCGGTCTTTAACAAGAATGATAATCTCCCGGTTGATGTTGAAAGATATGAGCATCAGTCCTTCACCTTCACCCAGAGACACCGAGTCTTCCACTACCATGTCTCCCTCATTGAAAGGTATGGTTTCGATGACTCCCCTGTTAAACCTGTTGGGATTCATCCCCAGTTCCCTTTTGCTCACCTCTTCTCCATCCCTGATGTCTTCACCTTCCCGCCTTTAGCTCTCTGCTTTTTCTGGTACCTATGCTCTGTCCATACCATAGGTATTATTTTTAATATCTCCGAACTTCACCAACTCCTCACCTTCTCTTCCAACTTCCACTCAGACTTCTCTTCTGAGCTCTCCACCTTTCTTTCCTGGTTCGATCCCATCTGCACATGGATTGACCATCTCCATTCCGCCTATAAAGCTCTTAACCCTGCTATCCCAGACCGCCGAATAGGCTACCAATTAAATAATATCTCCCCGGCTAATTCCTGTATGAATTATGGAGTTAGTCATGTTATATATTTCTTCCATAGGCCTATTACCTTCTCTAAATCTCCCTCTGGCCTTAAATTCTCTCCCTCTCCTGTTTATTACCATTATAAGAATTTAGATTTTAACCTTGCCCGAGTCCCCTGGCAACGACATGCTGAATACCGTGCCTTCATGAGAACTGCTTATCGATACAACCATACGGTGTTCTCTATGGAACTATGGCCTCATGATTCTCCAGAATGGCCATCCTACCCGATGGACTACCAAGAAATGATCCATGAAGCCCTCCAGTCTTATGATGATCTTCAACGGCTCCGCCGAAATCAAGCACGACGTGAACAAGCTATTGCATCCCAAAAGGCTATTCACCAGATCACCTGCCCGGCTCCTACACCTTCTTCTCCCCTGGCAATTGAAGAAGATCTTCCACTAACTCAGCCGTCTGAACACCTGATCATGCCTGACTGTAATTGTGGATACATCTGCATCCATTGGAAGCGCCTCAACGGTCCTGACCCGGAAGATCCGCCCATGGATGATCCACGTATAGACGACCCGTATTTTTGGCGCGAAAGACAAACCCAGAGTGACTCTGATGATTCAAATCACAACCTCTGTGATCCATACACCTGGGCTCAATCAATTCCTCGCCAAGATTCGCCTACCGACCCATGATGGTGCCTTATCCTGCTTTAAGATAATGCTGTCCAGCTGTACTCTTTTAATGCGTGTAATAGTAACCTGCCGGTTCAGTGGCCTGTCACTTCCGGTCTAGTATTATTAGTTTTGACGTAAGCCCTTACGTCATTTTATTTGGATGTATTCCCCTGCCTCTGCCTATATAAGGCAGCCTTATTTCCCTTGTAAGATATTCTGGAGCTAATACAGAACTCCTTTCTTAAACTCTCTCTTTATGTTCCTCTCTCACTAAAAACTCTGGCTAGGGGGTGACGTAGAAGTTCTTAGTCTCTCCACTCTCCGATAATCTGAGTTGCCACTTCGGTGGATCCTCTCAGGTCCAGATCATCTTCAAGCTTATCATAATTAAGCTTGAAGGCAAATGGTGACTTAGGAGTTGCCACTCTGTGGATCCTCTCTTCAAGTCGTCTTCTGCCTTCAATCATAATTATTGTAATCTACCGGCCTCGATCCCCGGTGATACGTCCGGATACTCCAGCAATGTTTTTCTCAAATGTTTTACAAAGGTTTTCAAATGATCTTCAGAAAAGATTTGTTTGTGTGGAAAAGTCTTGGAGAATGCCTCCTGAAACTCTGGTGCTCGGGGCCTGATGCTTATGGAAAAGTTGGCTAGAGCTTATGGGTTCATTGTGTGTTCTTGGACTATATCACAGCTAGTCTTTCCTGTTGATTTCCAGTGTCCTGCTTTTTTGCAGTTCTACTTATTCTTGGTATATTGGGCTGGAAACTGTCTCGTGCCACGGTAAAACGTACCACAGAGCAATTCTTCGGAAATCTCTGTGGAGGGTCTGGCTGAATAACAACGCCACGTACCAGGATCAAAAACCTTGTTTTCAAACGATTTTCTGATAAAAGGATTGCTGGGCTACCTCGGAACCCATATTAAAAAAGAGGGAAAACTCTTCTCTTTTTCCATTTTTGTCTTTTTATTTTTACACGCAAACAAAGAAAGATTGAATAAGTAATATTGAAATAATAGTTTTAGAGGTAATATAGTAAGTAATGTACTAGATATGGAAATCATGCAAAGATTATGGACAACCTAAAATAGTAAATTATGTAAATAATATAAAATGAATAAATTAATAAGCAAGTCGTAAGCGTGAAAACGGGATTGTTAGAATCTACACAGGGATAAAGTAGGTTTCAATTCTTAGAAATTAAATGAAACTATTGTGTTGTTAACGGGAAATCAAAGATTTAATCTCCACTATTCTATTGGATTTTGCTTCTATAAAATTAGAAAACCACAATTAGAGTAAAAGTAGAAAAACTCAATATGTTTAATATTGTCCAGCGTGCACTGCTTTAAACTAATCTTATCTTGCTTGACTTGAATATTAAATTTCCATGTCTAAGCAAAACACTTTAAGAAAAAGGAAAAAGAAAAAACTAATTTACTTCTATGAGACTCAATAGTTGTAATTAGTACTCCTATTTTCATATAGTATAGAGGTTGATTATGTGATATTCTTTGTCTCAAAATGGCTGACATTTTCCATTTTTTTGTAAATATTGAGGATATTATATCACTTATAGTATATGTTATTGTAAGGGCTTAACTAAATCGTATAATTATAACTTCAAATTTTTTCTTCTGTTTTCAAAATTTTTACATACTAAAATTGAGAGTTTTTGAGAAGTTAGAGAAAGAGAATGGTGTCTTGAACTATGGTCATCCCTACGTTAAGACACAACTATATCGCTTGGGTTGAAATGTGAAGATGAAAAAGTCCTTCAAAATTGGTATGAATTAGTGACTTATAAAATTGGGGGTGAGTAACTGTATAAAAGTGCTTGATTTATTTTGAGATGCAATAATTTTGAGGATGCTTAAAAATGAGACGAGTAGACCAAATTGACCAAATTGATGCACTTTCAAAATCAGTCGTCAGACTGGACGGGTTTTAAAAGTGAGAACCCACGGTTGCGAATCACCCAAAATGGAGCCGGCCTTTTCGCGTGTCTTGTCCCGCCCACAAAGTTTTCGTTTTGTCAATTTAAGTCACTGAAGTGAACCCAACGGCTGGTCCTAGTCCCGGTCCTCCCTCACGCACCCACCCGCCACCATCAGTTACTACGTCAGAAAAGGCCTCTCCTTTCGCCTCTCTTGCTCTTCATAGAAGAGAAAGAAAGCATCTTCTCCTCCTTAGCTTAACGGAATCATCCTAGATTTTACTACTTTTCGGAGACTGAAACGCTTCCGACAAAGAGATCCAACATGGATTTGCCCAAAGAACGGGAGAGTTATGTCTATGTCGCTAAGCTCGCCGAGCAAGCCGAGCGCTACGACGGTCTGTAATTTCTTCTGTTTTCTATGGCAATTTTTGTGTTAGACTCTTAATTGAACAATTAGATCTATGGTTCATGTGTTCTGTACAATTTTTTTTTTCTGAGCAACCAAACGAGGTTTTGGACCTGGGTTTTGTGTGAATTTGTTGACTTGATTCGAAGTTTTGATTGCCGCAGAAATGGTGGATTCTATGAAGAAGTTAGCTAAGCTTGATGTGGATCTAACTGTGGAGGAGCGGAATCTGCTCTCCGTTGGGTACAAGAATGTGATTGGAGCTCGAAGAGCATCGTGGAGGATTCTTTTCTCCATTGAGCAGAAAGAGGAGGCAAAAGGAAATGATCTAAACGTGAAGCGGATCAAAGGGTACAGGCAAAAGGTGGAAGCTGAGTTGTCTGGCATTTGCAGTGATATTATGACGGTGATCGACGAGCATCTGATTCCCTCTTGCACTGGAAGTGAATCTTCTGTGTTTTATTACAAAATGTGAGTAGTTGTCCTGAATGAGGGTTTTGTGATTTCGTCCATGTTGGTTTCTGGAACGAGGCTTTCTTTAATTTTCACTGTCACTGTTGTTCTTGTAGGAAAGGAGATTACTATAGGTATTTGGCTGAATTTAAGAGTGGTGATGAGCGGAAGGAGGCCGCTGATCACTCGATGAAAGCATATCAGGTGTGTGGGATTTAAATTTGCCTTTGCTTCTGGTTTATCTTGTTTGTGACCGGGGAAGGTAAAAGCAGGATTCACCGTATTTGCATAAATTCTCGGTGTTCTACTTCTTTAGTTCCTCACAAAAGTGTTGAGCTGAAGAGGACTGACTTTGAGCTTTTTTCGTTTCATGAGTTTATAGTGAATATGATTTTTGATAGCTAATTGGGATTATGAACTTTATCCCTCCAACCCCAATGTAATTGGAATTTGAGATTAAAGTATATCATGTTGATGATCTGATGATGATGATGAGGAAGAACAACAAAAGGAAAGATAACCTCTGAATTGCAAGTGTGAAATCTAAGATGTTACGCTGATATGACAATCTTTTCGTTAACAATTTGTGCTCTGGATCTTGCTAAATGAATATGGA
The DNA here is from genome assembly GCA_005392925.1 of Aquilaria sinensis. Taxonomy (NCBI): domain Eukaryota; kingdom Viridiplantae; phylum Streptophyta; class Magnoliopsida; order Malvales; family Thymelaeaceae; genus Aquilaria; species Aquilaria sinensis. Next base: position 9,982 of record SMDT01001635.1, read on the forward strand.
AAGATGTTTACCTTCTTGGAGAGAAATTATATATGGTTAATCGAAAACTCAATTATAGAAATTATGTACTTCTGTCTCGATCAAGTCAATTCTTCATTGACCTTTAGATAGGAAAAACTAAAGTATACAGTAACTAATTACTTAAATAAAAGGACTAGTTTCTCCTGAGATTGAAAACCCTGATGGCATGCTATCTATGATACTTGCAAATGTTCCAGAAGATAGAGAAAGGAACCAAGGATTGAACTCTCCTCATAACTCCATGGTTGCAAGACTTGAAAAAAACCCAAATTTCTTCATTCCTTCTATGGTCCCAGAAACAGCTATTACTTGGAAAGAAAAACCCCCCCTTCTAGAAATCCTTTGCCTTAGTGAAATAATATAGGATACAGTAACGAGTTCACAGGCCTTTACTTTCGACAATAAATGGTTGTTAACTTTTTTATTTTAACCAGAAAATAGAATATCATTGATTAGTAACCATTACATACTTCGAGGCAAAATACAAGCCATCACCTAACTTTACAATTACGCAAACCAAACAAACAAGGGAGATGTTCTTCCTAGCCCTCTTTTTGCTAGAGCATCAGCCTCTTTATTAGCATCCCCAGGAATATGCCTTATACCGCACTTATGTAAAGAAGCTCAAAACTTTTCAATCTGCCATAACAAATCAGCCAATCTCGACAGAGTATTTCCCCTTGCAATTGCCCACCCAACTGCCAGGCTTGAATCACTTTCAACAACCAGCTCTTCATTCTTATGCCGCCTGTTCTCAAGCATAATTTCCAATGCTTCCTTTATTGCCAATAATTCAGCCTCAACAACATTGGTGCAGGTGACAGATTTTGAGAACACACACAGTACCTTTCCTTCACTGTCTCTCAGTAGCCCACTGATTGCAGCCAAACCTCCACCCTGAATAACTCGAGCATCCACATTAAACTTCAGAACACCATTCTTTGGAGTTTCTCAATTGACAACCTCCTTCCTGCGCTTTTCTTCTCTTCCTCCCAATTTAATGCTAGCAGGTGCTATTATCATGTCCAGTAATGACAGATCAGCATTCTTGGACTTTGCCATAAGCCAATGGCCAACTATCAACTTCACAAGCTCAAAACCCACAAACATATCATAGTCTTTTCCTCTAAAAATCTTGTCATTCCTCACCTGCCAAATGGTCCACACGATGGCACCAAAGAACAACATCCACACTTCCTTGGAGCACACCAGTTTTGAATAGTATTCCCACATTGCAAAATACTTTACAAATGAAAAAGGAATTGGCCATTTTATGCACCATTCTTTTACCAACCAAAGACCACAATCTCCATGCAAAATCACAGTGAAGAAACAAATGATTAATAGTCCCACACAACCTTTACAGAAGGGGCATGTAGCATTTCGGATTTCCAGCAATTTTCTTTCCACCAACATGCTTCTCGTATCGTAGGTAATCTTTCATGAAGTAATCGCCACAAAAAAAACTGCCACTTCAGGAGGCACCCAAAAACTCCAGACAGAAGCTATAATGCCAGCATCATTTACTGCTGCTTCTCCTGCCTGCTTGACAAAAGATTTGGAAGAATATACTCCTGAACTCTCATAAGTCCATATTAACTTATCCTTATAATCTGCACATGACACCTTATTTAATATAGACATAAACTCATTCCAAACCTCAACCTCCCAATCCAAAACTGGCTGTTGAAGCTTAACATCCCATGTCCATAAACCATTCGACCAATATCCAAAATCCTTTACCCTTCTGCCCTTGTTTATGGACAAAGCTTATATTCTAGGAAATCTGTTTTTGAGAATCACCCCGTCAACCAATGGTCAGTCCAGAAAGATGTATTGTTGCCATCACCAATTAGAGCCGTTAGACCTTTCTTCATGATAGAGTTATACCTATTATCAAGTTCCAGCACACTTGTAATTCTCTGTCAAACATACAACATTTTGTCACCTCTTGGAACATCTGGCAACAAATCATCCTTGTCTCTGCCATATTTTGCTTGGGTTACTCTCCTCCAAGTAGCAGCAGACTCATTACCATATCTCCACATCCATTTCACCAGCAAGGCGTCATTCTTTCTTCGAAGATCACCAACTCCAAGTCCAACAGCATCTTTAGCCTTGATAATGGTATCCTAACCAATTGGCACTAACTTCTTCTTCCCTTCTTCACATCCCCAAAAGAAGCTTCTTTGAATTTTCTCTAGCTCCTTCAAGACATCTGCAGGCACATAAAAGATGGAAAAATAAGACATGGGTAAACTGTTTATTACTTATTTTATTAGAGTGTCCCTCCCTGCTCTCGAAATAAACTTAGTTTTCCACAAACTCAGTCTAGCTCTCACTCTCTCTATAACAGGTTTCCACATTTTCATTGCTTGAGGATTGTCGCCTACCAGCAAAGCTAGATAAAGGAAAGGGATTTTACCATGAGAGCAGCCAATCTCTTTGCCCCACGACTTAACAACATTCTCCATAATATTGATCCCATACAGCTTACTTTTTAACATGTTAATCTTCAACCCAGACGACAATTGAAAGCAGTGCATCACTCTTTTCAGATTCTTCAACTCCTCCAGGGGCTTCCGTTGCAAAATAAGCAAGGTGTCATCAGCAAATTGCAAGTGTGAGAATCTCACATTTCATCTTTCAGCCCCACCTCTATGTCAGAAAACAGCCCCAAGGTCTTTACTTTGTTCAGAAGCACATTGAGTCCTTTGCTAACAATACTGAACAAAAACCGAGAAATTGGATCTCCTTGCCTCAATCCTCTCCTCATGAATTGTCTTGTTGGCGACCCATTTACGAGTACCTACACCTTTACTGAGCTAACACATTTCAATATCCAAGCCCTCCATCGACTCCCAAATCCCATCTCCAACATTAAGAAAACTCCATTCGATTGAGTCGTAGGCTTTATCAAAATCAATCTCAAAATCAATGCTTGTTAACTGAAAGCATACTTTTTTAGATTTTTTTGTATAGATTGAGATTTCTTGACCAACAATCTCTCAATTGAGCAGAGTCATATTGGAGGGTACTAAAACGTCCTTTAGTCTTTCAAAAAGAATGTTACCTACACCCAAAACCAGCCACTCCAACGACTCAAGCATTGATCTATTGGTTAAAGTTGAGGTTGGTTGTTATCCAAGATCCAAGAATTAACCCCCGCTCTGCCTCTCATATGTGACCCCCCCCCCCCCCCCCCCCCCCCCCCCTCCACCAAAAAAAAAAAAAACAGCCACTCAATTTTCTCCCCATTATCTTTAGTTGAACACTTTCATTCTGGGATCGCATAGAATTTTTATTTTGAGACTTCAATGTGACAATAAAGACATTATTGGTATTCAACTTGCACTGGTCATAGGAAACTGTGCTCTAGATCGAGTCTTCAACTTCATTAAATCGTTTCAATTTTGATTCGGCTTCAAGCAATGTTTCAAAATGACAAGCTCATCTTTGTGCACTAACGTACTCTCTTATGACTGCTTTGTGAGGGAAAAATAAAAAACTGATCCTAAGTCACATACTTGTTTGATGGTTTTACCAAGCTTTCACATTTGTGTACTGTAGATCTGTATTACTACCATCACAGTATAAAAGTAATATTTTATCTACTTCTTCTGATTGCCCTCTATATTACTTCGTTGCAGACAGCATCTACTACAGCAGAAGCTGAGTTGCCTCCCACACATCCCATCCGATTGGGTTTGGCCTTGAACTTCTCTGTTTTCTATTACGAGATTATGAACTCCCCTGAAAGGTATAAATGTTGCTTCGTTTTAACTTTTTGGGGTGATGGGGCCCTTGGCTGAGGTGGAAGTTTCATATTCTCACTAACTTTGTACCAGGGCATGCCACCTTGCAAAGCAAGCTTTTGATGAAGCTATCTCGGAATTGGATACATTGAATGAGGATTCATACAAGGACAGCACGTTGATAATGCAGCTGCTTAGGGACAATCTCACCTTGTGGACTTCTGACATTCCTGAGGAAGGTAGTAAGCTACTGTTTTATTTTTATTTTTTTCAAAAAAAAAAAAGCTTAAAATGGATGTCAATGTTCTGTTCTGATGTTTGATGCTAAAATCAAGGAACTTCTTGGCCTAACAAGTGTTCCTGTTCAACATTCTGATCTGAATGTTTAAATATTGAACCTAGTGTATGCTGCTAATTCAACTGTATTGCTGTACTGTCTGCTTATGATTAAACAAGTGCATGCATGGCCATGCACGCTGCCAGGAACAAACCTTTGGATGCATGTGATTAATCATCTATCAGTTATCTCGCGTTTTGGATGCCCTCTTCTTTTTCTAATCCATTAGTATTTAGTAGTTTGAACAAGCAGTTGATGTATCATTCGTTTGTTTTACCACAGCTGATGAAGCCCAAAAGATGGAAACATCTGCTAAAGTTGAAGGAGATGAGTGACAATGGAGGATGTTGTGACTTCTAAGTATTCGACTGGTAGGAATCTCTCTCTCTCTCTCTCTCGTAATTAGAAGCATCTATACAAGGTATAAGAGAATTTAGGAGGTACTCATATGTAAAGAAATGATAAAATACTTGCTTTTTTGGGACCCGGAAGGCACCTGAATCAGCATTAGGGCATCATATAAGGGGAATGGGGAGGTCGGGTTTGAACCGCTGACCTCCACTATATCCCTTTGATCCTTTAGCCACTAGGCCAAAGGGCTAGTGATGGTAGAAATCTATTGATTGTTGCTCTTGCTCCCTAATTGCATTTCTTTCATTTTTTTTTTTAATATTCATAGTTTCTTAACTGATACCTGTAGTTATTTCTGCCGTGGTCTTTGTTCCTGGAGAAAATTGTTCCCGAGCTTCGAGTATGTATCAAGAGTGGAAGTAGAGCCCTAGTAGCTGGTGATGTTACCTCATTTTCCAGAGAGATACTCAACTAGTATCATGCTGTTCTAAGATGTGGGTGTTGTGATGACTTGAATGATATTGGTTTGAACTGCCAGTTTCTATTTTCCATCTTCCAGTCACCATCTCTAATTCTATTGAATTGAGAAAATCATCTCTCCATCAAAGCTCTAATCAAAGCTCTAAACGCGTATAAATGTTTTTTTACTGTAATTTTAATGGTAACATATATTTCTTTTTTTTTTTTTTTTCCTTCAATCCTTCCTTAACATTTTGTACTCCGGTTCATCTTTTCAATTTTTGGGGCATTATGTAGGTTTACAATTAATTCTACTTCCAAGTGATGAGGAATATTATACAATAACATTCTATGATGATTTTTTTCGTGTTATGGACATGTGACAGCTGTTAGTAATCTAAGAGGCCATGCTTGAATTGACTGAAAATGATGAGGTGATGGACTGTGATGTTTGTCATTCATCACGATTCTTCGATCAACCACTAAAACCCTCTGAATCACATGGGGTCTCCATTGATCGATGACTCGTGATGGATGATAGACATTGTGATCTGTTATCCTATCACGGTCCTGAATTTAGTTAGAGAGAAAGAGAGAGAGAGAGAGAGAGAGAGAGAGACATCGCGAATTTCATGGGTGCAATATTAGCAAAACAGACATTTCAATGGTGGGTGGGTGTTTTGGGATCGGGTCAAAAGAAACATTCCTAGCCGTAGCTCATCCGAGGAAAATAAGGGACGACCAAAAATAACTGTCCTAAAAGCCAGGTTAATTTTCCAGCTATAAATTCCCTCCCAATGCCTGTCTATTCAACAGGCGAACATAACACATTCTTAATCGTCTCCACAAATACAGAGCAAGAATGGCGAAACGATGGGGAGCTTCCATCCTCCTTTCCTATGCCCTCTGCTTGGTATCCCTCTGTTCCTCCCAAACTACCCTCCCACCCCATGAAACTCACTTCTACATCACAGGCAAGGTCTACTGCGATACCTGCCGCACCCAGTTCGTCACCCGTCTCACAACTTACATGAAAGGTAAGCATAGATGTGGTTGGGTCAGATGAGTATGTATATATATAGCATCAATGATTGAATTTTGGGTTATGTGACCTTGTGTTTGCCATGTAACACTCACTAGGTGCAATGGTGAGATTGGAGTGTAGAGACCGTCAGGATGGCGTGCTCAAATATACTACCGAGGTTGAGACCGATGACCAAGGAAGCTACACGCTCAAGGTGGGGCACGAGCATGAGGACGAGGTGTGTGAGATGCTATTGGTGAAGTCCAGTGAGCCAGAGTGTGCAGAGATTAGCCATGATGAGTTCGGGAAAAAATCCGCTAGGGTCTCTCTCACAACCCACAGTGGCATGACTTCAAAAACCCGGGTGGCAAATCCTATCGGCTTCATGAGGAGGGATCCTCTCCCAGAGTGTGCAGAGGTTCTCAGAGAGCTGGGATTAACGCCTGATGGTAAACTTATAGAAGACTAAGGAGGCACGGGGGCAGGTGCATGCACAGGCGCGCGAGGTGAGAGAGCTCTCATTGCGCCCGCCCATGCCCAAATAAGCAACTCTTCTACGCTCAAGTCTGTGTTTTCTTTGGAGGAATTGCTACCTTTGGACTTTATTTTCATGGCCTTGCTTTTAACCTTATATTACTTTTATAGTTTCAAATTTTTAATTTTGGTTTGTACCTAGTAGAGTGATGATTATTGTCACATGAAAGTTGGAATCGAATAAGGTTAGATTCCAAAACTGGCTGTTGCCTCATCGCTAGATTTTCACGTGTTTGTTGGAACTTCCATACCTATTGCTTTATCAAGTGAAAAATGTTTGTGGGAATCAACTTCGAAATTGGTTTTAATTACCAGTAACAACTCGACGTCCATGCAACAAAATAGTTCACGAATTTTAGCTATTACAACAGAATGTTCTGTTTTCCTTTTTCAAAACCTCAAGTAATTCAATTCACTAAATTTTTTAGAGAAGCTAAAATTCAGATTATCCCAGTGTTTTGTTTTTTATTTGCCTTTTTTTTCAGTGATTTTTTTTGAACAATAAAAAATACAAGTAAGAGGAATAATTAAGGAAGAAATGAAGCTGCAAGCTGATGCGGAGCAAGGACCCTTTGCTTGGGCACAATGATCACCGAACAACGCTTGAAGGACTGGAGAAGATGAAATATTTGGTTATCCAAGTCTCAAAGCGAGATATCAGATTGTTGCCTATGCAATAATAACTGTAAAACCTGCGAGCAATCTATGAGCAAAATGAGAAATTCAAGGCGATGATCAGTTGCCATCAACTAGCACCATGAATTGTCTATAGTTCAACTTCTAACGTTGAGCAGCAATGACGAAGGAAATTGCCTTGATGAAACAAGGGGGGATATTAATGCCCCTTGCCAAACCTAGGTTGCAATACCCAGACTAGTCGAACTGCACCATGGCCCATCTGTGACTATTATAGCTGGGCGATAATCAGGCGATCAGTGCTGGTTGTTGCCCCATGTACCACACAGAGTAAGAGGGGGATTATACATATGCAGAAATAACTTCTGACATAAATCCTCAAATAAAAAGAGCTAAGCAATAAGATCATCCTATTGTGTAGTCAAAGATAGAACATGAAATGTTGCTTGATAGAAGACACACTAATTGCCCAATCCATATCATCCAAAGGGTAGCAACTAGGAATCTGAACTAGTTAGCCGAAAAATGTTGCTTTCGACTTAGAAGGGTAATAAGCCAACTTTCAAAAGAGGGAAATGATACCGGTGTAGGAGAAGAGCAAAAATTACCCCACAGCTCTTGAGATTCAGAGCATTCCTAAAACAAATGAAACATTGTTTTTGAGGAGGTTTGACATTGGGAGCAGGTTGGAGCAACTAGGCCCCCTATAATTTGCTAATGTGACTGTTGTAGGCAAGGTGCACTAGACCAGAGATTTTTATGAATACACTTTTTCACCAAAATTTGTAGAATCAATATTCATTGTGAGAGATAAACCTACCATCTCGCTAAGTTGTTTCCCTTGTCCAGCCAATTTGTTCATATTGGCTATAGGTGGCAGACTAGCAGCTCCACACTCGGACTGTCCGATTTCCAACCTTGGTTTGATGCTTAACAAACACATTATGTATCATTTTATGCTAATTACAACTTACAGCTTTATAGGTTTTAAGACAAATAGGTTTCCTCCAAACTTTCCTAAATGCTTCTGAATATAAAAAAAATAAATTCCAGCATATCTTTCACAATTTTTTTGGCAAAAACATATCTCCTTTTACCCACAATTTTTTAAAAAATAAAATAAAAGAAAAATCTGTCCCTTTTGGGCTTTCCTACCTATAAGATGAACTTAGACCATGATTTTTAATATGTACTGATGCAGAAAGGACTTTCCTGTGTACGGGGGGCGTATACCATATCGATCAAACACAATGCTTATCAGAGAACAAGCATCTCAAGATTCTCAACTCCCAATTAGTGTTCCACCATTTTCCATCTTTTTCTTTCCTTTTAAATATAGAGTATCATATTACAAGATATCAAAATTTGCAGAGAAAGATGTAACATTACATAAGAAGCGATTTGTAAATAATCTCTAACCCCAGTCAAAGTCAAACCCCTATCTTTCGGCTTCCTCGAATCACATGGACTTTGAGATTTGCTGCTTGAACTAAATCTTGAACATGGCAAATTAACTTCTTCCTTTATGTACTAGTACTTGTTAATTAATACTTTATTTGTCTCACATTGTTTGTAGCATTTACTATTTTTCATTACAAGATTTTCATATTTTGTTGATTCGCTTGTAAAAATTGAAGGACAAGAGTGAAAATAACACAAAATCTTTTCCTCTTTTTTAATTTATGTGTCAAATTTAAATGTTTTAAAGAATAATTAATAGCATAGACGGTCTCTAAATTATTCCCTATGTGGCAAAGTAATCCCTTAATTAAGAAGAATTATAAAAAATCAGTAAATAAGGATTATCATGGTTCGGGTTGGTTCAGGTTTTAATGTAATCGAACTAACCTAAAATAGACTTGGTTCAAAAAATTTATTGGTCAACCTAAGAACTAATCACTAAACAAAACTAAAACAAAAGTTATAAGTTTTTTTATTCTGGTTCTCAGGTTTTTTTTGTTTACACCATATATCTATAATAACATCAAAATCCAATAAAATTGCACTTATAACATCAAAATCCAATAAAATTGCACTTATAACCCTTACCCTAACAATAGTCTTTGAAATTAGAAATGTGTTTATGGAGTGAGATTGAGATAGTTAGGACCTAGGATTAGGTTTAGAACTAAATAACAAAAAACCCATGTAATATAATTTTCAATAAATAATTATATATATATATAATTATAAATTTTATAATATATTATTACATATAACTTGGGTTGGTTTCATATAAAACCGAAACAACCCAAGAACCGATAATTTTTCTAGAGGTAAAATCACCTCACAAACCATGTTCAATTTTTATTTAACCCAACCCAACCTTCTTATTAGGTTTGGTAAATCCATTATTATACCCGACCCATGCTTGCTCTTTTACTCCTTCCCTTCGTTAACCGTTGAAGGAAATATTATCTATCATCCTCAATATTATTAGAATTTTGTTCAATTTGGTACCCAAAATCCTAGAACTTAACAATTGCCAATACATTTAGTTTATCTATTCTGCACACTATTTTTCAAATTCAGATCTGAAATATGCCAAGTGAAAGCGGCTAGGGAATAAGAAAGAGAAGAAATTCATGATTATTACGAAACATATAAAGACATTTTCTTATTTTTTATAATTTTAATGATAAAGTTCATATTTGAAATTTATCATATACCTTTCTCTAAATAATATTTAATGGAATTTGTTTGTGAATAAATTATTTTATATAAAAAATTGTCACGGTTATATTATATTGGTATGTTGAATAGTTAATACAACAAAAAATAGATTTTAAAAATTTTGATAAAAAATTAATTATGTAAAAAATTTTGTATTCATCCAACTTTAGTCCTTTTTGTTTCTTTATAGAGTTGTACTCTATTTTAATTATTTGTATCTGCTAATTAGAGTAGACTCTTATATAGGACCGACATAAACAGATATTTAAAATTTAATGTCTTCTTCCAACACTTTAAAATATTTAGAATCTAAATGTTAACTACTACCAACTTTGGAGAACTGTAGTATCCCCATTTGGCACAACGTTAGTAATTATCGTAATTTTTTTAATCAAGTATTTAACAGTAATATTTAATTTTTGACTTTAACGGTTTAATCTTTATTATTAATATATTATCAAAAACTCTAATTTACATTGATCCAAAAAAATTCTTCCCAAATAGGCAAACTATCGAGATAATTTAATATGAAATAAATCTAAATAAATTAATAAATTAATATCATCAATTATGTTTTTTTTTCTTATTAGAAAATTTCATTGATAAATCAAATAACTGGACATGGATAGCACTGGAAAGGCACTACGTCCACATTTTAGCCTTCCAGCGAGGAGAGTTCTCACAATTAAATCAATTACTCTAACACAAAAAGCAAACTTCACCTGCTACCACCTCACAAAAATGGAGAATTACAAGTATGACATAATGGCTAAAAATTATTATATTGTGTAATTTTCTTCATAATGATTGAAGTGTAAGAGGTAAAAGGTATAATGAACACATCCTTAAAAGTGTTCTAAGTCGATAACTTGGCCCCCAAGAAAATCATTAAGGATTGATTGTTTGTCAAACAACCTATGAACCTTTTTTTGTAAGGTTTTGAAAATTCGGGTACTTAATTGCAAAACTCTTAAAAAAAGATTTAGAGAGTTATGAGAAGGATATGAATGGTATGAAAGTGCTATTGGAGGACCAAATTGCTCATGGAAGACAAGTTTAGACAAAGGAAACACTAAAGGCGTTAAGGATCTAAATGTCTCAGTATAAAATTTAAGGTGTTCAAGTTTTTGACTTAAGTTAAAAAGTAAAGTTGTGGGGTTATCCCACCTAGGGAAGGCTTGCTATGGCTTGTAAATGGGTCAAAAATGTTGGGCACATGTGGACCAATGAGTTTGAGACAAAAAGAATCATAATTAGTGAGAAGGAAAATGACATAAAGCAAGGTTAAGCTTGTTAAGTGTGTTTTGTGCCCTTAAGCTCATTTAAGCTCATTTAAGTGGCCAACTCACTTATCTTTCCCCCATATTTGGCCTCCTCCAGCCCAAGAACACAACCACACTTCCTCCATAGCCACCACACCTTCAAACTTGCAATTAATTGAAATTGAAGGCAAAAGGAAGCAATTGGAAGCAAACTAGAGCTATTGCTTGGATACTTTAAAGATCAAACTTGATTTTCGGCCTATCCACTTTGGTAAAGATTCTCTTGCTCTCATGGATTATTTACTGTATTTTCAAGCATCTATAGAGCTAGGGCTAAGCTTGGAAGAGAACCATGAGCTTGATGAACCAAGCTTAGTGAGGAGAGTGCACTTATTGAAGGTTTTGTGACCTAGTGTGAAATGCACAATGATGGCAGTGAAGTGAGAGTTTCTAAAGCCCAAATTTAGTACTAACTAGTGTTAAAATCCTCTAAGACCAAGTATTAGCTTGAGGAGGGCTGTCATAATGAATTACTTAAGTTTATTGTATGTTTTATGGACTAACCTATGGTTTATGTTGCTGGCGCATTTTATGTGTTTGTTGGTTGTGAATGACTGCTGCATTTGGTTGCTATATCTTGTATATATACATTGTGGCTTTGTGTTTTAGTGTCTTTGGATGTAGGTTTTAATGAGGGTCACATTTCCTTAAGAAACCAAGTGTTTCCCTTACTAAGTTTCACAATGAAACTTACTCTTCTCAATTCTGCCATTTCAGGTCCAGCAGAAAGATCACATTCAAACTAACCTTTGTTGTTTGAGTTTTGATATAAAATTTCACCTATTTTAACTTCTATGTATCTAGTTGTGATCTGAAAAGTTTGGTGATTTTAGGAGCACATATGGTATTTTTACTTATTATGTTATGCAGCAGTTGTCGAGCATCCTGTTTCTGAAGTTTATTGTGTTCAGGCACTCCTGTAACTTAGGGTACATATTGTTGGGTTTCGGGAGCCAAACAGCGCAGCGGAATTTAACCGAAACCCTCCAGGATCCAAGTGAAACGGGGTAAACCGGGTGTTCGAAAATTTTCATACCTAATTTTCGGTTGAGATCTCTCACTCAACTGTAGAGTCGAATCACAAAACCTGAACAATTGACGTGTTCAAGCTCTCTATGGTATCCACATGAGCCTCTCGGGATCACCACGCTTCCACCACGTCCCAGCAGATGCGTTTCTCTTGCGCTCGTAGTGCTAACTTGCGTCCTCCAAAGAATTGCAAGAGAAGAGTGCGACTGTCCTTTTGGGAGGCTAGGGCAAGGAGACCTGCGAATTTCTCACTTAAAAGTTGTATTTATAGTGAGACTCAACTTCCAGGCCTAATGGGTTTCAAAGCCCTAATCCAATTAGGATTTGATTTCGGGCTTAATAATGGCTCAACTCTTGGGCCCATTATTAATACGAAATTAAAGTGAAACCATAACCCAAATAATTAGCTCATGCACTCTAATGATCCAAATTGCTCTATGTGTGCGACCCAATAGGCTCTTACCACGTTGGCAATGATCATAAATCACATTTATGATCATAAGCAATGAGCGGTGTCTAGCAACACATCATTGCTACCCAAGTGACAAGATTGTCGATGATTCGACTAAACCTTTATGATCATCACCGATATATGCCATTGTCCCTTTGTCCAAGATATCAAGACTAAGCACGAGACATGGAATGTGTCACTCTCGTATAGCCCAATCTTTGGTTTCTTGATTACCGAGTAGACCAACTTAAACTGATGACATTGATATCGTATATCAACTCATCCGAGCATGGCCATGCATTTTCTAAGTCTCACTCTATCAAGGGGCCGAAGATATCGCTCCCGTTACATAGGAGGGACAAATCCCGTCTTGATCATACAAATCCCTCCGCATGATATGTGACATACCCAATGACCTCCTTCAAGTTCACTCAATTACGAGCAACAAAGGAAAGTATCAAAGTATGTGACTCACATGTAGGGAACCTTGATGATCTTAGGTCAAAGGACTACATATACCCTAATCACTATGGGAATTACTTATGACACTCATATAACGATCCATGTAGTGTTCTCATGGTGGGGCGGTCCAGTACACAAGTTCTCCAACTTGTACCCATATGTAGATTACATATCTCAGATTAGTCTCCACATATGCTAGTCGTTATGTATTATTGCAACCCGTTCCCCAATAATACTAGACCAGGGACTTTTAAGAATATCATTATTCTAGGGTTACAATTATGTTTGTTAAGTTACGCAGGAACAAAACAACAAACATAATTGCTGGATTAATGCCTTAATAAAATATCATGACTCAATGTGCAGAAATACAATCATCTCATGATTGGCTTTTGGGCACAACACTAACACATATTTAGCTGAGTTAAGACCATTGTGTAGTGTATGTATGCATGTACATGTAGTGTATGTAAAATGAGACAAGTATGTGAATATTTGAGTAATGTTTTGGCTATGTATGTGATATGGTGTAAAGCTGCCTAAGTGTGAATGATAGGCTGCTTACTTGTAAATTTTGTTTAGGCATATAAAGTTGCTAGATGCAAAAGCATTTAATTCCTATGTGTATTGGACATGTATGGGATAGCCTTGGAGGACTTACCCTTTGTGAATGAAGTGTTTGCACACTTATGAAATTTTGTATGGGCAAAATAGTCATAAAATGACCAGAATTTTGACTCTGTACTCAAAGTTCTATATCTTCATGTGTAGAAGGAATCTTTGTATGAAATTTTGGCTACACCTAGAGCACATCTAGAGGTTGAATAGAATTTAGAATTTATGAATTTAGAGTCTTGTAGCCAAAGATATGACGTTACAAAATTGGCTAAGTTACTGTTCATTTAGTCAGAATTTTGTAACCAACTTAAAAAATCCATAACTTGATCTATTGGTGGGCTATTGATGTAAAAAAAATTCCTTGATTTGCTCTAAGTTTCTACTTGATAATGGAGCAAGGAAAACAGGGGGTTACATGACTAGATTAATACAGTTTTTTGGAAGAAGTTTCAGGTGTAGTGGCTGGTCACTTACACTTAATAAGATTGCCTAATATGTGGTAGCCAAGATTAAGACTTGTGCTAATGTTTTCCTTCCCACACTAAGGGTATTGTTCTGATGCTACAGAACATACAAAATTTGGGAGTTTTAAATGCACGATTTTGACACCATAATTAGACTACGTTGGAGTGGGTAACATCACTAATTGCCTATCAATATAAGATGTGTACTCCTCCTCTCTTTCAAAACATCTAGTGTTATGTTTATTCATTAATCATTAGATGAATAATTTATTTTTACAATGGTTTAATAGATCAATTGTTAAATTCTAAAATGTGATGGACAATTTTAATCATTGTTATAAAATTAAGGGTGAGAAATGATATTCCTGTCAATGTCTAATGGAGGGAAAGGACATGGAACGACCATTCGTGTAATTGAAGGATAGTTTAAGAGTATTTTGCACTATTTCTTAGTTCAGGGACTATTGTACAACAAAGAGTATAGTTTAGAGACCACAAATGTAATAGCCTTTTCTATGCTAATTTCTTTTTACTTTTTCACAACATTAATCGGAATTAATACAAAACAAAGAAAAACTATTTAAACATAAGGTTGACCATAGGAGCTATCTCGCCGCCGCTTCACAGAGAAACCATGCCGGAATCCGTCTAGTGCCTCCGAGGCAGCCGCGGACCACTCCTCCACCACCATTCCCTCCACCGCAAACATGGGGTGCACCACACCACCACCTGCCCCATCCTCGAAGCACCCATCGCCGGAAGCGCCAGGGAGCTTGGCCTTACGGCGGCCGGCCCCGACGGGAACATTTCGAAGGGTGCCGCCGGCTGTCCAGTATCGTTGGCAGCCCTTGCAAAAGTGCCGGGGCTGGTTGACGTTGTAGTTGTTGAAATAACAGAACTTGGTCTCGGTGCTCTTGCATCTTGGGCAGGGTATGATCTTGTCCGGCCGCTTCTCCGCCCTCTGATCATCGCCTTTGCTCCGATCATTGCCGTCTGGTTTGGATCTAAATTCTTGTAAAGAGATCAGCTTCCCAAATAACTTGATTCCTTGTTCTTCTTGGCTGGCCATGACCCAATTAGTATTACAAGAGAGAGAGAGAGAGAGAGAGAGAGAGAGATGAAGAGAGATTCTTGGTTTTGTTTTGACAAGTTTATGAGCTAAACCCCAGTATATATACCAAACAAAGACAAAAATTTATATATTATTTGCAGAAAGGGAGAGAAGAGGAAAAAGCGCAACGAATAGAAAAAGAAAAAACAAAAACAGATAAAGAAAAGAGCATGTGAGAGAGGAGAGGGAGGCAGCGGCCGCCCGCGAAGAACAGGTCGGTGGCGTGGAAAAGCTGATGATGAACCTTTTGCCCAAATCACTACTCCACGTCATTTACACTACCCCAATTTTAACTAGTTTTGAACGGTTAAATAAAAATTCTAGTAATAAATACAAAATACAACACCCAGTTTTAAAAAGACATCAGAACACTTCACCTAAAAATTCCCATAAAAATATAAAAATACATCAACTCCGAAATTATATATCGAATAACCCAAAGCCCCTTTAAAAATCTCTTTCTACCTAAAGAACACAACAATATCTCTACAACATAAAAAAAACACAAGCTTTATATAGCTAGTTACATATGTTAATGTTTTAGCTTCAATCTTTTTCTTCCATATAATTGCTTTTCTTTTGGATTTGATCTCTACTCCATTGGCTGTACAGTCAATAATTTAACTGTTGGACCAAATGCAGATTGATATGATAGATCTAGTAAACCTGAATTTAGCCTTAATTTTCATGTATGTTTTCTCAATATAAGTATTTGTTTGCTTAACTTGCAAACAAATACTATTTTCTAAGGACATATTTTACTAATTTAATGGAGCCTTCGGAGTCATGTAATAATCCAATTTACTCTTAATAATAAATTCAACCTTAGTAAACTAAAAATATATGCATGTGCAACACACAAGTATATATGAATATATATGTGGAATAAATTATTATATGTACACCAAATTTTAATACTTTCTTTGTCTAAAAAAGGATTAAATATATTTCTTTTTCAGTTGTCTAAAAAAAATTGAAACATTTTTCCTTTTGAAAATTTTTTAACATTCAATTTACATTACCACCATTATTTAACCTTTATTAATACATAAAACCCAATAACAAGCTTTTTCTTTTTAATCTTTATTTAAAAATAACAATTTTTTTCTTTTTAATCTTTATTTCAAATCTTATTACATAAAACCTCATAAGGATTCTTTTTTTTTTTTTCTAATTTTAGTTTCAGAGGAAAAAATAGAAAAATATAATAAGTTACATACATTCTAATTTCTGGCCGATAAGAAACATTTCATCCACTATTGGATGGAGGGAGTATAAAATAATATGTGTTCAAACCTAGTGTTATACGTACATACATATATACATATACCATAAAAAAACAAACATGTATATATATATATATATATCAGAAAAACGAAGAATAAGTAAAGCTATAAAGCTATCTCATAATATGCATCTTATAGTTATAGCTTACAAACCTTAAACAAAATGTATACAAGGAACTAGGTTCCTGAAAATACTAGTACTCGTTATATTCGCCACTCGCTGATTGATTGAATCGGAACACCTAACTGAAATGTTCCTTTCAAAGCTTTCCAAAATGTTCCCCAGAACTTTTAGGAAAGATGATAACGACGCATAAGTATCCCCTATTAGCCCCTCCAAGTTTCACGTTTAATGCCGTTTGCCCCTCCAGACGAAACCTACTAGCCCTTTGTGACAAATTGACAAGTAGTGTAATTTGTTCAGGAAAGGGCGCACACAATCCGCAAGAGTTCAATATGATATTTTTAGCATAATATTACCTCTTAGATTAAATTCACAAAAACAAAAAAATGTACCAAAAAAGTTCATATAAAAACCTCTTACGTCAATTGAACAATAATTCATTTGTGAAAATATCTAATTTTAACTACTTTAATGAAATTATTATGTTTGGATTCCTTTAATCGCGTCTTTACTAAAAGAATCACTTTTAGTTCATGCAAAAGTAACCTCAAATCCCGTGCCATTTTCTATATGTATATATAACATGGACGAATAAAAAGTTTTCGTTTCTTCCACCCCGAAAGATATGCACTTTTATTGGGATGCTTTGGAAGAACCTTTTTGTTGAAAACCGTTTATCAGAATTAAAAGCGAACATTTACTAAGAAATAAGAAAACGAAAAAGAAAATAATCAAGCTTCAAGGTAGGAGATAAACGTTGCATTACAAATCTAGGTCAGGATATAAAAAAAAAGTAAAAAAATGCAAAAATAAATCCATTTTTTGTATATTATCTTTGTTGGGGGCAACAATAATGTCTAAATCGTGTGAGACCAAAAGCAAAAAAGAAAAAGAAAGAGAAAAAGAAAAGTGGTGGAATACAGGCCTTATACAAAGCCCATAGCGGACAAGCGCGTAATAGATAGTTCGAAGACTAAATAGGAAATACCTGGTGTGCTTTAGAGGAACTCCATCAAAGATGGAAACGGGATCCCCAAGATTACACGATAGATTAGGTAATTTTCATTCAGAGGCGATTCTCTCGGATCTCTTTCAGCTATATAAACCAACATCATGCACAAATCCTGATGTATGAGATTTTTACTAATCACTCTATTGTTTTTTTTCCTATTTGCCTGAAACTAACTTGATCAGCAGAAGCTTTCTCTCGAAAAAACATCTCAGGGTTCTGATATTGTCTTTGGGCGCAGGATCTCTAGTTCACCATCATTCCAACCTCCATACCAACCTACCTAGTTTAGACAACCTCGCATTGACTATCAATTTGGCATCGTCTATGTGAACATGGTGAACACTCGAAGATCTCACATGGATCACTCAGATCAGCTAGGAAATGAGCACAAAGCTAATGAAAAAATCAGACTAATCGCCTAGGGGGTCTATAAGGCCCCAAGATGAGAGGACTGCCCACAAAATAGAAGATGAAGGACCTCACGTGTTGACCAGAGACCCCCAGGAAGGGAAGAGACCTACCTTCTTGAATGATTGCCAATTTCAAGCCTTTCATCATGCCCTTTACGAGCAATTGAGAGCGACCATCCAATAAGAGATATGCAGAGCACTATTGAAAGCTCTTGAGAAGGTCGCAAAGTGCTATCTAGCACCTAACTAACCTCATCGAGCACCACCTCAGGATTCGCCCCTAAGGACCCTTACAAGCAAGCCCCATACATCTCTGGGGTGATTTGATGATCCTATTAGCAGTGATATAAACATCATTTTGCAAAGGTTAGACAAGATGGAGAAGTGTATAAAGGTGCCCAAACCTCCTTTGGTCGGCTTTGGATCTACTATTGATATTTAATACATGTGACTTTAGCCCTTTATGGACGAGATAATCAATGCCCCAACTCCTGATGGTTTTCGAATGCTAAAGATTGACCTATACGATGGTCTCTTGAATCCTGTTAACTACCTACAAAGGTATATCACCTCCTTGAGACTAGAAAGAACCTTAGATGCTATCACGTATTGGGTGTTCAGCTCCACATCGATAAGGGCAGTAGCCTCGTGGTTTGGAACCAATAGGGGGTGTTATTTCTACTCATTCAAAGGCATCTCTCAGGCTTTCCTTCGTCATTTTTTGGGGAACAGGCAGACCCCCAAGTTAATGGCTTATTTATTGAAGATATAGTAGGGTCATGATGAGTCCATAAAGGACTATGTATGGATATTCAACATTGAAGCAGTACAAGTGCAGGACTTGTCCCCAGAATAACATATGGTAGCCATTGTTTATGGATTGTCAAGGGACTTTAGATTGGCCTAAGATTTACAACAGAACTCTACTAGGAGCATAAAGGAATTCCTTGATCGTGCCACTTCGTACAAGCACACAGAAAGGCTCAATTAACCTGTGACGTAGAAGAAGCAGTAAGGGCTAAAGAGAATGACCCATTTTTAAGAAAAGGACTACAAACACAGACTTGACGAGACCAGACCCAATTCTGCCTTCACTAAAAAAAATGAAGGCAAACATTTTGTATGCTCTAGAAAGAATAAACCGGATGCCCATGTAGCCCTCGCCGATAAGCCTTTCAAATAAAAAGATTTGAAGTACTGTCGGTACTATAAAGATAAGGGCCACGATACAGAAGATTGCTAATAGTTGAAAAGGCTCATTGAAAAAAAGATCCAAGATAAGAAATTGAAGGAGTATTTACTTTGGCAATCATCCCTCTGCTAAAGGTAGAAACAGAGGCCCCGAAGAAGAGAAGATGAAGATGACTGCGAATGGGGTCAATGGCAGGAGAGGCCATGACTCCTCTAAGGGACCATAAGAAGCCAGGACCTCAGCGGGAGTTGTACATATGATTACCAAAAGAGAGACTTCATCAGCTCGGAAACGGTAAGAGTGTGAAATCACTTAGTTAGAAGTGATCGATGTTAGTAACATCCTTACAAGCTTGGAAAGGTCACGTGTCCTCGTTCCGCATGTGGATGCAATTGTCATTACATCAATGATTAACAATTTCGGTGTTAAGTGGGTGTATTTGGATACGGGAGCCAACTCCAATGTCTTATTTGCTGATTTGCTAGATCAAGGTTAGGAGATCTTCGTTGACTCCCATTCTAGGGCTTACGTCTGATGTTGGGGGAAATGAAGTGCCGATGCTTGGGATGACCAGACTGCCTCTCATGTTAATGGGCATTGACAAGGGCGGAAGAACCACTTGTGACTCCTATGCATTAAAGTTCCTGATCTTGGCTGTACCATTACCGTACAATGCCATACTCAAGAAACCAGTCCAGGTACAATTTCATGGGTGGATGTTAAACAGCTAATGATGGTTTTCACAACTCTTATTGGAGATGTCGCTGTTTATATAGACTAAGCTTTTGTGTGGTGTAGTTATGTGGCCAGCCTAAAGGGATGAAAGGATGACAGGCAAGCCTTGGTGGACTTGAAAAGAAGAAAAGAACAATCCCATGGTAACGAGCCCAACATATCGCTGTCTAAGGGTACAAATAAAGTAAAGCTAGATCATGGAAAAAGTGTAAGGATTGGCAAAGATTTCCCTCATAAGGTAAAGCGATCATTAATCAAATTCCTATGGGCTAATATGGATGTTTTCCCATGGTCTCCTAGTAATATGCCCAGAATAGGCCTAGAAGTTATTACTTACATACCATAAGTTAGCCCCTTTGCTCAACTAGCTCAACAAAAGAAGCAAACAATGACCCTTAAGAGAAGGACTTCGTTAGAGAATAAGTCAGAGAGTTATTGAAAGCAGGCATTATTCAGAAAATACGATGCCCTAAATGGCTTGCCAATGTAATTTTGATCAAAAGATAAACGGAGAATGATGCATGTGCATCGGCTATACAAACCTGAATGATGCTTGCCCTAAACATCCCTATCTACTGCCATCCATAGACCAATTAGTCAACTTTACTGCTGACCTTAAAACCCTATCTTTTATGGATGTATTTAGTGGTTATCACTGGATTTAGATGGATTCTAAAGAAGAGGAAAAGATAGCCTTCCACAGAAGAGGCAATGGATTGTTATTAAAGGATACCTTTTGGCTTAAAGAATGTAGAAGCCAGAAATCAAAGGCTCAAGAACAAGATATTTTTAGAGCAGTTTGCGTGAAATATGGAGGTCTATGTAGATAACATGATTGTTAAGAGTAAGGCAATAGACTGTCACTTTGATGATTTATGGGAAACCTTCTATAAAATGAGGTAATTCAATATGAGATTAAATCTCCAAAATTGTACTTTTAAGGTCAGAGTTGGGAAATTCTTAGGTTACATGGTGTTTAAAAAAGGGATTAATTTTAACTCAGATATGATTAATATAATCATGGTGATGCTTAATCCCCAAAACAAAAGGCATGTCCAAAAGTTGGTAGGATGATTAACTATCCTAGGCCGATTTGTCTTAGAATTTGGGGATCTTGCCGAACCTTATTTCGAATACCAAAAAAAATGACAACCTTTGAGTGGACCAAGCAATGTCGTGAAGCCTTTAAGCAAATTAAAGAGTACTTGCAACACCACATGACGCTGAAATAATCAAAGCTTGATGAGCCCCTCATTTTGTACATTGCCATAATCAAGGTTTCTATTAGTGCCGTACTCATCAAGGAGTAGGGACCTAAGAAATAGCCAGCCTCTTATATCAATCGAATGCTCCAAGGAGAAGAGTCACAGTATCCTATTCTCAAGAAGGTAGTTTTTTCCCTCACAATAGTTTCAAGAAAATTAAGGCCTCACTCCCAAACACGTAAGATCATCATTTAAAACTGTGTTGCTCATTTGAGATATTCTTCAAAAACCTAACCAGTCTAGAAGGCTAGCTAATTTGGTGCATTGAGTTAGGAGAATTTGGCATCCAGTACGAGCCCCAAAGAGCAATAAAGGCCTAGGCCTTGGCCGAGTTTATTGCAGGAATGACCATAGCAGAAATGGCTGAAGAAAGATGATCAAATGAGACCCCTTATTGGGAAATGTACATTGATGGGGTATCTGGACCAGAATACCAAACTATTGGGTGTTACCTCGAGGCCCCTTCGACAAAGAAGCAACACTTAAAATTAAATTCCAATTCTTGGTTATGAACAACGTTGCTGAATATGATGCTCTCATAGCACAGTTGTGGATAGCTGGTCGGGTGGTGGTACGATGCCTACAAATATATGGTTATTCCTAGTTGATAATGAATCAAGCTACTATAGTAGTAAGAGTCGAAGATCCTATTCTTTATAAATACTTGAACATGGCAAAGAATTTAATACAGACGTTTGACCTCATGCAGGTCTAGAAGGTGAACGAAGGCATAAAATGTGAGGGCAAATGCCTTCTCAAAAGCCCAAGAAGAGGCCATGATGAAAAAACTCATGAAACCATCAATTCACTTGCTGGAACACCAGGACCTTGAGGATAATTGAAGATGGCCAATACGACTCTATCTTGGGACTGGCACGCTAAATAAGACACCCAAGGAAAAAAGTAAGAATAGGATATGATTTGGAAGGTTCGTCATCATCGAAGGAGAATTATATAAATGAGGATTTGCATCACCACTACAGTGATGCCTAACCCCTTAAGAAGGGCAAGGGGTTTTTCAGGAAATCCATTAGGGAGATTGTGGGGCCTATATTGTTATTGACTTCCTGGCTCATAAAGCACTGTGACAGGGCTACTTTTGGCCAATGATCCGACGAAATGCCTGGAGGCTTGTCTAATGATGTTATTCATGCCAACTCAATGCTCAGGTACAGAGATTGCCATCCTTCAGCACCTCACCAGTTGCCGACCTTTGCCCATTTACCATGTGCGTCCTTGATTTGACTGAAGCACTCTGGACAGTCTCAAGATAAGTTAAGTATTGTATTGTAATTGTAGATTACTTTACTAAGTGGGTAGAAGTAGAGCCATTGACCTCAATAATGACATATTAGATTATCAAGTTCTTATGAAAAAATGTAATTTGTCATTTTGGATGCCCTTATGCCATTGTCACAGACAATGGTAAACAATCTGGCAACCAACAGGCACATCAGTTTGCGAAGACTAAGGGGATTCACCTCTATTTTGCACCTGTGGCTCATTCATAGTCAAATGGACAAGTTAAAGTCACCAACTAGACCATAAAGGATGTCTTAAAGAAATAGTTGGGAGGAAAGTAGGCTGATGAATTGCCAAGTATCCTATAGGACTACAGGACAATGCCATAAAGGCCAGCCAACAAAAGTCCTTTTGGCATGGTTTATAGAACAGATTCATTCATACTAGTGGAAATCGTGCATCTAACCCTACGAGTCCAAGCGTACAATGTTGAAAGAAATGACCAAGCATTAGAAGGAAAACTGGATCTACTAGAAGTGCTAAAAAAAGACGCCCAAGTTAGTATGGGGGAATTTAGAGAATGAGTTACTCTGGCACATGATAGGAGGGTTAAAAAGAAGGCTATCAATGTAGGGGGAATGAACCTCATCAAGGTAAAGCTAACATGAAGGAATCCAGGACATAGGGTACTAACACCTAACTGGGATAAACCCTACTTAATAATAAAGGAAATTAGGTATGAGATATTTGAGTTAGTGAACCTCGATGGTAAAGCAATGCCTAGAACTTATCATTTAGATGACCTGTTATCCTACTTTGTGTAATAATGATGTTACCCTATTTTATGAAATAAAATGAAGACATTCATTTTACTACTTGATGAATCGACACACAAAGCCCCTAGGCAACCATAAAACAAACGGTAGGTCAATAAAACGACACCTCAAAGGAGCTTCAAGAAATAAAATGAGGAAGAACGAAAATGATTTTTAATAATTGTTTGAGACTACATAGCCATCGATGAGGCCGATCTTTGAGATAAGACCCCACATGAAGGAAGAACAAAAGAAATGAAAGAAAAATGCATTTAGAATAAAAATTTCATTAATATAATCATAAGAATTCTTTACAAAAATTGTTTTCAATTTACAAGCCAAATCCATGGACCAGAAAACTGATGTAAAAGTGCCACCACCAAGAAACAGAAGGAATTCAAGGGGATACTGAGAGGGAAACATAAATTAGATTAAGGATTGCAAGTCCAGGAAGGCTCTTTCTAAATGAAAGCCCAAAGACGAATCCACTCAAAATTCATCCTTAATAGGGGCCTTCTCAGTGTCTGTCACCAATAAGACATCATCGTAGGGTGCCTCTCCTTCCTTCCCCTCTTTTACCCACACATCAAAGTTTGAACCTAGCTTTGCATAATAAGCGAATAGGAAGGATAAGTCCAGATTTGGATGCACCCACTCAATCTAGAAGTGGCAGAAAATGAAGCCCTCTTTGAATTCATTTAAAGGCTTCCTTATCGAGCCCTTTGTCTTGCTTCTAGATGGTTAAGAAAAGCTCCTTGACAAGGGCATTAGCCTTAGCCCAAAGCCCTTCATACACCTCCTGTGTCTTTCGGCCTTCAAAGCCAACCATCACAATGTGCTCCATGATTGGGTTTGGGGCGATGGTTGAGCTGAAGCTGGCCTCGACCTAGGGAGCCAATGGACTCATTTAGAAGCTCATCTCGATAGCCCCCATCTTGATATTAGTGGCCTCCAATAGAGAAGTTAGCTACTTGGCCTTAGAGGTGCCCTGGCTTCTCATTCCTCGACCTTGTGAAGAGAATCCGTTGGCTTTGATAGCTTTTTCTCCAGATCATTGGAGAACTTTTCCTGCTTCTCCTTTTCAACTAGATTCAAATCCTTGATCTCCTTTTTAAAGGCCTCTTTAGCAGCGCGTTGCTTTGCCAGTTCTTTTTTTAGCCCATCATTCGAAGACCTGAGGTTGTCAACCTACGAGGGCAACAGTTGCATCGTCCTCTCATGTGTGACGCACCTCTCCCTAATGGTGTAAGTGATGATGGCCTCCTGTAGCCATGGTTAGTTAGTACCTAACACGATCATGTTCATCATGAAAAACAACAGTGACCATACCTGAAGGAGAACATAAGCATTGCTCATTAGCTAAGCACCATCCTCTTGAGAAGGATGGACGAGACAGTGTCGATCTCTAGGGGTCCTCAACCATTCTAGGATACAGTGGTGGATGTCAGACTAATCTTCCAAGATAAACTTATCGATGCCCACCATCAATTGGAGGTTGAACGCTTGGCTTGGTGAAATCCCCCTAAGCGCCAAACCATGCCTTTGGGCCTAACCCTACTCGGGGACTAGGATGTTGGGCTTGAAATGATCTTCCACATAGTCGACCAAAATGGGACTCTTATCAAGCAGGCCTAGAAGCCTCTTCAGCAGGCTTCTCTATCAGGGCCTTCTCTAAGATGATCCCTGCAAGAATTGTGGCAAAGGAAAGAGGAAAAGAGTTGGGCATCTTTTGCTTCTATAACACCTTAGGTGCGTTTTACTTATGTGACACCACCAACACCTTTGGGTCCATAGCAAAAGAGGGCACACTCCCCCTGGAGAACTTTACAAGAAAAGCTGGATGAAAAAATCTACAGTTAGCATAAAATAACATCAAATTAAATGCCATGGAAGGGAAAATTGCCAAAAGAAGCTATACGTTCACTCCCACCTTATAGGACTTAAGTTCCTTTAGAGGTTGAATAGTGTCCTTTCTTTCGGACCAATTGATTCACCTTCAGAAAGGACTCATTTAGCCGATGTTGACTTGGAAGCTAGAGCTTCAGAAGACTTCCCCACAGCCCCAAGTCCATAAGCTACCTCGACTTGCAAAATTGGAAGCTTACAAGCATTAGCCAGCCTATTGGCGATGCTCTTGTGCCATTTTCGTGAACTCCTTGGCCTAGCCACCTAAATATGTGAGAAAAAAGCACAGAGTTTAAATCATTCTGGCAAAAGAAAACAGGAAAAATGAGCATTTGTGTAAGGTACAACTTTCAAGTTCCTCTGGAACTCACTGGGCTTGGAAAGCTATCTCTAAGAAATCTACCAACTATCCCTTTTCCTCTAGGGCCTAATCATTAGGGTTCAGCATGTTAGGATAGGTTAGGTAGGGTCTGTTGATCCCTGCTCACCTGAGCAATATCTCCCCAATCTCCATGTAACGAGTGGGGAACAAGTCCATAAAGTTGGTACTCCCCACCGCCGACTCCAGCCAGGTAAGAAGCCTGGTATAAGCTCGGTGTGCTGCGGAGCCCTCGTACAATAACAGCCTCATGACCAAGCCCTGCTAGGGGTCTTCACCCACTTATAAATGAAGCCCCAAGTTAGCTCCCTTAAGGTGTAAAAAAGCGGTCTTCCACTCTGCCCACGAGTCCTTACAGTTGACAAAAGATAAAGACTTGTTGCCCCTCTATTAATGAAAGCGAAATGGAAGAACAATGAATCCTTCTTCAAGTCTAACAGATAGAATTGAAGGAAAGCCTCCAGAAGAGGGTCCACCATGGCCATCTTGTAATAGAGGATGAAGGCATTCATGCTAGTGAAACAATTTGGGGTTAATTGCGAAGGTGGCACCTGGTCGTGCTCTTAAAATTGTTCCAGCAACAGATGAAAGGAAACCGAAGGCCTGCTTGAACTTAGCCCAAGAAAATGGTGAAGACGTTAGCTTTTTGGTCACCCCCAGCGAGGCCTCCATCTTCTAATGCCTATCATATGATAAGGGAAACTACAACTTTGCTGGGCCAGAAAGGCCTTCTGAGGTTCGTCGGGAGGGTTTTGTCAGTGAGTACTATTATTGCACTCCTAAATACCCCAAGATTGGGGAAAAAAGCCACTTGAAAGCATTAACCTACTAGGGGATGAAGGAGTGTGGCTAGCAGTAGCCCTTTCGAAGATGACTCTGAATATGCCATTTGGAAAAACTGGCAAAGAAAAGGTAAGAGCTGCTGCTAGCATGTGACATGCGGTGAAAGAACAAGGAAAAACTAACAATAGAAAATGCCACAACAAACCCACGC
Source organism: Aquilaria sinensis (assembly GCA_005392925.1). Taxonomy (NCBI): domain Eukaryota; kingdom Viridiplantae; phylum Streptophyta; class Magnoliopsida; order Malvales; family Thymelaeaceae; genus Aquilaria; species Aquilaria sinensis. The sequence goes on from SMDT01001635.1 coordinate 36,588, forward strand.
CAAAATACCAAAAAACACAAACTAGTAAAACAAAAAAGAAGTGAGTAAGAAAACCATATTTTATTACTTGTTTATGATTACTTGTAGGAAAATGAATGAAGAAACTAGGAAGAGAGAGTGAGCCGAATAGTGATGAAAGAAAGTTTTGGATGAAAGTAAATCTTGAGTCACAAAGAAAGTAAGAACAACAGAGAGATAAAAACAATGGAAGACAGTAAAATGATCAAACGGAAAGGGTAAAAACCCCTACCCTATACATAGCAGGGATGGTGACTCTTGGGTAACCCCATGAAAATTGCCAACATCATTGCGGTTTATTTTTATGCCACTAAGAACGGGACATGTGGCAGGAAGCAGTCATCAAAGAGTCACTTCGGGTCACTGATCTAGAGACAAATTTAATGGCATTGATTCATCTGCTAGTCAGACTTTTGGATTTTTCACATGCAAAAAAAATAATAGAGTAATATAAGCTTATAAAAAACCGACAATGTTTCAATACCTTCTCCAGGATGCTGTTACAATGAGGCATCGTACCCTTTAAGTACGGCAATGTATAGGATGCTTGAAAAAGACATGAATAAAGGTCGCATACCCCCATAAGAGGGAATTTCCAAATGGAATGCCATAAGGAATACGGTAGCTTTTTTACATCACCTTGAAAATACAGGACCCAGACCCACATTTTCTTAAAGGGAATGGAGTTATTAGTAGAATACGGGCCTTATACAAATCTCAAACGGACAGGCCCACAAATGATAGATCAGAGACTAAATAGGAAAGGCCCAGTAGGCCTTAGAGAATACTAATCAAGGATGGAAATAAGATCCCTAAGATTATGAGACAAATTAGGCAATTTCTATCTAGAGGCAATTCTCCTGGATCTCCCTCAGCTATACAAACCAACCTCATTCACCAATCCTGAGATATGAGATTCCTACTGAGCACCCTATCAATTCTTTTTGTTCGCTGAAAACTAACTTAATCATTAGAGGGTTTCTTTAAAAAAAAATATCCTAGGGTTCTAACATTATCTTTCGGTGTAGGATCTTTGATTCACCATCATTCCAGCCTCTATATGAACTTACCTGGTTCAAGCAACCTTGCATTGACTATTAAAATGGGAAAAAATAAAAGTTTTATTTTTGGTTTTTTCCAAATTGATCAGTATAAGAGTAAGAAAATAACATGTACTATCTAGTATACTTGCACCTAACTCCTTCATTAACTATTTAAAAAAAAATTATTAGTTACACATTATGATTCAAGTTCTCTCTAAATCACGGCATGATATAGTAATTCTCTAGATAGTCATTTGAGGGAAAAGGTTTCTTGTTGTTTAGTTGTGATACTATATTAGGTTTTGAGCCCAATATAAGGACATAGAGTAGGAAATAAGCTCATCAGGGCTCGGTTTATATGAAGTTTAGTCGAGTAGATTGACGCTAAGCCTAAAAGGTAACTAAGGGATTAGGAGTGCCATAAAGAAAGGAATTCGATCTTAGACACTCACTAATACACATAGTTAATATCTGATTTTTTAAAAAGGGAACCCCACAACACTCGTATGGTACATTTTAAAACCCTACTTTTCATAGTTCTTTGAATGCCAGTAGAAAGCTAACTTGATCTTCAAAGGGTTCCTTCGGGAAGCATCATATGGGGTTGTGACAGTGTCTTTTGTGCATAAGTACCTTGTTCTTCATTCATATTGCGCAACATCTAGGATCCAGGTCCGCCCGATTGGGTGGTAGCTTAATTATTTAGCTATAAATTTAACGTCATTTGTGGGAATGATATGGTTAATATGAAAATAACTCTATGTAACTAGAATCAATTAGACAATGAGAACACCATCAATGGAGGCAGAATCCTCATGAGCAGGTGAGAGCCTCCCACATCCAGGAAACTGGGCAATGAACCACTAAGGATAAGCTTCCATTACCCCTTAAGAATTTGAAAAGGGTAAAGTTCCCACCATCTTGAAGATGACCAATTCTAAGCCCTTCAACATCCCTTATTTGAGTGATTGAAGGTCATGATTTAGTAGGAGATCCGGACGGCAGTAACAATGGCTCTTAAGAAGGGAGTTAAAAGTCATCCACCCTAAAGGATATTACCTACATGTAGATCAACCTTTCATCAATGGTATCAACAATGCATTGACCTCTGAGGGCTTCTAGATGTCCAAAATTAATCCCTACAATGGATTGATGGACTTGTTAATCACTTATAGTGATATATTACCTTAATGAGGCTAGAATTGGCCATAAATGCAGTTAGGTATAGAGCCTTCAGTTTGACCTTAATAAGACTGACGATGGCATGGTTTGGAATGAATAAGGGTTGATAATTCCACTTCTTTCGAGATCTATTACAAACCTTTCAATGCCACTTCCTAGGAAGTTGATTGACTATAATACGATAGGTCACATTTTGATATGTCTAACATTTTAACATAAAGGGGATCCAGGTACAAGATTTTTCTCCTGAATTACATTATAATAACCCAAAACTTGATGAGAGATTCCCTGTTGGTGTAGGTTCTGCATGAAAAACATATGGGGAATATTGAAAAGTTTCTAGATTGGGCCACAAGGTATATGCGTGCGTAGGAGCTCAAGAAGTCAACCTCACAGAAGAAGCAACCAAAGGTAATGGGCCATCATCTAAAATGAGAGGTTAAGGATAGAAGACCTCATATACACCACAATGACAATTCTTGGGTAAATATCATGTATGCAACACCCCCATATCTCATATGGAAGAAATGTGAGAAGTTTTATATGGATATATAGGCTCAAGTTCCCGAACATGAACACTGAACGCTTATTCTTTTTATAAAGGAAAGCACATGTGGTATAGGCAGATATTCCATTGACTGATTCTTGGGATCGTCATGATGTGGCATACTGGGTGTGCACATGCATCATCTACCAGGCTAATCCTAGATTAGATAGGTGTTAGTGTTGTGCCCAAAAGCCAATCAGGAGATGATTGTATTTTGCACATTGAGTCATCATATTTTATTGAGGCATTATTCCAATAATTGTGTTTATTGTTTTGTTTATGTGTGACATAAACAAATATAATTATGACCCTAGAATAATAGTATTCTTAAACGTCCCTAGTTTAGTATTATTGTAAAGTGGGTTGCAATAATACATAAAGACTAATATGTGTGGAAAGACTAATATGAGATATGTAGTCTATATATGAGTACAAGTTAGAGAACTTGTGTACTAGACCGACCCACCATGAGAACACTATATGGATCGTAATATGAGTGTTATAAATGATTCTCATAGTGATCATGGTATATGTATTCTTCGACCTAAGGTCATTAGGGTTCCCTACATGTAAATCACATATTTTGATACTTTCCTTTGTTGCTTGTAACTAAGTGAACATGAAGGCGGTCATTGGGTATGTCACATATCATGCGGTGGGTTTTGTATTATTAAGATGAGATTTTGTCTCTCCTATGTAATGGGAGTGATATCTTCAGAAACCTTGATTGAATGAGACTGAAGAAATGCATGGTTATGCACAGATGAGTTGATATGGGATATCAATATCATCAATTTTAGTCAGTCTACTTGGTAATAAAAAACCTTAGGTTAAACTATACGAAAGTGACACATTCCATATCTTATGCTTGGTCTTGATATTTTGGATAAAAGGACAATGACATATATAAATAATTATCATAAAGGTTTAGTCGAATCACCGACTATCTTGTCACTTGGGTAGCAATGATATGTTGTTGGACAACGTTCATTGTGTTGTTCATTGTTTATGATCATAAATGTGATTTATGATCATTACTAATATGATAAGAATCTACTGGGTCGCACACTTAGAGCTAATTGGATTATTTGAGTGCATGAGCTAAATTATTTATTTTTGGTTTCATAATAATTTCGGATTAATAATTGGCCCAAAAATGAGCCATTATGAAGCTTAAAATTAGACCTGCTTGGATTAAGGTTTTAAACCTATTAAGCTTGAAAGTTAAGCATCACTATATATACATCATATAGTAAGGATTTTCCAGTCTTAGCCTCCCTAAGAACTAAATCAGAAGGGTTCTAAAAAGTTCCAATTGATATTCTCATCTTGCATTTCATCGGAGGACGCAAGCTAGTACTGCGGATATAAGAGGAATGCACCTGCCAAATGTAGTGGAGGCGTAATGATCCAAGTGGTTCGTGTGGATACTATAGAGATCTTGAATACATCAACTGTTCAAGTTTGTGATTCGACTTAACAGTTGGGTGAAAGATCTCAGCCGACTATGTATACAAATTTTTAACACCTGATTTACTCTGTTTAACTTGGATCCTGAATGGTTTCAGTTAGTTTTTGCTGTGCTTGTTTGGCTCCTTAAACTCTACAAGAGGTTACTTGGCCCTAGCCAGGTAATTCAATTAGAAAGATTACTAGTTTAAGGAACTAAGTAATCCTAGAGACCCCAACGAGGATATTGGGTATAAAAGGGAGGGAGCTTGTAACGCCCTCATATCCTACATGTGAGAAATGTTAGAAGCCATATGTAGATATGTAGGCATAATTTTTAGAGCATAAGCATTTAGCACTTATTATTTTCATGAAGGATAGCTTATGTAGTGTGGGCAGATGTTCCCTTGACTGGTTTTAGACTTGGGTCGTTACAATGTGTAGCCTGGAAAGGCACAACATAGAGACCAAGTGGCCTTAACCTATGAATCTGAAGGCCAACAATAACCTAAAAAAGCATTATCATTATCATAAGGATAAGGGCCATGAAATAAATAAATGTTGGAAATTGAGGGATCTTATTAATGAGCTAATTTAAGAAGAAAATATAAAATAGTATGTCTTTCATCTTGATTCATTTTGAAAAAAAAAAAGCAAGAAGAAAGGCCTCATAGGTGAGACAAAAATGACTGAGGCCCTAGCTTATGACAGGTGGTGAGATAGGCCTTATACATCATGAAAGATAACCATCAGAATCTCGAACCTATTGTTAGGGTTATCTACATGATTATAAAGGGGGAATCACTTTTTCCCCCACTTTGTACTGATAAAAAAGGAAGCCTCTGTAGTATTCATTTATCGCAGCTTTGTCGAGGCCATCTTATAGCCTTCCATTAATATTTTTGAGCTTCATGACTCTCTGGTTGGTCTTTGAGTGTAATTGATAGAATTTCTTTGATTGCATCTTCTTCAAGCTCCTTGTTAACCCCTCAGCCTCAGTGACCCACTCAGAGAGGGAGGTGACCCACTTGTCACCCCTTTGTAGTTTGGTCTAGAGGCCAGACTTAACCTCAAATAACTTCTTCTTAAGGTCCCTGAGAAATCCTTGGAGAAACTTTAACTCCTTCTCTTTAGCAGCCTCATTTTACTAATACTACTAAATGGTTGTAGCTAGCTCTATTATTTTGTTGTCACAGTCACTGGGAAGCTTGTCCTTGGAAGCAAGTTACTGTAGAAGTTGATCCCTTTTAGTTGCCAGCTGAGACTAAGCAGACAACTCTTTCTAAATGCTTGTCTTTTCTTTCTACAACTCATTGACGATGGTAATCACTTGTTAGAGCCTGTCCTCTCAAAAGATGTGCCACTCTCTAATGGTAAAGATCATGAGGGCTTCTTACAAATGCCAAACAGTTCGTAAAATTCACACTAAAGAAAAATTTTGAATATGAAAATGCTAAAGGATAAAATTCTCACCTAAAGAAGGCTGGCTGTCACCAACCCTAAAGCAATAACATCCCCTTAAGGAAAATGGGCTAAATGATGGCAATCTTTTAGAAGATGAAGCCCTTCCAAGATATGCCAATGAAGGTTCCCTTTGTCTTCCATGATCAACTTCCCCTATGGGCAACTAGTGGTTGAATAAGCAATTTGGTGAGATTCCTTTATTTTCCATTATCTTTCATTGCTGCTCTGCCCACTTAAGCATCAGCAATTATGGCTAGAAGAAAAAATTGATCTACTTCTAGGAGGAAAGAAGATCGAGAGGATCTCAAGAAAGTGAGATCGAGAGGATCCCCTAGACTTACTCGATGAACAACCCTTATTGTTGGCCTTTGTAGGAATGACCCTTATTATGGAAAGAGATAGAGGTGGAATAGGAATAGTTGATAAAACAGTAACAAGCAAGGCCACTAGATCTTTTCTCTTGGATTTTTTTAGGGGAGTAACTGAAAAAAAAAATTTGTTAGAGCTTTTCTAACTAAAATGTTAAACATTCCTACAAAAAGAAGTCACATGCTCTGGGAGGGCCTTGACATAGGGTTCCAAGAAGTGCACGACCAATGAGGCATAGATTTCAACTTCCTGGACTTGGAAATGCCCTATACTAGTTTCTTCCTTTTTTTTTTAGCATATTTAATACATGACCCATGTCTGCAAAAAGAAGGCATAAGAAAGCTTAGTACATTTAAGTAAATAATGTAAGCAAGTATATCAATATGATTTGTTGACCTCTCTGCACCTTTTAAGCCAATTTAAAGGTCATGCGTAACAGTTTTTTTGCCCTTGAAATTCAATTTTAGAGATTCTTCATCCACTCTTAGATCAAGTAGGCTCAACTCATGCCTATGTAATGAAGCGTTGTCTTATCCATCCTTTGGTAAGGCAAAGGGAAGATGCCCTCATACTTCTCATTGCCCACAATCCCCTCCAACTATGTTAGTAGTAGTGGCACGTCTTCTTCCATCGAATAACATGGTTCAATTGTTAAGATCAAGTTGGTGGAGATTGCTCTACTCACAAAGTACTACTAATTGGGTCACTGAGGGTACAAAAGTATCACATTTTCCATTAACCCCAAGAATCCTTGCACAAGGTAAAGGTAAACAATTTTTTCACCCGTAAGGTATTGGAGCAATGTGGAAGATGATAAACCTCTTGGATAAAGTGAGGGTGTAGAACTTGATGAAGGCTTCTAGAATAAGGGTGACCTTTGCCAGATAGAAGGAGATAATAAAGGCATTCAAGTGGGTGAAAGAGTTCAAAGGAAGTTAAAAGGGGGGGAATATGGTAGAACTTACAAAACTAAAAGATGATGGAGGGAAGAGGGAAGCATAGGCTAGGCTGGGAAAATAGTGATACAACAATTTTGGGCATCAAGGACTTGAGCATAACATTTAGAAAGGTGAGCCTAAACTCCTATTGGCTAAAAATGCCTTTGCAGGCAATCTTCATCACCTTAATTGTCAAAGTATTTTTGGTATTGGACAGCTAGTCCAGGCAAGGGGAGATTGATGCCTTCACGTTCTCTTTTCCATTAGAGGACTCCATGGTGGATAATAACAAGTCATTTTACAGGTGCATTTTCTAATGTAGATTTACAAGCCATCTGGGGAAAAGAAAAAAAGAAATTGCTGTTAGATGGCATCAAGGATAGTTGCCAGTCGCCATCGAAAAAAAAAGACATAAAAAAGTAAATGCAAAAAGAATAAGATTTACCTTAAACTTGAAGCTTAAATAATGGTAATGATGGAATTGATGCTTTCACGTTCTTCTTTCCATTAAAGGACTCCATGGTGGAGAATGACAAGGCATTTTGTAGCTGTCTTTCCTAATGTAAATTTACAAACCATCTAAGGAAAAGAAGAAAATAAAATGCCATTAGATGGCATCGAGGATAGTGGCCAGTCACCATTGAAAAAATAAAAATAAAGATAAAAAAATGACATAAAAAAGTAAATGCAAAAGGAATGAGATTTATCTTAAACTTGAAGCTTAGATAATGGTAATGATGGGATTAGTAGTGTTAAAGCACTGGATGGTCATTGAAGAAGAACAAACAAAAGTATGTATCAAGGAGCAATGGAATTTGAAATAATTTGATAACCAACGAGAATGATAAGAGATGAATGGTGAAGCACAATTTTTTTTATAAACCTAAGGGGTTTCTTCAACTCCTGTTTTGAAAACTGTCACCATCATCACCTATGACAAGGGCCAACTACGAGGCGGCACATGGCCTTCGATTATCACAAGAGTTACATGCCTTCTAGTTGCTCATAACACATATTTATGAGGCATCATTTTAACTCCTACTTTACTGTAATGAAAGGATATGAGTCTAGTAAGCAACATTTGGTCCATTCCTCCTTGAATTGACGTCATTTAGCCTCCTTGACAGGCATCGTTCCGCCTTCCTTTATCGAAAAAACATTGTTTTTCGCACATGGGCCTCGTAAATTGTAGGACCGATATCCCACTTTTTTAAAAAAGAAACATGTTGATACCATACTAGGCTTGGAGTTTAATGCCAGAGCCAAAACCGGGAAAGGTGCCCATTGGGACCCATCTTATATGGAGCTCAGTCTAGTAGATTGACACACAAGTATAGAAGTAGCCAGGGATTAAAAGCCCATAAGGAAAGGAATATAATATTAAAGAGACTCCTTAATATGCGTAGATGACATCTAACTTTATAAATGGGGATTCTCGTGACACTTCTAAGGTACATTTTAAAAGCTTACTTTTCATAACTACTTCAAACACTATCAGATAGCTAATTTGACTGTAGAATGGTTATTCCCCATAAAAACATCATTCGGGATCCTAAAATTATCTTTTTGTGTACATACCTTGTTCCTGATTATTTAAAAGACTGGTTCACCTGACTAGTTGGTAACTTGGTTGTTTGGCTAATTGGCTGTTTTGCTATCACAAGTGGGATTTATGAATACATATCATGTTGTATGAGTGCTTTATGAAATGAAGTATGAAAGTCTCTTTTTCTTTTTCTTTTTCTTTAATGCTTTTAGTTAGTTCTTCAAGCTACCTTTTTCTATATATGCGCAATCAAATGCAAGTTGCAAACGATGTCTTAGCCGGCTTAAATATGAGATTAAACCAAACATTAGAACAAATTAAGAATAAGTTATGATATAGATAATTAATTGAGATCTACTAGATGCATGCATTTTCTTTTTTTTTTTTTTCCCTCCTCTATAGCAACAAATCATGTACTAAAACGTTGCGTTGGCCGCCATGTCCACTCATCAGTGTGCTTCCACTTTTGCAATGCAAAAAGATCCGCTCTAGAAAGGGAAGCTTTTACACGCGTTAAAGTCTTGAAATCGTTCTCCTTTTAGACATATAAAAGTCTTCATAATATGACTCTAAAGTGTAGACGGTCCCGGAAAACAAAGCATTCAGAATCTTTGGGACCATTTTTTATTTTATTTTGTTTGTCATTTGTTCTAAATCTACAATAAATTTTTTATGAAAATGAAACTCATAAAGCAATTTGGGAGATATGTCCTAAAACCGATTTTGAATCTTAGGCCGAGTCATCATATCCGATATTTTACCTGTCTTTAACTTACAAATGATACACTATTCTCTTTTAATTAGTAAAAAAACCCATCGATAATCACACTTTCTTTTCATAAACAACAACAACAATGGCAATAATAATAAATATAGTAGTTTTAGTCCAGCTTTTTACTTTTGAATAATGATTCTAATAACTAATTTGTGTTCTGATGTTACCAGTCATTTTTTATATACCTGTTTGGATAAAAAAGACCAAAACTTTGTTATTTATGGGTGTTGCCCAGTTAACGAAGCGAAGTATTCTACTTGCCAAATTAATGTTAGAAGTTTGTCATTTTCTAGTTTATGGGAAAAGTATATGTGACTACTTAGTTATAGGGGCAAAATTGACATTAGGCTTTCCACAAGATGATTAAAAGAGTATTACGAACATAGTTTGGATTAAATTACAAGTTTACCCCTCCTAAACTTAATCTCAGAACAGGTAACTAACGACTTAAAACTAATTGTTTACACATTTTGAAAATTTTAAAATTTAAATAGAAATTTGTAAAGTTTTAAGACATAAATAGGAAAATGATCAGAATTTTATGACTGAATGTGTTATTTCCTAAAACTTTTTTATAGCAGTGTTTGCTCAATTTTTAAAATTATAATTTAAACTATACTGTGTATGCCTTTTAATAGGTTTAGACTATCAATAATGGTTAAGTTGACAACTAGTTAACAGCTTAAAGTATTAGTTTTTCTCTATATAAATGTAAAATAATATCTTTTTCATTTTTTTCTTCTTCCTGTACCTCAGGGGAAAAATAAAGGCCTATAAAATATAATTAGACAAACTATAATTCACCAAAACTTCTCGAACTTTTCTTACTAGCCCTAAAGTTGTGGAAAGATTTAACAAAAAAATGTCTCCTAAAGTATCTTGAACTAAATTTTTGTTAGTTGCATAAAATTAACCACCATAGCCATGGTTGAAGTCAGAAGAGGAAGAACCTTTGTTCGCACGCTCAGGCTTGTCGAAGTCTCCACGGCAACTGATCCCAGTTCATACCAGGCTTACCAGCTAACAGGCCTTGGCCGCTACTTGGATTTTGTTTATTTCAACGTGGCATTGTGGGAAGTATATATTTTTTTTTCTCTTACCAGAAGAAGGAGAAATTATTTCAAGAGTTTTCATTTACTCTTAAATAAGACTAGTTTAAAATAATTTATTTTTATTTTTATGATTTTTTTATCATGAATCAATACAATTTAAAATTCAGTACTACTACATAAGATTAATAATTAATCAAATTTCATTTTTTTTGGTTAGGTAAGTAAAAAACTAATAAAAATTTAATTACGTTATAAAAAATATTATTCAACTGACTATTATAGTTTTATAGTATTAGTTCACAAATGGCATTAGTTTCAGGGAAAAAAATCCGTAAAAATGAAATATGTTTTGTCTATACTTCTCCCATTAAAAATAATCCATTTTTTTAATATTTTTTTTGTTATTTTTTTTATTTAAAACTAATGTCATTTGAAAGCTAATACTCTATCTAGTTAATAGGTACTTACATAAAATACTTTTGGAAACTAATTACTTTTTTATGAACTTTTTCTGTATCTAACCAGAGAAAAGAAAAATCAATAGAAAATACCTACCTATTTTGGAAAATGTTTTTAACAATAGTTTTTTGGATTTTTGGCAAGTGTTTTGTGCCAAACCCACCAAATTTTAGGAAATAGGCAAAACCAACCCCCAACTCCACAAAGACACACAAATACACTTTGTAAGTGTTTTTGTGAATAAAAAATAAAAAAATGAAAAAAATGATAAAGTCCTGGCTTTCCTTGGACTATACATAATGTTATAGTTATGATTGAGTTTGTTGGCCCAAATCCATAAAGCTTAAGGATTTAGGGTTTATTTAGGATTTTATTTTAGTTTTCCTATTCGTTTAGAGTTTATGTGCCGCCTATAAAAATGTATATTGTGGTAGAGTTTTGAGTATAAGAAAAGATGCAATGTGGTGTGGAGGCAAGAAATCAAGATTTTCAAAAGTTAGAGATGTCTAAAATTGGGGAAGAGTAGGATGGGAAATTTGTTGTAATTCTCATATATTATAAATGTGTGAAGGTAAGATATTAAAGTTATCAGTAGTGTGTAGAAGATTCATAGCTCGACGTAAAAAACTAATGACATGCTTTTATTGTAATCACTATATTTTTATCTAAGTAAATTTCTTTTATTTGTGGATGTAGGTTAGTTCAGAATTGAATCACGTTAAATTTGTGTGTGCTTGTTTGATCATGTTTTTGTTTCATTGCGTGTGATAGATGAGGGAGAATTTTACCCAACAAGTGGTATCAGAGCTAATAGTTTAGTGCTAGCATGATGGAACATATGGTACAATGCTTGGCAAGGTGGAGCATTTGGATTGGTGAAGGGATGAAGTTGATGATAACTTGAAGTTTGAAGATTGTTCATGGTGTGGTGAAACCTAGGGAATCATCCTAAGTGGATCAATTTGTTCATATGCATTGTAATAAAGTTTTACATGCTTGCAATGTAGTAGAGCTTAGGAAATTATCCTAAGGATATTTGGTAGTAGTTGCGGCATGACATCGATAGCTCAGTGTGTGATATGATGTAGTAATAGCAACATGGTAACAACAGCTTGGTACAACTTTGAAGATTAAAGATTTTCCCATTTGCATTGATGTCCATGATGTTGGTGTTTGGAATCATATTCTTGTTGTTTGTAATCATTTTCGTTTGTTGTTGTATTTGTGTTTTGGTGATGTTTGTGGTTCATGCCTATGATCGTGATCGTGCATTCATAGTGGCACTTTTTGTGTTGTTGTTCATAGTGTTTATGTTCATGGTAAAGAATATGAGCCAAGGTGGAGATTTTTTTGTTTGTGAGCTCAAATCTAAGAAACTTAAGAATTTTGATTTTGTTTAGGGTTTAGTTTTAGTTTTCCTATTTTGTTTAAGGTTTATGTGTAACCTATAAAAAGACATGTTGTGATATGGTTTTGAATGTGCTAGAAAACCAATATGATGAAGAGACAAGATATGAGAATTTTCAAAAGATAGATAGGTATGAAATTGGTAACTAGTAGAGTCAGAAGTCTTTCTATGATCATCATATATTGTAATTGTGTGAGATCAAGAATCTATAGGTTAGTGTAAGCACCAATAAGGCATACTTCTATTGTAATCTCTATAATTTGTTTGAGTAAATTTCTCTCATTTATAGATGTAAGCTAATTAAGAGTCAAATCATATTAAATTTGTACATGCTTGTTTGATCATATTCCTATTGCACGCAATGGGTGATTGAGAATTTTTTTGTCCAACAGCCACAAATTGTGTTCTATTTTCATTCTTTTTGTTTTTAAGAATTGCCAAAACTATTATTTTGTTGATAAAACGGGAAAACAAAATGAAAATTAGAACCTTTTTGAGCTGCAATATATTTGTTTTATCATTTTATCTGCATAAACAATTTAGTCATAAAATCAGTTATATATTAAATCTTAGAGATATGAAAAATTATAAATAAAATTTTGCAGAACACCCTTCTTAATACTTAGAAAACTATGAAGGTTGTGGTAGTGATATTGTCTCTTTTTTGTGTCACCAACAATTACGTACAAGCATTGAATGAAGATGTTATAAATAACAGTATTAAACTGATCTCATGATGGGGAATGGAGGTGGGCCACCAAGTGTACATACACCTTACAATTTTCATTCATTAACAGGAGTTCAAATTAGAAAAGGAAGCCTGAAGATTGAGGCTAGATTTTAGGACTTACCTGATTATAGACCATTTCTATACAAAGTCTTCCACAATCTTTCCCATATCTCTAATACATTAAAACCATGATCAAAAGTACACTTCTTACTCAGATTCTATTATCACCACCACTTTTTTTTCCTTTTCCCTAAATGATGCTCAACATCATTTTTTTACCCATTCCCTCCTCTAAGAAGGACAATCAATGCTAATTCTGACCCTAAAACCCAAAAATCCATCACATTCATCAAAGACAGTGATTTGTTATGAAGAGGATTTGCAAACTCAACGATGGTGGTTCTGACAAGGAAGAAACTCAATTTAGAGGAATAAGAAAATAATTTAAAGGTTAAGTTCATGAGAAAAATATACATTGATTATATTTTTATTGTGAAATAACATGGGTTTGTGAAAAGCTTGTTTGAAATTTGAGATTTATGTTCCAAATTAAAGCTTTATATGTTTGATTAGGATTTCTTAGCGTATTTATGCTTCTCAATTTTATATGTATTTTTTAGGTTTGTAAAGACCACATATATGTATATGTATATGCTTTTGGATTTTATATGTATGTCCTAGGTTTCTAAAGAACATACACACAAATATATGCATACATATGTATATATGTTTCTAGGTTTACAAAAAACACAGATATATATATATATATATATATATGTACACACACACATATATATATATATATGATATTATTGATCATGCTAACCTTGGTATGGAAGTTATGCATGAACGTAATGCTTATAACTTCCCCCTTGACCTAGCTGCTGTTGAAGCTCCATATACAAATGAATAAAACTTTTGTCTTAGTATATATGATTTTTTGAAAGAAAAAAAGTGAAGGGGCAATAACCTATGCTTCTAGATTGTGTGTGCATGTGTGTGTATGAAATTGAAAATGAGTTATGTGAAACTGTGCTTCTTCTCATATGTGGTTTGAGTTTTGATATTGTATAAAACTAAAAGTAAATTGTATAACACACACACACACACACACACACACACACACACATATTACTATTGCAGGAAACTAAGTTAGTATAGTATGAAACTGTTTTCCAATTTTATGAGTTTTGAGTTTTGATAATGTATGAATCTAGGAATTAAATGTATGAGACTATGAATTTTTTGTATAAAGCGAGGAATACAATACAAGTTTTGAGTTTGTAAATGAATTGTATGAAATTAGGATTTATTTGTATGAAACTATGAATTATTTATGTTAAACTAGGAAATTTTTTGGAATATAATGTGTAAATACAACAAAGAAATGTGAGGATACACCTAGTATTTCAATTGATGGAAAAATAGAGCTTAAAAATAATTCACAAATGTGATTGAGTCCTTAATATGCAAAATTGATATCATATTGTATCAAACTGTTTACATATTCTATGAAACTAAGATCATATTATAAAAAGTGGGAAACTATTATTGTATAAAACTGGATTCTTTTTATATGAAATTGAGTTCTCATTATATGAAGTTGAGTTACATCCATACAAAATTGGACACTTGATGTATCAAATTATATTTCTATTTTACGAAATTGATAGAATAATGAGTGAAACTGAATTTTTATTGTACCACAAAAAAATACATGAAATTACCATATATGATAGTTACCATATTTAATGTTCTTAAAAAAAAGTTATATGAAACAAAAAAATCAGAATGAGAGAAAATTCTTTTGACACTTTGCGCAAAAACAGAAAAGGGAAATGACTTTGGTATCATTTTCATTTATTTCCTTAAGATTATTTCTTAAAAAGGTAAGTTCCATAGTGAGTCTTTTTTTTTTTAATGTCCTAAACGGGTCACATAACATCATGTTATTCTAGTAAGATTTTGTAACTAATATTTCTCTTCCTGTGTGTGTCTCTGCCGTCATTTTCATCATTAATTTTGACGGAAAATTGGTAAAAAATACCTACTCTAGTCCTTATATTTTTTTTCATTCAACTCTAAGCACCCTAAAACTTATCGATCAAACATTGCAACTACCCTCTTCACATCACTCACCCTTTCTCCCCCGGCCAATTATTGTGTGCGCCAGGCGCATATATGCGCCTGGCTTATTTACATCCGTGTCATTTGACATTCGGCTCGCTTAATTACATCCGTGCCATTATGACCTATTTCCTCTTTTTCTGTTTTTTTTTTTTGTCGTTTCTTGAGAGTTAGTTGCTCTGCTTCTTCTTCGACTCCGTTTCTTCTCTAGCTTTGTCTCTCGAGTTTCGGGTTCCATCGAGCGTTCTTCGGTGTGGATTAGTTGCTTTGGTTCTCCTTCTACTCCGTTTCTTCATCTAGGTTTGTCTTGCGAGTTTTTGGTTGCGTCGATCGTTCTTCGGTGTGGATTTCGATCTTAGTTTCTTTTTTGTGCCGTTGAAGGACAAGTTTCGGAACTCTTGTTTTGATGGAGGTGTTTGCTTGTTGCCGGTAATGGATCTAGATCTGAATGTTTCTCCTGCTCCGTCGTCCGACGTTATTTGCTCTGTTAACTTAGGTACGAACGAGTTCTTGATATTTATTTGTGTTTCGTTTGTGTAGCTCACATTTGGATTGCCTTTTCATGTTAGATTTGTTTTTTTAATGTTTGGCTTAGTTCCTTCTGCCTCAGTTTCTGGTGATTTAGGTTGTGGATTAGATGTTCGGTCTTTGATATCAGCTGTTGAGGGATCTGATCTGGGTGCATTGTCCAATTCTCTATCGATTTCATGTGGTATTCATGTTGAAGGTACATGTTCTTTTTTATATTAGTATATGTTCTTTTTAAGAATACTGTTTGTTCTTTCTAATAATACTGTTTGTTCTTTTCTATTTTAAACATTGTTGTCTTTACGGAACTGATGTTTTGGGCTTTTATGTTCTTTACTTCATTAGTGTTTGTACCTTTCTACATAACTGTTTGTACCTTTGTGCTTTAGAACTTGTTCTTTTATGCTACATAGTTTGTTCTTTTAAAAATGCATATGTTCTTTTATGTGTTAGACTTTGTTCTTTTATGTTACAGAGTTTGTTCTTTTAAAAATGCGTATGTTCTTTTATGTGTTAGACTTTGTTCTTTTTGCATGTTGTTTATGCTCTTATAATGGAGCTGCATGTAGGTTATTCTGAAGATGATGGATTTGAACGGATTGATATGACTGGTATGGAGTTTGGTGGTGAGAATGAAGCATATGAGTATTACAGGAAGCATGGTCTTAGCCATGGTTTTGATGTAAGGAAGACTAGGCTCCGTCGTCGGGTAGATGGTTCTTGTTGTGGAAGGGAGTTTTGCTGTTCTTGTGCTGGTGAAAAACATAGTTCTGTGATTGATGGGAGTCATGAAAGAGCCAGTTTTCGTTCTAATTGCAGGGCATTTGTGAGGTTTAAAATTGATATGAGTGGTACTTGGAAGTGTGATAGACATGATAGGCAGCATAGTCATCCATTTGTTCCACAACATCAGACTCATTTTTTGCATTCTGCGAGGCATATAGATGATAGTAAGAAGAATATGTTGATGTCTTTCATGCAAATTGGTATTCGAGCTATAGATGCATTCAGGATAATGTACCAAGAATGTGGAGGTATTGAGTCTGTTGGGTTTACGAAGAGGGATTTATACAATTTTTTTACTCGTGAAAAGTCAATTCAGATTGGGAGTGTTGATGCGCAGTCATTGCTTGATTGTTTTAAAGAAAGATATGTTTGTGATTGCAATTTTTACTATCAATATCAAGTTGTTGACGGTCGTTTGGGTAATTTTATATGGAGAGATTCACGTATGTATGAAGATTATCAGTGCTTTGGTGATGTTGTTGTTTTTGATACAACATACAGAACAAATATGTATGGTCTCATATGTGCCCCCTTTGTTGGAGAGAACAATCACAGGCAGATTGTTATTTTTGGTTGTGGCTTCTTGATCAACGAGGAGAATGAGACTTTTGGGTGGTTGTTTGATCAATTTTTGGAGAGTATGGGAGGTGTTCAGCCATCAACTTTTATGACAGACCAAGATGCTGCCATTATGTTTGCTACTGAGAGACATTTGCCTGGTTCTAAGCATAGGTTGTGCCTGTGGCATATTTCACAGAATGCACGAAAACATTTGGGGTGGTTAATGAACAGCAACAAAGAGTTTTCTAGAGCTTTGTGCCGGTGTTTTTATGGTTGTATTACTGTTCAGGAGTTTATTGAAAGGTGGTCAAATATGATAGAGACATTTGGTTTAGAAGGTAATAGTTGGCTGGAGAGTATATTTGCACTGCGGGAGAAGTGGTGCCCTGCTTATTGCAGAGATGTTTTTTCAGCGGGTAATTTCCCTTCTATATATGTGTGTTGTTTTATATATTGTTGTTTGTTTTTCTTCAGTTAATGCTTGTTCTTTTATGTATTAGTCTATGTTCTTTCATTCGTTAGTTGGTGTTCTTTTATGAATTAATGTCTGTTCTTTTTGTAGGTATATTGTCAACCCAGAAAAGTGAAAGTACAAATCACATGTTGAATGGGATTTGCAGCAACCAGACATCACTTTTGTCAATGTTTCATTCGATTGAGCAGAGAATCAGAGAATGGAGAGATGCTGAGGTTGGTGAAGATTTTCGTAACCGAGGGTCATTGAGTGTGAAATTTCGTTGTTCGCTTTTGATGCATGCTGCTGAGGTATATACATTTCGTATCTATAAAGAGTTTGAGGATGAGCTTGAGATTGGTTCTTTTGCTGATTACAAGTTGTTAAGTGAGGTTGATGGTGTTTCTGAGTATGAAGTTGCAAATCAAGATTCTGAAGGACGTTACTGCATGGTGTCTTTCAGAAACAGTGATTCAATTAAGGTAAATTGTTCATGCAAGCATTTTGAGGAGATGGGGTGGTTTTGTTTGCATATCCTCAGAATTTTTAATGTGAGAAATGTTACAACAATTCCTACTGCGTATATTGTGAGAAGGTGGACAAAGAATGCTAGAGCTGGTAAGTGTATTGATAGTATGGGTGGTGGAACTAATGTGAAGTTTGTTAGCATGTTTTGGAGAAACAAGTTGATGAAAGATATATATGATGTTGTGATTTCATGTCAAGAAATTGAGGAGGCGAGGCATTTATGTGAACAATGGGTCACAGATTTGAGTATAAAGGTGAGTGTTTGTTTGAGTTCTAACCAAGCGATGGGTCCTAGCAGCAGTTGTGTGTCTGGGGTTGATGAGCCTGGAATACAAAATCCGTTGCCTGTTAGGACAAAGGGCCGCAGCAAGAAGCGTATTCAGAGTTGTGTTGAAAAGCAGTTGAAGAAGTCAAAGAAGTAGTTTCATATATTTCTTTGTTCTTTTATGGTCAGAAATTTGTTCTTTCATCGGGAACTGTTTGTTCTTCTATGAAATTTTATATGATTCTTTACAGAGGAATAACATTTTCATACAAGTGTTAATGAATATGTAGTGAAAAAAAATAGTATCAGTTGTGATGAAAAGCAATTTGAAGAAGTCAAAGAAGTAGTTTCATATATTTCTTTGTTATTTTATGGTTAGAAATTTATTCTTTCATGGGGAACTGTTTGTTCCTCTATGAAATTTTATATGATTCTCTACAGAGGAATAACATTTTTATACAAGTGTTATGAATATGTAGTATCAGGTAAAAGTACAGACAGGTTCTGATGTAAGAACAAAGAGTTGCATTGGAATGAACAGTTGTTCTGATGTAAGAACAAAGAGTTACAGTGAAAAGAACAAACATAAAAGAACAAAAGAACATACAGTGCATTCTAAAAGAACAAACATACCCTTCTAAAAGAACAAAAGTTAAACAAAGAGTTACAGTGAAAAAAACAAACATAAAGGAACGAACAATGCATTCTAAAAGAACAAACATACCCTTCTAAAAGAGCAAACACGTAAGGACAAAAGAACAAATTTTTCTTTCCAAAAGAACAAAGAGTAGCTTTGAAAAGAAGAAACACAAAAGAACAAAAGTACAAACAGGCAGTCATAAAAAACCAAGATATAAGGAAGACAAACAGTGCCTTGTAACATAGAAGGTAACATGAATGAACAAAAACTTCATTGCCAAAAGGATAATAATTTCTTTGATATTCATATTTTCTTCATAGAAAAATATATAGAATCTGCATAGAAACAACCAGTATAGTTCCAAAAACCCTATACAAAAGTATAACAGTTGGCCTAAGAGTTTGTTTCTCTACTGTCCTATGGCGCTAAGAACAATATTCCTTTTGCTGTTGTACTCCGACAGGAGAAGTTCCGCTGCAATCTTGATGCGATGAATCTTCATTATGTCATTTGGTCCCAAGTCAGAATGAAACTGCTTACCCTCATAAAGTTCCAAATGCCTACATGTGAAAATTCCACAGTCAACTGCGTTCAATATATATTCATCTTTCCTGCCAGCTTTATGCATTACTTCCTTCCAAAGCAGCTTCACATGTGAGGGTTTGAAGACTGTTACTGCATGCTTGAGTTTGATATTGTTTTCGATAAAGTAGGAGTTGAATAATAACATCTGAAACAAAAAGAAAAAAAAGCATCCAATGAGTCACAGTAAAGGAATAAACAAGAACAAATAAAGAAGCCTAAAAGAACAAAGAGTAACATGTAAAAGTACAGACAAGAACTAGGAAAAGAACAAACACTACCATGTAAAGGAATAAACAAGAACAAATAAAGAAGCCTAAAAGAACAAAGAGTAACATGTAAAAGTACATACAAGAACTAGGAAAAGAACAAACACTACCATGTAAAGGAATAAACAAGAACAAATAAAGAAGCCTAAAAGAATAAAAGAACAAACATGTAAGAGAATAAACAAGCACAAAAAAAGGATTCTAAAAGAACAAACAGTAACATGTAAAAGAACAAAAGAGAACAAACAAGAAGAAAGAGTGTCACCTTTCCCAGTCCAAAGGAACCAGCAGCTTTTTCCTGGTTGATTCTTTGGATGATTAATTTGTTGTCCCATCCAGACACTCTTGGTATATGCCTAGCAACAGTTGGTTGTCCCTTCATCCAAAATCTGTCAAAGTATAGTTGCTGCAGATGAACTTTTTAGAATTAGTTAGTTGTAACAATAACGACCTAATAATGTT
Source organism: Aquilaria sinensis (assembly GCA_005392925.1). Lineage (NCBI taxonomy): Eukaryota > Viridiplantae > Streptophyta > Magnoliopsida > Malvales > Thymelaeaceae > Aquilaria > Aquilaria sinensis. The sequence goes on from SMDT01001635.1 coordinate 56,770, forward strand.
ATGACATGATAAAATGAATACCTGAAGGAGAAGGGTGCATCCACCAATGTTGGCCATTGAACTTTTCTGCTTGTATTTTTCTATTGATGAAACAAGAGAATCAATCAAGTACTGAGCCCAGTTCATATTCTTGACAAATGACAAATCCTCTGTTGCTTTCACAACTTTCCATGTGCAGTCATTTGCTTTTGCTGTTGGAGCAATCAAATGTGTAACAACAAAGACAATAAAGTTCCTCTTGAAATTGTCCCCTCCCTCAATGTCCTGAAGAATTGCTTCCCTTAGTTGCCTCGGGTGTGGGGATTTGCCACCAAATTGCTGCGCCCAAGAAGCAAATAAAGGGGCTCGATCAGAGTTTGGTGTGAAGAACATGTCATATGTTGGCACAGTGATCTGCCCAAAGGGTATCCCAAATAATACATGGGCATCAGCAGCGTCAATCTCAATCTCCCTCTTGTTTGGAATACATAGACTCGAAGAGTTGCAGTCAAAGGCAGAGATTAAAAATGTCATCAGCTCCTGCCTAATAGTGATCCCGGGAAGATGGAAAAGCTTTTCAAACCCAAGCTCCACAACAGCATTTTTCTGCTCAGGGTTGTTTGATATTATTTGCATAAGCTCATGAACTTGCAATGCAGAGCACCTGGGTGTAACAGATGACCTGCAAACAATGAAAAAAAAAAGAACAAACATTTAAAACAAAAGAACCAACAATACCTTCTAAAGGAACAAACAAGCACTTCTAAAAGAACAAACAAACAAAGGAACAAACAGGCCAGTTGTAAGCACAAAAGAACCAACAATGCCTTCTAAAGGAACAAACAGGCACTTCTAAAAGAACAAACACACAAAAGAACAAACAAGGCTGCTGAAAGAACAAAAGAACCAACAGTGGCTTCTAAAGGAACAAACAGGCACTTCTAAAAGGACAAACACACAAAAGAAAAAAGAACAAAGATGCCTATCTAAAAGAACAAACATAGCCTTCTGAAAGAACAAGCACCAGGCAAGTGTAATCACTGAAACACAAAAAATAATTAAGGTTTCTAAAAGAAAACAAACAAATCATTAAAGAGAAACAAACACATGAGAACAAACACAAAAAGTACAAAATGTACTTTCTAAAAGAACAAACACATGAGTACAAAAGAACAAACAATGCCTTCTAAAGGAACAAACAAACACTATTAAAAGAACAAACACAAAAGAACAAACACACTATTAAAACAGTGCCTGCTTTCTAAAAGAACAAACACATGAGTACCAAAGAACCAACAATGCCTCCTAAAGAAACAAATAGACACTTCTAAAAGAACAATCACAACAGAACAAACAGGCAATTTTAAAAACGAACAAAAACGAGATATACCTTTCATGCCTGATTTCTTCTGGCTTCTTTCCAGTTCTTTTACTCCTCGTAGATGTTTCTATTTCGTCTTTGGCAACCGGTTTGATTTTCATTCGTTTTTCTTCTTTTCCATGTTCAGGAGATTTTGTCTTTTTTCTCTCTCTTATTATCGACCTTCTGCAGCGATTAAATACGTTTATGGTGCGAAAGAATGACCAACAATGGAAGATGCAACAATGGACAGGTGTGGAAAATTTTAAGCACTTACAGTTGCTCACTAAGCATTTCTTCATCCCGTGATCTCTTTATCGTCGGCTAGGTAGGTTTTTTGTCCAGCGTTTCAAAGGTAAACAGCTAGGTAGGTTTTCTGTCCGGCGTTTCAAAGGAAAACGGCTAGGTAGTGTTTTCTGTCCGGCGTTTCAAAGGAAAACGGAGTTGAGCGGCTGAAGGCAAGGAAGCAACAATCAGTCGGCGACGGAACTGCAGCTTCTCGGAGAAGTTGAATCGTTTTGGGTTCGCGCTGCAGATATTTATTGGATGGCATAAGATGTAATTTCAAGAGTTTTGGACACGGTGGCACGCTCGTAATTTCATAAAAATCGTAACGCGTCTGCTAAATGTTAGTTTTTAATAGGTAGGGATTAAAGTGACAATAGTTATATAGTAGAAGGAAGGCTTATGGCATAAGCCTGATTTACACAATCAGTACTTTCTCCCCTCCCCACCAACGCTTCCTCTCTTACATTCTCACCAACACCAGACTCTTGTCTCCCTCCATTTCTTCTCCCGAAACAAATTCGACAGTTCCTTACAAGACCCCAAGTCCCAATCTCATAAAACAGATCCAAATGTACAGTAGCCAATCTCCACAATCCTCTACCGTTGAGCATGTAAGCGCTTAAACTTTGGTTCAGATCCGGGAACGACGGAGCTTCGTGTTCATCGACTCTTCGCCTCCGACCACCCACTCACCCCAAGTCCCGTACTCTAGTCGAATCCTTGCATTCTATCTCCTGATTCTCTTCATCTAGCTCTTCAGCATCAGCGCCGTCATCTCTACAATGAACTCACTTGCGACGCTTTCCCACCAAAGCTAGATTTTGAAGCCAGTGATCTAATTCGTGGTTTTATTAGCTGCCGTGAGCCTCCCTAGGCTACATTTTGAAGCCGGTGATCGGATTCCCTTCATCTGATTCGGACTCCATCAGCCATCGTTCTCTACACTGATTGCTATCACCACCGTTGCCTTCCTACTGTGTTGGTGTGTTTTCAAATTCTAGAAAATTGCTTCTGAAATCGTTGAGAATATCAATTTCTTGCTATTTTTTTGTGTTGAAATTGAAATTTTGGTAGCAATTAACCATGGGTTTGGGCAATCGGGCAAGGGGTAAAAATTCGCACGCCGTCTACAAGCCGACCCATACTGGGCGTGCATCACGAGGACCGTCTTGTTCTTATCCAGTGAGACGGTTGGGGTTGGCGGAGGCTTACGATGGAATTGGATTGGAGGGCGAAGGGTTTGCGATGGCGATGGAAGTGGCGGAGGATAGGGCTTGGAGCGAGATCGGCGGTGGCACGGTGGAGACGAGGGGTTTCCTTTCTTTCATTTCGTGTTTTTTTTTTTGTCATTAGGGGTCTTTTTGCCTTTTTCTAATTTGAGTTGATTTATTATATTTATAACTTTTAGGATGTTAGATGTAGGATGAATAAAATTTAGGGTACTATGAGCAGAATGAATGAATTTTTTGTACTGGAATTGTCATTTTTATTATGATTCCATTAAAATAAAAGTCTAAAGCCATTTTTAGCCTTTGAACTTAGATTGCTCTGACACTTAACCCCCTTAACATTAAATCGGTCCAACTCATCCCTGAACTTGCAAAAACAGTACACTGTAGCCCTTTTGGCCTGGTAAGTATCACATGACCTCTTAACCTCGAACGGCATTTGCTCGCGTTTATTCTTCTGTTCAATTACCTCTTGCAGTTCCCAAACAAGAAGCTTCTCCTCTCTGATATCTTAATAAGCTCCAAGTCTAACAAATGTTGAGCCGCTTCACGGCTAACGGAGAGCCGTCGTTGAAGACCGCCTTATACATTGTCCCCAAGCTTCCTTTCTCCAACATCTCCGCCGAAGCTCACAGCAAATCCTCCATTTTGAATTGCTTCTGCCACTCGAAGAACACCAGTTTGCTCCAATCCATCGCATAGGTCCCGTTGATATGTACAAAAAAGGGAACACAATCTGTTACTCCAATTTCCAGACTTTTCCAAGAAGACTTCCCAAACCAACCATCTATGCAATTTCAAATAAGTGATTGCTAGCCATGATCTACGCCAGCAATCATCATGCATAATTGAATCAACATAGCAAAATGCTTATAAAACATTAATAAATGTAAACGTGTAATAGAATTGTCCTACAAGAATCATTCCCAGAGGTTGATTCTTGGTTGAATCATCTTGTATGCTTTTGAAATTCATTTATCACAGGTAAGAAAACCTGAGCATAACCAAAACTAGAAAGCTCTATCACTCCAAGCTCATAGTTTTATATTCAAAAAATCAAAAACCAAATTCACACCTTCAACTAAGAATTCAAATTATGAGTAATGCTAGAAACAAAAATCTCTAAAATTGAATCAGAATTCAGTAGGCACAGACTGAGCAATATAATCGAGAAGTGTTGCGTTGGCTTCTCAACCTAGACTCCAATAACGTATTTGCTAACATCTGCTTTGAGCACAACAATGAGAAAGACAACACCCAGAATTTTTTTTTTTTTTTGAGAAACTGATAAATCACGAAGGCGATTTTGGGACTTGTTATGAAGGAGGAAGGCGTTGAGGCGGTCTGCTCTGATTCATTAACACTAGAATACTAAAACAGAAGAAACAAATGGGAGCAAGAGCCGTTCAAAATAAGGTCATGTGCTCCACATATAGGCAAAAAGGGCTAAAGTGTGCCCGTTTTGTAAGTTTAGGAGGCGAGTTGGACCGAGTCAATGTTGAGGGGGATAAGTATCTAAGTCATCCAAGTTTGAAGGCAAAAAATAACTTTAAGCCTAAAATAAACAGCCCAACAGATAGAAAATGATTTAAATAGGATGCGAAATATAAGTTAAAAGGACCTCACTAGAACAAAAAGAAGTTTTGTAACCCGGTTGGTATGAAAAAAATAAGAAAGGGAGCCTATCATAGAGTTTACCCTTTCTTCTATCATAGAGTTTACCCTTTCTTCAAATGAATTGAAATTCAAACTTCTCAGATTAAAAAATATATATTATCTTTGGTAGTTTCCTTAAATCTTGTTGAATTTAATTAACTTATACTTTCCTTAAAATGTGAAAACCGTAACTGTTGTCATTTAGCTGCTAGACATTCACCAGGTACACCTTAGAAATTCGTTCTCAGATGAGGCTTTACCTGGGTCGCAAACTTGCAAATTCGTCAGCTTATGGTTACTTTAGACCCGGGTTTGAAGCTGTTTGGAGGCACTTCATTGGCTTTAAATATTAAATCGTTAAAGGAATCAATTACAAATACTATAACATGTTCCAGGCCAAGTTGAAGAAATGCATAATAGATCCAAATAAACGGCAATTACTTCTTGCAAGTTGTTGCAACTTGCAACAGAACCAACGTATTAATCCAAAAATGGCCTAATCAATAAGTCAGCCTTTTAATCACTTCAATTCTTTATGTAGTCATATCATACCTCGTCATTCCCCCTTTTTCTTTTTTTTTTAAATTGCCTCGATTCTAGGGCTCGGCCAATCGATACAACCCCCAACAAAAAAGTGTTACTAGTCTTCTACTAGGTATAATACGGATATCGGAGAGAACTTAATAAAACTCTGCAGCAGAACTTTATGCCTAAATACCCCCTGGGTCCCTTCACTTTAGTCTTTTAACTTAAACTCGGCTTATATTCATCCTCCAACTTTGTAACTCATCACAAGTTAGTCCCTAAGGTAAAGGAGAAACAACATGTGGTGGCACGTGACATGATGCTGGCAAGCTTTTTTCCGAATGAAGTGAGCAGGGGTGGATCTGACTCTTCTCCGCTGCTAGTAATTGAGGATGCAGTCCACACAACATAAGCATTTGAGGCCCTACTTTTTCCTTGTTATCCCTCTACTTTCCATTCTCTTTGTTTTTATTTTTATTTTTTTTTAAAATCCCTTTGCTTTCATTTCCTCTCTTAACTCCCGTCTTTTTTGTTTATCATCTTATTTCTCCTTTCTCCTTTTCCTCCACATTTTACAAAGTTAATTTTATCTTTATTTCAAATAATTTCTAGTCAAATTTCAATTATTTGCCCAAAATCAAAATTTTCACATTAAAAAAGTTCCCCATAGTAAATTTTGACCTTGCCGTCTAGTTCTATTAAAATAAAACACTGAAAGTATCGAATTTGGTAAAAGGAGCAGTAGCCTCCAAAAATGAACTAGATTTGTTGATGGTCTATGTGAAAAAATAATATTTATCTAACTAAATAATAATATTTTACTTCAGATAGTAAATTTCTTTCTTTATTAAGGTTGAAATTTAGCAAAACAAACCATTAAAAAGAACAATGAAAATCAATTAGAAGTAGCAGCTCCCTCGCAGACTATATCCTCCATTAACAATATAGGATTCAGATCCCTGGTGAGCTTTCTGATAAGAGAAATTACTATCTCTAACCAATCATGCCCATTTTCAAATCTTCAAACTGATCCCCCCAAAACAACATCGGAGAATCATCCTCCTCCTTGTTAGTCTCATCTTCATACCCAAACTCAACATCACCATGGTATCTAGGCTGGCTTCCATAACCCGATTCATTTCCCTGACCATCAAAGTCTCTGACTTGGCTACCACCGCGGCCAACATTAATCACACTTTAACTCTCCATGCTTCCACCATTTCTACCACCATCGCACCAATTATCCAACTGAGAATTGTATGCCCTGCTGATTTCGGATGACCAAGACGAGTAATCTGTGCGGGTTCTAGAAAGCTAGCCACAGGAGTCTAGAATTTGTTGTATGCCTAATTTGGGGAAGCTGAACAACATGTCTTCCGTTTTGATTATGAGGAACGGCGGACAGAGTTATCCCACGTGAGACCACATGTCGATCTAACTCACTTTAGGGACTAAGTCATCACATTTTGCCAAGTTTGGGGATTAATTTAGACTGATTTCCAATTGAGGCACCAACTCATTCGAGTTGATCAAGATGAGGGACCGGTGGGGTACTTTGGTCCAGAACTTTAAAACACCCTACATCGAACAATCTGGCTGACTTCTCGAAAAACAAGTGCCGCTAGTCGTCTTTTATTTTTTTTTTTTCTCCATACAGTTATGTACAGATATCTAGAGTTTAATGAAGTTTTTACACATTGGTTTTTGTAGTTTAACATTGTCAAACAATAAGTCAGGCAAAAGATTCTTGAGAACTTGATCACCGACAGCGAGACATATAAAATATTAGCAAACAAGAAAAGAAACTAAAAAGAAAGAATGCGATCTGACCAAGTAATCAATGATTTTCAGAGCGACGAAATAAGAACACTGCTCAAGTGAGGTCCAAATGAGAACGTTAAATCTCATCCCGAATATGACAACCAAACAACTATCTCCAACACCAAAGTGTCATTTTCACGTGACCATTTAGGAAGACGGATAATTTCTGGAGACGGTTCTGAGTTGTAACTTCAAACCTCTGAATGGAAAATGATAGTGTCACTGATCATGACTCGAATTCAGAGTTACGAAATGCATGACAACCATCCAATCAACGGGCGCCACGACACCCCCCAAAAAAAAAAATTGTTAACGTGCAAAGTTGAAGTTATTGGTCACTTCTATGCGTGTTGAAACGTTTGTAAGAAAATGAATAAGAATAATTGGGTAGCTCAGCAGGGGGTAAGAACGATGCTATCCGTCAGGCATTTATGAGGTTTCATGCCACTCTCGCTTGCAACACTGATTTATCTTCCATTTTTCATTAAGAAATGGAAGCGAGAGTCGCATTAAGATGCAAGATAAGAACCTACAAATTACTTACATGAAATAAACAGGGGTTATAAGGCTGCGGAACAAAACTTACAAAGATGTGCAAAACTAACTTCAATTTGCGTCCCACAGGGTTGATGGCATTCCAGAAATGCTCAAGAGGAGTCACTCCAAGTATCGTCTTCTTCACCATCATCACTCCCAGTGGCCTGAAATTTCCTCATTTCTAAATTCCATTCTCTGACAGTAGAAAATATAAAAGCAAATGGAAGCAAAAGAAATTCACAGGCGCTGTTTACCTGGCGAATTGCACTAGCTTTCTCTAAAATTGCTGTGACTTTCACATTTGCAGCAGCACCTGATCCAGCTGTTTGTTTCTCTGTGACCGTAGGTCGCAGGCTGAATGACTATCGAAAAAAGAAATATCAAAAGTCAAGTAACATCAATACTATTCAGAGTCCCAAAAATAAATAAATAAATAAACATAAACATAAATGCTATTCTCTGACTGTTATTTCAGATGAATTCCACTGGTAATGAAACCACAGAGTGAAACAAATTTGAGTAGGAAGTAAAATCACGAGCAAAACATAGACATACTAAAACAACAACAAGAGGCATTATCTTCAATCAGCTTTATATACTTTATCCCTTTTCAGATGAGGAAGAATCCCCTGCCCCGGATAAGAGACATATTACATTATACCTAAAAGATAACAAATTAGAGGACAAGGGATCCAAATAGATTACAGAACCACAACTGGAAAACCATGATGCAAAAGAATGGAGATCCCATGAAACAACCAATGGTTAAAGCATGTAAATGGATATAGGGAGAACTAAACCTTGTCCCAGAACAAGCATCTACATTAGCCATCCAACCGTGAAAATCAGTGTTCCTTTCCTCCCATAAAACCCAAGTAACAAAGATACTTTTCTACCACATAAAAGCACATTATTTTGCCGCCCAAAAACATTAATTTTGTATTGCAACGCTCTTTTTTTTTCTCCATTTTTATTTTCTTCGATGAAACAAATGCTCTTTTATTGTTTTTATAAAAGGTGCTACCACAGAGCATGTATAAAACTTGTTACAGAAAACAGATACTGTTAATAGCAATTTTATTTATTACCTTTACTATTATCAATTTGCTTGGTGAAAATGGAACAGTACAGACTGTATATTTATGACACATGATAGCTCTAACAACACATAAAACAGGTAGTTCTTGCCACAAGACTAGCAACTTTCAACGTCCCTTGAAATTTATATAAACGATCATCCAAAAACAGAAGAAAAATCACTCACTTTTGATCTTATTTGCTGTAAGAAGTCGCCCTTCCTGTCCATTTTCATGCTCTGGCTAGCTTCTTTCAGTTTATGCAAATTTGGCTTCTCAATCCGCTGCATCCATAAATGATTATTTATACATAGAGCCACAAAGTTCAATCTATATTATATCTTTTCTTTTCCTTGAATTATTTCCTCACAATGTACAACAATTTCTAAGTCTACCTTTTTCTCCGGCCTAAACATAATTGCCTCATCAATGATTTGAGCCTGATTAGCTGCTGCTATCTGACGCTTCTGCAACATGGTAGATGGCATAACTTTCATATCAAACTCAAGCTTGGAGGATTCTGAAGGCTTTTCTTCTACCAAACTTGAGAATGACTTTGAAATTCGCCACTGTTCAGGAGGAAGAGGTGGTGTGAGAGGAGTTGGCTCCTGAGCATTTTGCAGTTGAAGCTGATTATTTTGAGTAGCATCAGTTTCAATATTTTCCTGTATTCTAGGGTTGAAGGAATCAAAACTAGGGAAATCAACCAAAGGATCAGAAACATTAGTTTCGGCACCATTATTATGACCATCTTTACATCCCAGGGCAATGTGGATGCTCTCACTGGTTTCTCTCTGATCCTGCAAAAGGTTTGAGACAGAGTCCATGGACGACATTCTTCTGAAAGCTTCATACAGCTCAGGATCCTTCCCTTCTGGTGATTCACCAGATTCCCATTCCTCAGAATTTGAATCAGAACAATGGCTTCGGCAATCATCAGACATATATGGTGATGATCTACAAAATGTATCATCATCAGAATCTGAATCAACGTCCTGAAGTATGAAACCAGGGGATGGAACCAACTGAAACAAAGCAAACATATCTGCAACACTCTCCTGTCTATGATTTTGATCAGGGAACTTTAGTTTCAGTTTGGATGTCTCAAATCCATTCACAGGGTTGAAAGATATCTTCATATGTTGAAGTGGCGGTGAAGAAATATAAGAACTTACAGGTAATCCACTTCCAAGCTGATTGTCAAATGCTTTCTCTAAAATTCTATTAAATCCTGCACTTGGTTCTCTACTTCCCTGCTCCACCTCCATGCCAGTTTTTACAGAGGAAACATTTTCTGACTTACGGAAACCATTGGCAAGCAACCTATTCCCAAGTCCAAACATTCTTACTAAGTCACCATCATTTACTTGACCAGATTGTATTGATGTAGCTTTTGTATCTGGACTAACCACATTTTGGTCAATACTTCTTTTGGGAAAAGAATCACTGGATAGCGTATTCTTACCGTCTAAATCCGCAAGAAGAGTTGAAGCTTTCACATTATCAGAACTATGACCATTTTCCACCCCACTGGGATTACCAGCAAATGAAACAGGCTTTTCTGTAGAATTATTGGGTTTAATCACATTTGTATGATTTGAACTACGATGTACCCCACTGTCTCTGGCTTCATGATCACTAACTCTAAAGTTTGGTGCAGCAAAAACAGGAGGTTTAGAAGGCTCAAGCCCCAAAAGTCCACCATTTGTCCAGAATCCAACTGAATGAGTGCTGGAAGATTCAGAATGAGAAGTTGTGGATTCACAAATCCTATCAATGACCCTATCAGTCAGTGGATCTTGCAAGTTGACAACGCCAGTGCCATTGGATGATGGAACAGTAACAACAGAATCCATCTTCGTCCTTTGAAGTGAGTTATCATGAGTGCTTGATGGATCTGGTGAGTTGAAAACTCTAGAGCCAGTGGATGATGGAACACTGACAACAGATTCCATCTCCAGCCTTTCGAGGACTTCACCACAATCATTGCCAGATAGAGTAACCAAATCAGAACTATGAGCAATCTGCTTATCTGTAACATCCACTGAAGTTAAGGAGTCACGTAAGCTCTCCTGCTTTAAGACTTCTGATGAGATGTTTGATGTTGCATGGCATTCAGCTATCTGCTTATCTGTAACATCCTCTGAAGCTAAGGAGTCAAGCAAGCTCTCCTGCTTTAATACTTCTGATGGCATGTTCGAGGTGACATGACATTTAGCTAAGAATGGATCATGGTTGGCATCATTTACTGTTTGCACATGCATCTTAGCTACTTGAGTTTCATCCTTAACATCAGGGGATAACTGGCCCCTTCCAATTGTCAGGACATCTGCTCTATTGTCTGAACAAAGATGCATTCCATTTTCTTCATTGGCATTAACATCTCCGGAGTATTGCTCCAATTCTCGTTTTGTTTGGCAGTCAATGTAACCTTCAGATTCAGAATCAATAGTATTAAGTGCATCCATAAAACTGTCTGTCTCACTTTCAACTTCTTCAACCTCATTCCTGCTAGAGATTGCTTGAGTGCTGTCATCATTTGAAAGCATATCAACTTGATCACCATTTGCCTGATGGATGGCTTCATAGACCTGACTGGCTGAGTTCACCTGCATCTCTGGAACTTCTTCTATATCACACGATTCCAATGCGAACTCCACTATTTCTGCCTTTTCATCCCAAGTAACACAAGATGAACCTGAAGCAACTTCTTCATGTGATGAACGATGTGAAAAATTATTCTCCACAGCATGAGTCTCTACATTAGGCAGTCCTGAGGTGTCCCTACAGTTCATCAAACTGGGTAACTTTTCCTTGGATTCTTGTTCTTTGTGTTGCATAGAAGCACTTAAATCGAACAATTCAATATAGCCAGACTCTGTCCTCGAGATAAGAGAATCTGTATTATCTCCCATGTCAAGTCTTGGCATCGTATCATCAACCACCATAGAGGATGTTTGAGGATGAGAAGTTTGTGCAACAAAGGTTGCAGGGGGATCTTGAGGAGGAGGTTGAGTATCAGACAAATTGGAAGCAGCCTGAGAAGATGGCTGCTCATTAGCTACTGTGGAGTCAGTTTGAGAAGGAGAAGGCTGCTCATTGACAACTGTGGAAGCACTCTGAGATGGAGATGATCGCCCATTTACAATTGGAGAAGTAAATTCCACCCTGCATAATGAGAAGTTGCACAAATTTGAGTTAAATAAATCAGATCTCGATTTTGCCCTCTCTGTCTCCAAGATCTTTGTTCTTCTGTCAATATCATATTCATGAATATGAATGCAAATTTACCTTCCTCTGTGATTGGATAAGGCACGTGGTAGCTCTCTTTTTTGGCTGGATGACTTCCTCTGTCAATTCAATGATTAAGCCAAAAGATAACTTTACATCCCATGCAAGTTATTTCAAAACACATGCATAAATATAGGTATTACCAAAATTTTTCTCAAGCATGACATGAACAACCAGCTGCAAATAAACTACAGGAGCCCATGCCTAACCAATGTACAATTTATGGCTACCTATGACATTGTTAAGATTCCACATATCGGTAAACAGATAGCTTAAATCCATACCTTGCTTTTACGGGTTTTCTTGTCTTTCCGCACTTGTTCAGAATTACCATCTTCAATAGACTCACCCAAAACTCTTCTGAAAAAGGTAGGGTCAGAATATCTCTTCAGACAGGATCCCGGGCCACCTGCATCAAATCTGATCAGGAATGAGAAAGAATCAGTACGCAGAACAAAATTATCAAACTTTGTTCGGTTACAATCATTAGTAAGGAGACTTGACATAGTTAACCATACTTGTCAAGTAAGTGTAAGCAAGGTGGATCACGGCAACCTTCATAAGAATCCATGATAAACCGCGGCAAGTCATTGTAGATAAAATGATTCTTTTCATTTTGAAGACGATGATGCCACTCAGAACCTGCATGCGAACTGCTTTATAAAATAATCTGAATGAAAAGATTAATGATGAAAATAACACTGTAAGAACAAGATGAAAACAAAACTTTCTGAATGGCTAAGCACTAAAAGTTCCTTGGGAGCAACTTCAATTAGTACAAAATATATTTTCCATGCCTTATGGACAAGTACTAGACAGGTTATCATTTGAAAAAGAAAACGTAAAGAAGATTAATATATTATCAATGGATCAAACAATTAGGAATCTCAAAGTTTATATCAGTTGTCTCCAATATCCATGAAACTGTTCCAGCACAACACTAAAATTGTAAATAGGATGCTTTTTCTTTAAGCAACATAACAGTTAACAGATCTCATTCTAACCAAAACAACCTCGGTAAAAATCTACCCTGGCAAGTCCTAGGAATTCCAAGATCAACTGTTCTGGACGAATGCACAATTTCTTTACTATCTCCAAACAAGAAACCAAAGCAATGGTTGCCTGCCCCAAATTTCACATATTTATTGAAATTTTCCTTCACTGTAACTGCTAAATTTCCCATCATCCATTAGTTTCCAGTTTGCTTCTTTGAATAAAAAAATCTTATATCCTTTCCAGTTATAAAATGAGTTAGTGGGAGATAAAGATGTAGTGATGGATGAGTTAACATGCAGTAAAGGACAAAACAAATGAATTTTTAAGGAAATAGGTAAAGGTAAACCTGAATGGGGTTAAAATTAGGGAGGGCTTGTTCTTAAAAAGTTAGGGAGGTTTTGCATATTGGACATAAAAGAATAGATAGGCATTTGCATGAGATAAGCTAGACATGGGTAGACCAGTGAGGACAGAACTTTACTTTGATAAAATTTCAGTTATATTTACTGATGCTCTCAAATTATTTCTTGCCTACGTATCTTGGCTGAATGACCAGATGATAAAATTAGAAGAAACAATCATACACCCCAACTTTCAATGACCAAATGATAGTACAGAGATATAAATACATCTTACAAAATACACAATTAACATATGTCCATAGATGCATAGCAATGGATGTCATAGAATCACTGACTTAAAAAATCATATATGAGCATCAGGAAAAAGAACTTGGTTGAAAGTCACACCAGCTGTGTAGGCAAAATGTATGTGGCTTGTCTGTGCAAGAACAGCCTTCTCAAGTGGAGGAAGTGCAGCTTCAATGCGTCGCACACGTAACTGTAATTTATGACTTCTAGAAGCTGTAGTCATCACTTGCTCCTGTAAGCCATGGAAAACTTCAGCAGCAAACCTGAAGCAGTTGGACGTCACTTCTTAGTTGACCACAAAAACACCAAGCTTCAAATTGTAAGCAAACGAACAAGCAGAACATCTGACAAGTGGCAACTGAACACAAATATAAGGATCTTGAAAACCAAATTTCACATTCCAATTTCTGAATACACATTATGTTTCTCCCTTAGTTTCCTAATCACACAGAAATACCAAATTTGTATGTTTTCACATGGAACAAACTTACGGCCTGAAGCCTAGCAAAACACAGAAAGAAAAGATAAGCATGCCTCTCACTTATAATCTGCTTGAGAAGCCCTTCTTGATAATTGCATTTTAAGTAACAAATCTTCAGTTGCTCTCAAGCACCAAAAAAAACACATAAATGCACCAAACAAACTAAGCAAAATCTGAAACAAGCAGAAGCTCACAAATTCTGGAAACGAATCATAAATGCACAACCACTAAGAAGCTCAACAGCATACAGGAAAATAGAACATACTCAGCAAGATCGCCTAATTGGCGCAAGATCCCGACGAGACCAGCAACGGCGACGCCGTCAAGCACCGCCTTGGGATCCTCTCTGTCTGTTGCCTTGTAGAGCTCCGGCCGGCCCAAGGCGAACTCATTCCGCAGCGGAAACCTCACCAGCGGCATCCCTCTCCAGCTCTCGAACTCGCCGAGCTTCACCGGAAGCTACAGAGACGAGAGGAATGCGAGAGAATGACCTACAACGAAGAGTGAAATTGAGTAATCCGTGAGGAAGGAGGAGGGTTGTTGGAGTGATTGGAGTAGCTTAACCGCTGGGATGGAGAATTTTTTTCTTTTCGTTTTTGGGTGTGAAGCGAAGAGTAGTTGCCAAAACTGCAAGCCATTCCTTCCTGCTATGAAAATCGTGGTGCGTGCATTTAATGAGGTAGTGAAATGACGAGAATGGCCTCTTTGTTTGACCGTATTGACTTGGTTAGTTGGGTGTCTTCGGGGTTATGTGGGCTGAAACGCCTGAAGGTACGGCTTAGACATTCTGTTCATTGCCGGCTTCCACTTGACTTCCATAATTCATTTATTCCAACTCCTACTTTTATTTATTTGATTTAAAAAAGCGATATTTTCATACACCTGCTGAGGGTCCTTAGGTCTGCTTCCCCTTCAAGGGTGTCCATGATTTTTTGGTTAGTTCAGTTTCAGCTCAAAGTTAAACTGAAGAAAAAAAAGAATTAGGTTTCTATGGTTTAAATGGGAGAAATGCATCACTTATATGAGACTCACACCACAAATAAGGTATTAATCTAATGAGTCTAGGCAAATATGATACAACATTTAAAATAGTAACAGAAAGCATTTTAATCCTAAAACACTTTACATGTTTCTAGATAAGTCCTTAATGTTATTCACTTGTCAAATCAACCTAAAATTTTGTCCATCATTTATTATGCTCATCCTAAAAACCAAAGAGCTTGTCCCCTACTTTGATTCCACGATTAGCCTTAAGATTGACAACGATGAGGAAAAGGTCTCCATCTCACAATTGCTTTAAGTTTGAGATGGGGTGTAAGGTAACTTGAGCGTAGTTTTGAATTTCATACTGTATGAAAGCCAATACAGGCAATACATATTGATACCAGCTTGAAAACAGTACAGAACAATAAAAGAAAGGTTGTCCTCTGTATCCAGAATGTGCTAGTTGGTATTAGGTGACCAACCATCTCGCATTGTACTAGCCATAATGCCTCGGTACTGGCCAAATAATTTTTTTATTTTCTTTTAATTTTGATATTTTTAGGTAAAATATATTATAAATACGGGAAAAAATAATAAATAAACTACAAATATTTTGAGACTAGCTCGAATTGGCTGCTAACATTTTTCTAGGCCAAATAAACCACTAACATTATTTAAAATGGCTAAATAAATCACTAATATAATCTAAATTGCCGAATTTAGCCACTCAACTTTGAAATATTACAAAACTCCAACATTATATTTTTAAAATTGACAAAATAGATTTATTTAATTTAAAATAATGCAAATATGACATTGTCGTCTAGCCCTCATCAGATCTCGTGGTAGCCTCTCTTGCCCGAGCTCGTAAGTAGCATCATCCTCCCCTTTACCATTCTCGCTGCCATTAGAGGTTTGTCATTGCCGCTTATTGCTGCTTTTAGGGTTCTTGCAGTAACTCAAGCCCTCCATGAGTACAGCATCACCACTATTGCTGTGAATTGAAGAGAGGAACTTGAGATTGTGACTAGTGAAAGGCTGTGAAAATTGTAATTATGGTGGCATTAAAGTGAAAATATGATCCCGTAGGCAGTATTGGCACTGGCAAGGATTTAAGAGTCATGGGATGATGAACGTTGTGATTGTGGCAATAATGGCCCGAAACATGAGTTCTTTGGCTTTGATGGAAAGGTGCTAGGAGAATAAAGTGGAAACGGTGGTTGAAATGTTGGGTCCACAACCTTCAAAGGCGCTAGGAATGAAAGGAGAAAACATAGGGATTAAACTTAACATTTTATGCTAAGATTCCATTAATGATTAAAGTTACAAGAGTGACCGATTTAAGTCAACTTACAAACATTAGTGGTTTATTTGGCTGAAAAAAATATTAGTAGATGAATCAACCAACTCGAAAATATTAGTGGTTTATTAGTTATTTTTTTCTATAAGTATGTGTAATTGATTAATTTCATAACAAACATTTACTGATATTTGAAAGAAAACATGTAGTTTTATTTTTTTTTTTTGTCATACCTTAAAAATTATAGTTGTATTATATATAATGAAATATTTATATGTGAAAAACTTTAAATTAATTTGCTTACATGTGACCTACACTCCACACCCTTACAGTTTCAAATTTTATTATCTACTATATGTTGATATGCTATACATAAATACATATATGTACACACACACACACATATAATTTTGATATATGGATATACGCCGAAATTATTTATAATTGGTACATCCAAGATGGTGCAATATGATACTAATACTATACCGTACTAACAAAAACTAGTACATCATCTCGTACGAGATTCAAAACCTTAAAGTTGAGGCACGACGATAGTGGACTTTGGTTTCTAGAGTGACAGTAATTTTGGGTTTAAATCATTAATTCTTCTCCAAGATTCATGACAATGAAGTTATTTTTTACATGCACATTGTAGCGAGTATTTTTTTTTATAAATTTAGAATTAAAAAATATCAATAATAAATAACTAAAAAAACTTCACCCATAAATTTATTTACTTAATTAAAATTTTAATTTATTTTAATTTTGAGTTTGGCTTTCTTTATGTTAAGTTCTTTTTATTAAAATGATTATTTATGATCAAAACAAAATACAATGAAACATAACATTGTACATACTTCATAATGATGGATAATTTACTAAAATATATGATCTCTTATCTGCTCAAATTATAAATTTTTATATCAATGAAATATTTATTTACAGAAACTCAATTTCAACCTCAGCAATTATGAACCAAATTATTTTTTTAAAATCATAGAGATTTTGAATTAAATAACTCATGCTATGAAACTCAATCATTAATAATGAAATGATATGACTAAAATATAAAA
This sequence comes from Aquilaria sinensis, assembly GCA_005392925.1. Lineage (NCBI taxonomy): Eukaryota > Viridiplantae > Streptophyta > Magnoliopsida > Malvales > Thymelaeaceae > Aquilaria > Aquilaria sinensis. The sequence goes on from SMDT01001635.1 coordinate 74,016, forward strand.
TTATTTTTAATTTATATTATTCAATTAATAGTTTAACCATTAACTTAATAAATATTAAAAGAAAAGAAAAGTTGATGCAAGCTCTTGGTCCAAGTGATGTAAGTGTCACTAGGCTTTTTGTGATTAATGAAGTGTGCACCCATCGTGGGTGTGCACCCATTGTGGTGTTTCCTAAAAAAAAAAAGAAAAAAATATTGGTCAAAAAGTTTGGGAGCATGGAAAAACTTTATATATTAAGAGTTTAACAATCAATGGTGATCAATATTTTTATTTAGAAAATAGTACATAAAATAACAAAAAGAATTTGGGGAGCAAGACAACAAATTGCAATAATTTAGTTAAGTAGTTATTAAGTTCAGGAACTAAAACACCATAGTGGTCAAACTTAGAGACTAAAATGAAAAAGGGAAGAAATTCAAGGACTAAAAACCAAGAGGAAATGTGAAATAGAATGAAACTAGGAAAATAGAAAAATATGCTCTCAAAATGTGATTTCTTTTCAGAAAGGAGATTGCACCTTAAAAAGAGTCAATTGTATCAGGAGAAAGGGGGGAAAATTGCATTGTTCATGAACAGTGATTTTCACTATTCATAAATAGTGCACCTTCCACAGGTTTTTAAACATATTGATAAATAGAGTTATATGTCCCACATGTTGCAATTGTTCAATATATGGTAACAATTTATGTAAATATAACAAAATAATTATTAAATAATAAAGTTTAGAGATGAAAAAGGGAAAAAGTGGTAAGATACTAGTTAGTCTTGCTAGGTAATAGATAGAAAAACTGAGGTGACACATAACAGATGTTTAAATGCTGACTTATTAACTCTTATTAGTTGTTTGGTAATTTTGGGGATTTAATTGCTTAAAATGAAAAACAAGAGTGATCAAAACACTCATTTCCCTATTCACTATCTTTTTCAACCCACTTGTCACCATAACCACCTTCATCCCCCTCTAATCACTTTTTTCGTTCATTATCGCTGAAGAGAGATAAAAGAGACAGATGTTTCAATTGACTATTCTTCATTATCACTACCTTTATGTTTCCAATCATTTTTTTTTTCTGAAAAAGAAACCTTCAACGATTTTGCTTTAGGAAAACAATCCTCTTCACAAGATCATGAGCAAATCAACAAATAAAAGAATGAGAACTTTAAACAAAAATGGTAACTTATCATGTCATTCTAAATGAATAAAAAAATGCACTTAAAAAGATAAAAGAAAAAACTTGCACAAAATCGTTGAGAATCATAAAAATTTGATTCAGCAGCCAAAGTTATTTCAAATCCAACGTATGAATCATACTGGGTGGGCCTAAAAAGGGACTAAATCCAATTGGTATCTTGAAATTAGTAAAAAAACTCAAACTTGAAACTAATTCACTTGATCTCTTACAAAAGACTCGCATTTTACAAGAAGAAGAAAAAATTTATAAGCTTTTGGAACTAGAAGTTGTAAATCGAAAGATGCAATAGTAAAGGAAGTGATTTTGGTTTAGGGAAATGACTAGAACAAAAAGAGAGAAACATGAGATTTAGTAGGAGAAAATGAGGTTTAGAAAAGGAGGGCGAGAAATGTCTATTCATATGCTTTGTTTGGATAATTCATTAAGAGAATTGAAGTGAAGGGGAGGGGAGAGTGGAGCATAAAAAATAGACGGGAGTCCATCATCCTCTCAATTTGAGAAGGATTAAAAAATTATATATGAGGAGGCATGTAGAGGGATAACAGTAGTCTCCCCTCCTCATTTCCTTTAATTTTTTATCTAACTAAACAAGATATGGAAGATAATTACCCTTCCCCTTCCCTCCATTCCTTTTAATCCAAACAGGCGGTTAGAACATTAAATCTTGGAGAAGAGGAGGGAAGAAGGAAGAAATTACAATCAGCCTCATATACATGAAGACAAATTTAAAGACTATAGCTCACAATGAATTGAGCGATCACAAAGGATTTAGGTTCTATTGAGGCTGGCATCACTGTGTCTTCTTCCATAATTCATTATCATTCTCCATTTTTGGCCTTTATGTGCCCATCTGTAAGCCCCATGCCATGTCACTGTCTCCAAACGAGGGGAGGAGATTCCATCGGTGATGAACATAGGCCCGATGTGGAGTTGGGTCCCGCCATGGACGACGAACAACTTGACACCAAGGTTGTCCTCGGAGTTTTGATCATGATCTGGAAAGGACAAGTTAATCAGATATTCAAATAAGAACAAATGAGAAAAGAGAACTGAGAAGAATGGAAGAGAACAATGGGAAATAAGTGTTTTACTCATTTTTGTTTTTGGTTTTAAGCAATTTAATCCTCAAAATTACCAAACAAATAAAAAAAGTTAACAAGTTAGCACTTAAACATTCGTTATTTACCACCTCAACTTTTTTGTCTGTCATTTAGCTAGACATCTAAATTATGACTAATAGGGCTAACGATTTGATAGGTTTATGACGACTTTAGCAATGTGGTGAGTTTTATGACTAAGTTGGCAAAATATGAAAACTTTTAAGACTGACTAATATCTTATCTCGAGGGAAAATTTTGAGTTTTAGCAATTAAAAGTGGGTTTAACCATTGATGGAGAAAGAATCACATGAAAATTAAAAAACTCTAAGATTTGGAGTTGACATAAAATTAGGATTTAAAATATTTATACAATAAAGTTTTGTGATTAATAGGGTAAGGAGTAGGGCTTTTAGCAATTAAAAGTAGTGTTTAACCATTGACCAAAAAGTAATAAAAATTGGCATGAATTAGGTGGTTTAAACCCAAAATTCCAAGCAAAATTTCTGAAGTAATGGCAAACATTATACAAATCATAGTGATCAAAGTTTTTTTTCTTAGGAGATAGAAATATCATTCCAATAAAAAATAAGTAATGTTTAAGTATTGACACAAAAGTTAAAGTAAATTTTTTGGATCAATAAAGCAAATAGAAATACTATAAGTAGTTAGAGTTTAACATTGATTTAATAAGCACAAAAACAAAAAAAAAAAAAAAGAAGGAAAAAGGGGAAAAATGATCAAAATGGCAAATAGATAAAGTTTAAGGACTGAAATGAGAAAAAATTAATAGCTTAGGAACTGAAACAGATTTAAATAAAAAAACTGAAAAGACAAAAACTAAATAAAGTCCTTGTAGATTTTATCTTTGACAACTATAGTCCCCAAACTTGCATATTTATCGACCTCACCACTGCCTTACTTTTTCTCAAGGCCTGATCGTAAGATGAAATAGTTTAAAAACCAAAGCAGAAGAAAGGAAACCTGTGGAGGGCTAAAAAGGGGTTAAACCATTACTTAGGAAAAAGGGGACAATATGTACTAATTAAGAACAGTAGCCCATGTCAACAACTGTTATAGTTATAATAACATCATCTCAATTCTCAATGTCACGGAAAATGAGAAACTGAGCGACTTGAGGGGGATTGCTTGCTCTACAAAATACATAACCTAAGTAACATTGTTGTCGCATGATAAAAGTTCAATGGCTTATATAAAATTTAATCTTAAAACGTAAAACAAAATATTGATGACGGTAATAAACTATTTACCTATGTCAAGAAAATCGTAGCAAATTTGCCTATTTCAAAAAGATTAAGTGGGTGATTTTTCAATAAAAAATATGAGTGCCTAATTTGTCAAGTAAACCTAAGATTAGTGCCATCTTTACCTATTTTATCTTTATGATTATTGGACTTTAATAAAACTATGAACTTAATACAGGACTTCAAATAAAAACTGAATCACCTCTAGACTTGGCTTAAGTTGAGGAATACTCCACATAGTTTACATCTGTTGAATAAAATGACACTGGTTCAATTCGAATTGTGGTTTTAAAATGTTTTTAAAATTTTAAAAGAATTTTGTAAACATTGCAAATACTAGAACCACTATATCTCCATTCTACTCTTTTATAAAAGACTAATATCTAATGATTACAATATCTTGATATATTAGTTATTAGATGTAAAATGAAGAATTATAACCATTAGAGAAGGTAACAATCGGTGCATTGTTGCGGCATTGTCTTGATAAATTATTTAATCATTTTTATATACTTATTGTTTTCAATGATATTACGACAACTATTATTGGTGTTAGACTTAGAAAGGATGGTTGAAATGCCTATATGAGGTAAATGAAAGATTTTTACCACTTTTTAGCTTTTACCTAATCATGTATTTATGTTTCTAAATATGTTCTAAGAGCATACCTTAAGATACATTAATTATCTTGATAAGTAGTAAATTTATTTAAGTCAATAATTGCCTACATTTATTATCCTCTGATTTACAAATTCAGCTTTCTCTTTCTCAATTTTTCTTTTACATCTACCAAACTTTTTATTTTCAGTATTATCTACTAGACTTTTTTATTTTCAATCCAATGTCTATCATTTTGACTCACCCATGAAAGAAAAAATAACAAATCTTTTGATCATTATAAGAAGCTTTGGGTTGAAAGGTCGGAGAAGCATCAATGAAGAAAGAAGGCAAATTTGTCCTTAAAAAGAGAAACAAATATCACCATTGTCTTAGATAAACTTGCCATTTACCATGGTAATTAATGCATTTAAATGCACATATTAAATAAGCCCTTGTTACAATTAGGCTACTAGCTTGAAGTTAAACATATACAAGCATAATAACATCCTTTGTCACATTTACAACTTTTTGTTAGGCTTTATGATTAAGGAGAAGGTCATGACTATTATCAAAATCTACTTCTAATAATGATGTTGCACTTGAAGATGTAAAAAATTATTAGACTTTTATGTTTGGTGAAACATATTTTCATATCTATTCTTTGTGGTACTCATAATCTATTACAAGTGTGATGATGTGAGTGAACTATCGTAAACTTATGAAGTGAAGGGGTTTGCTACACAAAATATGGAGGACTTCAGGGCCAATTAACTCACTTTTTAGGTGCCCAGTTTATGTTGAATGTTGCGTCACTCCTCGAATTCAGGTTTTGCTTGTGGGTATCCTTTTGCGTTGCCATTAGGCTAGCTAATGCAGGACATTTTCATATCTATTGTTTGTGGCATATTGATATTATAAACTTAAACAACAAAATTCAATATTAGAATGTTGAACGTTAGATGTTATATTTTTTTTATACTAAAAATCATTTTTATAAGTTTACATGATATCCATTTTTTTAGAATTCGAAAGACAATTAAATTAATATATGTAGCATTTAGTGAAGATAGGATTTGAACGCTGACTTTCATTCGATGTTTCGAAGGCTTAGATCTAAGCCTCAAATAAACTAATCATGCACAATGATGATGTTGAATGTTGAGATTCAGGTGATTAAACATTGTTTAGCTATTTCACTAGGCAAAATACAATGCATAGTTATAGAGGAGTAACTCAAACGAGTATAGCTACTCTCCATGTAGTAGGGGAGCTAGTAAGGGTTGGAGTTGCCCGCATAATTCACCCAAATTCATGTACTAGAACTGATGTAAAAGTTTATTATATATATATATTTATCAAATGAAAATATTTAAATATACTTAAATTAGGTTAGAAAAACTTAACGTTTGAATTTTTGTATTACAAAATGAATGTTATTACTTTCACAATATAACTATTATATATATTTATGTCTAATTTAATAATTAGAGTAATAAGAATTTGTATATTAATTACATTTATATATTTTTTAAAAATTTAAATTTCTTTTTTCTACTTCTTCATTCTTAAAATGATGTATAACTAATTGGTTTTAGATTTCTATGTAAATTAAAAACAACAAACATTTAAATCTTAGTATCTCTTGAAGTTTTCATTTTCGCCACCTCCTTTATACTGTTCCCCCTTAACTACACAAATTTTGAAATTCCAAAGAGAGCATTAAAAAGTTTCCCTTTGAATCGATTTTCTTGCTTGATTACCATTTTTCATAAACAATAATTATATATTTTTTTTGGCACAAATGGTAGGATTTTATTTCCTTTGGTTTTAAGTTAGGCTTTGTCAATTTTATAATGTAGACTCCCTAACCCTTGATTGTAACTGCTACTAAGCATTTTCTGATAATATAAAATTTGCACCTAGAGAGGTATTTTACACACACACACACACACACACACACACCATTTCCCACATACATATATGCTAACAAATGTATTATATTTTCACTATTCCAAAAAATTTATTAAAAGTCATTTGAACATAGTGCAATTTTGTGTTTTTTCATGCATGTGAAATCTTTTGGCCTTCCCAAAATCCACATAAATAATAACTGTACTGAATTTCTTACAAAATCTAAATGCTTCTTTAGTGTTATCTTACTACCAACTATTTAAATCTTGCCAATCAATTTGAATCCCAATTTAATCTTACTTTAATGTCTTTGATATGTATATAGTTTGTTTTCCACTTCCATGCTTTTAATGCATGAGAGTCTTTTTCTTCTTCTTCTTCTTTCCTTTCATGATTAACCTTTTTTTTTACTATATAAATAACCAATTCAAGCATGAGGACTGTTGGGGATTTGTAGCTCAAATTAAAGAATTAAGAAATTGTGGCTAAAACTAATGAGTTGGAGGAGTTGAGGTCTGAATTGGCCACTTTTTACATGAAGAACAGGGAAATGCGTCAGTGAATAATAAGCTATGTTGTTGAATAGTAAAATATGGTGAAATCCTTATAATATCCGCTCTCGCTCATTTGGTTAGTATGTTTGCCTTCAAGTATTACCAGGCAAAAAAAGTGTATACATTGTGTGACAGTGTACCACCAATGAGAGGCAAAACAAAACATACTTGCTTTGAGGAAAATATTATAAGTAATAGAAATTTGTCTTGAGGTGTGAAAAAATAATCAAACATCTATTTAGGGTGTTTGGAAATGCTACTATTTTGGGCTTATCTTAGTTAGTACTTAACCTCTAGAATTTGTGTCTATAGAATTTTTTTTCTTTTTGTAAGCTTGCTATTTTAATGGTGGAGGAAAATATTAAAGGTTATCCAATAGATGTAGCCCAAAATTAAAGTAAACACCATTAATTTTCTAGTATAATTTTTGTTGATCATCTTGTAATCAAAGTTCTTATTTGCTGTGCCCACCAACTAGTATCAGAGTTGAAGGTTGTTCTAAGTGATAGAGAAGAGGTTTGTTGGAAACTGTGATGTTGTATTTGTTAAAGATCAAACCATTGATGATATTGAAAAAGTTAGGAAGAATACTTATGGATTTGATGGTAGTATAATAGACTTACAGTTGATTTCTTTAAAGTCCAATAATAATATAGAGATAGGCTGGAAATGATGTACAAGGTGACCAATTAGAAAAGGTGGATCTTGGTGGTTATAGCCGATGTCGATTTTTCTGGTAGGGAGTGTTGCATGCTTTCTAGTTATTTTTGGCAAATGTTGAGCATGACATGAGGAGTCTTTGACCATTGTTAATCCTGTTAAGATAGACCTAATTTCATTCGTGGCAATTACTTGGCAGGATGGAATGTAGAACAAAGATTCTTTATTAAGGTGGAGAGTGGAAACAAGACAAGGTGGTGTGAATCAATCGATCACAAGGGGGTTAACTATGCAGAAATAGTGATGTGACCGGAAGATCACTCTTTATGAAACTCAAGATGGACTAGTGAAAAAAGAAGTTCAATTTAAGGTGGAGCTGACTATATGGGGAATTTCATCATTTGTAAAGTAGCGGGTGCTTGTGCGCAAAGGTGAATTTAAGCAAGGTGAAGAATGTTAAGTATTTGTGGCTTAAATTAAAGAATTTGGTAGTTGTGGCTAAAATTAAAAAACTAAAGGACATGAAGTGTAATTTGGTCATTTTTATGAAGTGAATAGTTAAATGAGTAGGTGAACAATAAAACAGGTGAAGACTACAATGCGGCGGAATCCTTATTGTCACCCTTCCTTAAACACATGTGTGAAATATAAGCCTAAGCTTAGGCCTAAGCACTTGGAAGGCTTTTAGGGCATTATGGGCCTAGGCACAGACATTTGTGCTTGGGCACCTAGGAGGGCCTTTGGGGCACATAAGGTACAAGCACAGGCATATGCATTATAGGGGCGTTGAGTAGGCTATTGGGCACATGCACCAGGCCTTATGCACCTACAGACATACTTAATTGGCATCACTAGTCTAAGTGACAAGAACGGTGATGCTAGGAAAAGGACTAATGCTATTATAAGCCTCAAGTTTGATTAAGAAAAACATTTTCATGGTACATTAACAAACATGCTCAAAAAATGAATCAAACTTAGAAAAATCAACATCTTCACTGGTTTACTTGCTTAATTTTATTAACCAAGGTTAGATTAGGAACCATGATATTTTGATGGTTGTAGTGGTGTCTAACAAGCTTAATTATGTTAAAAAAACAAGTTTAAACCAGATTCCAAGGGTCTGGATCAATAGAACCAAGTTTCATACTCAAAATCAAAACTAAGAAAAACAACCATAGCACTGATCTTTGACCAAAGAGTTGGCTTTGCAGAAAACACATATTTTGAAGGAAAGACAAATATCCATAGCTCCAAATACATAAAAATAAGTTGTTCAAACCATCCTCGCCTACAAACCAGACCAGAACCCATCCCAAACCTCTTACATACAGAACATAGAAACTAGGAGTAAGAACTCATTTTTCCACCAAGACTACATTCTAATTACAACTTCAGAATTACAAAATCATACTTTGTCTCATGCTCTTAAGTCAAGTACTTTCTTCTCTTGAGTACACTAGTATGTCTAATACACTGGACATGTTCCAAACCAAGTACATGAGTTCTTTGTTTAAGATAGTGCAACTATATACATTCAATAAATCTTTCACAGTATTACTTGCATTCACAAAACCTTAAACCAAACCACAGTTCAATCTACTCTAGGTTTAGTATCTTCAAAGAAGAAGCAAGGATAAGTTTTATTGAAACTTAATAACAAAACTGAAGCTAAGGCGCATAACATCACAACAAAGCAAGTACAAAATCAAAATATGGACAATAAGAGCTCCTGGAAACCAAGTCTTAAGCATAATTAATCAATCAGCCAAGCTCATAAGGCCTTAAGTTTTTTATCTGCTTGTTTTTTCCAGAATTAATTTGGTAACACTTGATTTTCATCGAAATCAAGCTAAACAATCAATGTACTAAAACCAAGATCATCCAATCCTTGTCTATCCTTCTAGTTTCTAATACCTTATTCTGTGATTAATGTTTTAGCAACAAATCCCTCATGCATATCATAATATCTTTAATTACTAAAAGGAATTTGTGTTTTCTTACCAAAATTTAAAATTCTTACTTTAAAGCTCCCAGAACTCATAGCTTAAGCCCTTCGCCTTCTGCTTCAAGATTTCTTTCCATCTCTGCAAATAAATCAATTCTTCTTTAATCCAAAAGCAAATATTTTACAAGTATTAATTCTAAATGAAGATTAAGTTTTCTCAATAAAGGTTGTGGCTTACGAGCAAGAAAAAATAAGAAGATGGTTGGAACTCTCAGAGCTCAACAACTCGGACTTTCAAACTGTGAATGGGTGGCAAAATACAGCCTCATCCTGAGACTATTTTGAGTGATGTACTCTAGTCTTCAGGTTTTAACTCGATACTACTTCCACGACTAAAACCACTTTATAACAATTCCTTTGTTTCACTTAAGTCCTCAGCTCTTTAGCGCTTTTCAAAACAATCCCCTGTACTGACCTTGGTGCACAATTAGCTCCATCAACATAGTTTTACCTTCAATAATTTTAATTTAAACCATGTCTTTAATTCTTGTCAACTTGATCACCTGAAACAACTCTTACCTCTTTAAAATGACTAAGTCTACACATTTACTCCCAAATAGCAATTACTTAAAAACAAAATAACAATAATAGAAACAAATCTCATTATCTATGTTAGGGCAGGGGTTGTAGTTCTTTGCAACTTCATTAATTTGGTCCTTCAAATTGTGCATCAATTCTAAGAATCTTTTAGGATACTGAGCATATATATCTGCTTCTATTTCCTAGGTTGCTTTGTCTATGCCATGGTTTGTCCACTAAATTTTCTCCATAGGGATTAGTTTATTTCTAAGCTTATTGGTCTGTCTATCCAACGCTTAGGCTGCTTATTCTTCATATGTCAAGTCTGCTTCAAGGATTACTAATTCCACAGGTGATACAGGTTTATGATCCATTATGTATTTCTTAAGCATACTAATGTGGAACACATTATGGACATATGGTAAAAAATGTGGTAAAGTCAGTCTATATGTTAATTTTCCAACTTTCTCTAGTATCTCAATTGGCCCAACAAATTTTAGTGCTAACTTCCCTTTCATTCAAAATCTCATCACACCTTTTGTAGGTGAAACTTTCAGCCATACTTTATTACCAATTTCAAACTCCTGATCCATTCTTCTCATATTTGCATACCTTTTATTCCTATGATTTATAGCTTTGAGTCTTTCTTGTATCATTTTTATCTTCTCTGTAATTTCATGAATTATTTTAAACATAAGCTCTAATCTATCAACTGGATCTACCCCAACAATGTAGGGTTATGCACTTTCTCCCATATAAGGCTTCAAAAGGGTGCCATTTTGAAGGTAGTTTGGTAGCTGTTGTTGTAAGAAAACTTTACTAGAGGCAAATGTTTATCCTACCATGCTTTGAAGCCACGACACATCCCCTCAACATATCTTCAAGTGTTTGAATGACTTTTTCTATTTCCTATCTGATGGGGGATGGTATGCAAAACTCAAATTCATTTGGGTTCCTAAGGCTTTGTGAAAACCTATCCAAAACCTAGACCAATATCTAGGGTCCCTATTTGATTCTATACAATCAAGGATACTATGAAGCCTAAAAATCTCTTAAATGTATAGTTGTGCCAATTTATTTACTGAATTAGTCATTCTAATAGGCAGAAAATGGGAAATTTTAATTAATCTATTAATAATCACCAAAATAGCATCATGTTGCCTTTTAGTCAGTTGCATTCCAATGAAAAATTCCATAGTGATTAATCCATTTTTTTCACTAGAATGGGCAAAGGTTCAAGCTTCCCAGTTGGCTTCTGATGTTCAACCTTTACTACTTGGCAAGTTAAGCATCTTGCCATAAACATGTGCACATCTTTCTTCATTCCAGGCCACCAGAAATGAAGCTTTAAGTCACGATACATTTTATCTCCTTTAGGGTGCATGCTCAACTTACTATGATGTACTTTTATGAGTATATTTTCCTTTAGTTATTCCAGGTCGGGCACATACAATCTTTCTTCAACATCCTATCTTTGTAGTTGAAGTATTGACGTAGGTTTCTATGTTTAGCCTATTTTGAGACTTTTGTAGTTTTGGATCCTTCATTTGAGCTTTCTTAACCTACTGGAGCCAACCAGTTTCAATCACCAAAGCATATACTTGCTATTATTCCCAATGTTTCCACCTGGCATATAGATGTATGAAAGAATTGACTTCTATTTTAGTGGCTAGATCTCTAGAGTTAACTACTCCAGTATATTTTTTTGCTTAAAGCATTTATAACTAAATTTTTTTTTTTGCAAAATATTGAATTAAGCAATCACAGTCCTTTATGAATTTTAACCATTTTTTCTACCTCATGTTGAGGTCTTTCTAAGTGAAAAGGTAATGTAGGCTCTTGTGATCAGTGTATATTTGAAAGGACCTCCCAAGTAAATAGTGTCTCTATACCTTTAATGCATATATTTCTACTGCTAGTTCTAAATCATAAACTGGGTACTTCACTTTATGAGGTCTTAATTGCCTAGAGCCATAAGCTATTATTTGTGATTCTTGCATTAACACAACCCCTAATCTTAAACTTGAAACATCTATGTATACAATAAAGTTATTTTTTGGATCAGGTAGAGTGAGTATGCTAGCTATGGTAAGTCTCATTTTTAGCTCTTAAAAGCTAGCTTCATAAGCTTCTGACCATTCAAACTTATTAGTAAGTTTCATTTTTAGTTCTTAAAACCTAGCTTCACAAGCTTCTAGCCATTCAAACTTACAAGCCTTCTTGGTCAAATGAGTCAAAGGTGTAGCCAAAATAGAAAATCTCTCTACAAATCTTCTGTAATATCCTGTCATTCCCAAAAAAATTCCAATCTCAGCCATATTTGTACGCCTTTTCCATTTTAGAAATGCTTACACCTTACTTGGATCTATTGACAACCCTTGGTTGTTGATGATATGTCCTAAGAAAAAGATTTTAGACAACCAAAATTGACTCTTTGACAACTTGGGATAGAATTGAATTGATTCTAGCTAAGCACATCTAATACAATCTTAAAATGTTTATCATGTTCTTCTATTTTGGAGTATATAAGGATATCATCTACAAAGACTTCTACAAACAGATCCAAGTAAGGCGTAAATACTTTATTCATAATGTCCATGAAAGTCGCTGGGTGCATTTGTGAGCTCAAATGGTATGACCACAAACTCACAATGTCCATACCTAGTACTAAATGCGATTTTAGGTATATCTTTTTCTTTAACTTTGAGCTGAAAGTACCTTGACCTCAAATCTATTTTGGAGAATATTTTGGTTCCTGATCAAATAGGCACTCAATTTTAGGCAAGTGGTACATATTCTTTATAGTGACTGAATTTAACTTTCTATAAATTATATAGTGCTTCAAAATTCCTTCTTTCTTTTTTACAGTCAAAACTAGAGCTCTCTAAGGTAAAGTACTTGGTCTTATAAACCCTTTGTTCAATAATTCATCTAGCTATTTGTTTAACTTAGCCATTTCAAAGGTAAAAATTCTATATAGGGGTATTGATATGGGAATTGCTCTTGGTTATGAGTGAATAACAAATTTCACTTCCCTTTGAGGTGGTAAACTAGATAAATCTATGGAAAACACTTCTGGGACTCTTTTACTACTTGTATTCCCTCTAGGTTAGCTTTTACATTACTTTTGTTCAAGGCATAGCACTCTTCTTCCTCTATTACAAGCACTTTTGCTTTAACTATACACTGTATACTATACATGCCATCTACTAACTCATTGAAATTAACTGGATTAAAGTTCTCACACCAACTTCTTTGATTGACAAGAGAAATGGAGTCACTCTAATGTCTTGAATTATGAAGGAGAAAAAGTATATTTCCATGGACATTGAAGGCGGTGCTTGCAAGATGATTGAAGAGGAAGACCATGTCAAAATAAGTACAAAGAAAATTAAATCTACAACTACTGATCTATAGATTGTTCATGATGTTATATTTCCTTTGGTATTGTTTAGGGATAAATTAATGGGTCAGAGGAATGGTAGTGCGTAATCTGTTGCAACAACCATGGATTTATATGATGAGGAACTCAATAACCTGATTGAGGTAGTTGGTAGGACTGTGTTGAGAGTTAGATTTCCAAATAAGGTGAGAGCCACAATGGGGTGACGTTGGTAGATGGTGGTGGTTAGAAAGCCTATTGGTTGTAATATCAATTATCATATCCTGTGTGCCAAGATTACATCTCTCTAGGAAATGCAAGGGGGTTTCAAAACCATTGATTTAGGATTTGGCTACTTCATTTTTCATTTTGATGAGAGGGATGATTATATTAAAGTCCTCTGGAGAGGCCCTTGGATGATCATGGGGCACTATTTGGTAGTTCAATCTTTGAAGCCTAGGTTTCGTCCATCAATGACAATGATAAATTCCATGATCGCTTGGATCCAATCACCTGAGTTACCTTTAAGCCATTACAAGGAGAGCTGCCTGCTGAAAATTGCTAGTGTTGTCAAAAAGCCAATGAAAGTAGACATGATGTTTGTGTTTATAGCTCAAAGAAGGTTTGCTTATATGTGTATAGATTTGGATCTCTCCGAACCACTGGTTTCAAAAATTGAGCTTGGTAGTATAATACAAAGGGTGGAGTATAAAGGTTTGTATACCATTTGCTTTGGGTGTGCAAGTTTTGGGCATCGTATCGAAAGTTATTCAGAAAAAGTGGTAATGGCCCAGGTTTCGATAAGACGGGTTCACTGGGGAATGTTGCTTCTAAAAAAACTATGGTGTCAAAAACCTCACAAAATCCTGCAAGTTAGGGAAAATGCGGTGGGAACATGACTGAATAATTCGGAAGAACTTGACCTCTGTGGGCCGGTGATGCTAGTGTCACATCGACAACCACATGCTAGGCAAGGGTGTAATGTCAATGTGAAATCCAAATGATCTTTTTGAAAAAATTTTGGGGAAATCAATTTTTTTCCTTATTTGAGCAGGTTGAAGATATGGAAGCAAATTTTCAGACATACGTGATTGAGACTCAAAAGGAAATCATCTAACCTAAAAACAAGTATCAAGGCACAAATAGAGGGGATAAATCTATGGGTTTGAACCGTGCAGGCCCAAGTGGGTCTAGCTAAAGAGTGGCATTAAAAGAAATGAATGAAAATAGTGTGACTAGAATGTGCTTGGGCCAGGTTAAGGGGAAGTGCCAAAGCCCACAACCGTGAGGCTTAAAGATTTAGAAAAACATGTAACGTAGTAGCTTGAAGTTTTGTAGTTGAGTAATGGACACCACATATAATCCTCCTTACTGAGACGATGAGAACTTTGATGAGCGTATGAACCCTTACTTTGAAAGGGATGGCATTAATGCAAAAGAGTTGTCTCCAAGCTCTCTAGAATGTTCGAAGATGAGGATGAGATGGTTGTAGAGACTTATTCTTCCCTGACCTAGTTAAGGTCATCTCTTACTTTTTATCATTTTTTTCATGAAGATAATTGGTTGGAATTGTAAGGGAGTTGGCAATGATCATTTTATTGGAGCTTGTTATGAATTGTGTTAGGAATACAAGCTAAATATTGTCTATATTCTTGAGACCAAGTCAGATAGCATTGACTTAGGGGATAAGAAGAAAAGTATTGGATTCACAGATGATTGTGTGGTGCCCGCCACTGGCTTTGTTGGGGGGCTCTGGATTCTTTGGAATTTGGCTCATGTGGATGTTCGGATCTTAGCGACTGGCGCTCAAACAATCCATACAATGGTCATGATTCTACATTTCATCTGTCATTTCCTTTGCGTATGTCCAGCCTTCTCATCCGCGTAAGGATGCATTTTGTAGGAGTCTTAAAAATTTTTCTACCCAAATTTCCTAGCCTTGGTTTTTGTTAGGTGACTTTAATGACTTTACTTTAGTTTTAGAGCAATTTGGTGGTGAAGCGTGGACAATGAGGTTTAGGAATTGTATGGATGGTTGCTCATTAATGGATGTTAGAGTCCTTGGTGCGAAATTCACATGGGTTAGGAAGATTCAAAAGTATGTTATGATAGTTGAATGTTTAGTACGTGTTCTTTAAAATTCAGAAGCATTGGTTCGCTTCCTAGAGGCTAACTTTTCAACCTTTCCCATATTCATTCTGATCATAGTCTAGTCATGTTTGTGCCTTTTTGCTTGCTACCCTCTAAAAAAGATCACAAAATCTTTAGGTGTGAGGTTGCTTTACTCACCCATGAGGAGTTTCCTTTAGTCTTTGAAACAACATGGAAAAGATACAATGACAACCTAGCTCTTTTGGTGGAAAATTTTAAATAAGAATTTAAGCACTCGAATTTTCATGTCTTCAGAAACATTTTTACTTGCAAGAAGAAGCTTACAGCTTGTCTTAGAAGTATTTAGCAGGTGCATAATTACAACTCATCGAGCTTTCTTTAAGACTTGAGGTCCAAGCTTTTAGTGGAGTACAAGTAAGTTTTAAGGCAGGATGAGTTTTTTTAGTTCCAAAAGTCTAGAAAGGACTACATTGCCAAATAGGATAGGAATGCCAAATTTTTTCATGTGTCAACACTGGGATAACTATCTCTAAACAAAATACCTACCCCCAAGATTTTTTATATCTGGGTTATAGATCAATTTCACCTGAAGTAGCATGTTGCCCAATTTTCCATTCTTTGTTTCAGGAAGAGAGAGTTAGTACATTGAATGTTCTTCCTCAAATGAATTACCCAGTTGTTTTGGAAACTAAAGGGACTACTCTCTGCTATCCAATAACAGAATAGGAGGTTTGGTTAGCTCTCTTCTCCATGAAAGGTATGAATGTGCTTAGCCCAGACGGGTTTCAGCCTATTTTTTATTAGAAATTTTGGAATGTAGTGAAGGCAGACCTTGTGGGTTTTGTTCAAAATGCTTTTCACACCCACTCTTTCCTAACAGATTTAGCTCAAGGCCTGGTGGTCCTAATTTTGAAGGCTAAGTGCCCATAGACGATCCAAATCTTTAATCCCAACACTTTGTTAAATCCCTGCTTTAAGCTCGTTATGAAAGTTTTGGATAATCATCTTTGGCCTATTATCTCTAACTTGGTTGGTAATTTCCAATCTATTTTTCTTCATAGCAGGGGTACTTAGGATAATATTCTTATAATACAGGAAGCTGTTCACTCAATGAAAAAATCTCGAGCCAATGAGGGGTCTTTGGTGGCTAAAATTGATCTTAGGTAGGCCTATGATACTATTCGTTAGAGTTTTGTCAGGGAAGTCCTCATTGATTTCAATTTTCCTCAAGAAGTCGTTGAGCTAATCATGTTTTCAATTTATATTATCTGTCAATCTATTTACTGGAGCGGGGAGAAGCTTGATTGTTTTCAACCTGAACGAGGGCTTAATCAAGGGGATCCTCTCTCCCCATATCTCTTGATCCCAGTCATGGAGAAGCTATCATATATTATTGAAAGGGATATTCACATCAAGGATCAGAAGCTTGTTAAAATTGGCAGGAGTGGCCCAAAGCTCTCCCACATCTTTTTTGTGAATGATTTGGTTTTGTTTGGTGAAGCTTCAGTCAAATAGGTGGACGTGATGGTTGTTTGCCTTTCCACTTTTGCTTTAGCGTCAGGAAGTTATCTGTTTCTCCTAATACTCTAAGTAGGACAGCTAACCTATTAAGTGCTAGGTCAGGTGTCTTGTTCCCGTTGACAAAAGACCTTGGTAGGTATCTGGGAGTCCCAATTCTTTATGGTTAAGTTACTAAGGAGACTTATAACTACATTATCAAGTAGTTAGAAAATAAGTTATTGGGTTGGAGATAGAAGTTATTGAGTTTAGTAGGCAGGTCTGTCTCAGTTAAAGTGATGATTTAGTCGGTTCCCATTTATACCATGTCTACTACTAGGATTCCAGTCTCCAAATGCAACATAATTGAGCCTATTTGTGGGGACTTTTTGTTGGGGAGTTCCTCATCATCTCGCTGCATAGATCTTGTCAATTGGGATGCAATTTGTCTTGGCAAAAATAAAGGCGGGCTCAACTTAAAAAATAAGAGAGATGTGAATAAGTCCTTTCTTACTAAGGTTATCTGGAGATTGCTTAATCAGGAAAATGCCTTGTAGTGCCAAGTGTTCCAAAATAAAAATCTTGTTAATTCTACTATGTTATCTTACCACCAGAAACCAACCAACTCCTACACTTGGAAGAGTATCTTAAACAATAGTTTGGTGCTTAAGCGGTGTATAATATGGCGAGTAAGGGATGGTTCTTGAATCTTTTAACGATATAACATTTGGCTAGGACAAAAGTCGTTGTGAGTAGACTTGTTTTACCATCTCTCAATGGAGATAAATAATCTTCGTGTATCAGATGTTATTATGGATGATGGTAGTTGGAACACGAGATTACTTCGTGACTATTTGCCTAAAATGAGAATTTTGGAGATTCTGAGGACTTATTTCCTAATTACTTCAAGGGTCTATGATAAATTCTTTTGGAGTACTGCTAGTGATGAAAACTTCTTTATCTATTACGCATAGGAAGTTATCACGGCAAGCAGGCATGTTTAGGTTATAGTGGATAAGGTTATTTAGATTTGGTCTCTACACACCCTTGAGTGGGTAAAACACTTTATTTGGCTTTGTGGCTCTGGGTAAGCTAATAACAAATTTAAATCATGCTAAATAGGGCTTTTTCTCATCGAGTGCATGTAAGCACTTGTGGTGCTAAGGTTAAGGAGTTAACTACATATTCAGGCAGTGTATTATTATGGAAACAGTTTGGGCTATGATTATCCATTCACACCAGTTACCTCAGTTTCTTTTGAAGCATTTTGGTACTTGGCTCCAGGAAAATTGCAGGTCTCAATAGGTTCTTAGTTCAGGTCGCACATGGGCTAGTTGGTTTTCTGTTATTTTATGAGAGTTGTGTAAAGTTAGGAACCTTTATAGGAGCTGTGTAAAGTTAGGAACCAAATTGTATTCATGGGTGTTTGTGCTACTACCTCCAAGATAGTTGATTGTAGCCTTCAGCTTGAGTAGGAGAGAGTTACAGTGGTTAGAAGGGATGATATTCCTTGCCACGAAGATGCTAGGTGAATTTTATGGCATCCTCCTTTTTATGGGTGCTTCAAGTTGGACGTGGATAGCTCAGTGTGCTAGTAAGGTTTTTCAGTAGCAACGAGAGGCATTATTAGAAACAGTGCGGGGTGCTGGTATGTGACTTTGCATTTTGCATGAGGGCAGTGAATTCTTTAATGGCAAAGCTTCTTGGCCTAAGGGAGGGTTTATGTTTGCTACAAGAGTTAGGGATTTAAGAAGCTGAAGTGGACATGGATGCAGAGCAAGTAGTCAACTTGGTAAATAATAAGAGCATTGAGCACTCATATGGAGTGCCTATCCAAGATTGCATCTTTTTTATGGAGGCTTGTGCTACCACTCATATTAACCATATCCTGAGAGGATGGAATAAATATGCCAATGCTTTAGTAAATATGGGCGGTCACTTGGTTTAGCATAGTCGCGTGACATTCTCTAAACCTCCAAGTGCTTTGGGTTACCATCTGATGATGGACATGCAAGGGGTTAGATGGCTTCAGTTTTAGCTTGTGTCCTTTTGCTTTAATTATTCTTTTATGCCAAAAAAATATTTGAATTAGCTAGTCTTAATCTTTGTGTTCTAGAAATTATCACTTCCCTATTGGTATAATCAATATGGACTTGGTTCTATGACAACCAATCCATACCTATAATGATATCATACTTTGTAATGTCCAGCACTACCAAGGGCGCATCTAATTCAGATGTCCCTATTTGTAACTTATGGTTCGTAACCATTAAGTTAGAAATCATTAGCTGTTTTCCTGGTGTTCTAATTAAAAACACCTCATTTAAAAGCACTACATTCCAACTGTAATATAGCTACTGTTTTACTTAATACTGTTGAAATTGTGGCTCTTACATAAAATAAAACTAAAATTGAGTGCCCATTTAAAGTAAAGGCACTTTTTAGTGCTGGCATTGGTTGGGATGCTTCATTGGTCAGTGCAAAAACCCTTCCTAGCACTGCTCCCCTTATTGCTGGAAATGGTGACATACTTAGTCCTCCATTAGTCTTTGTTTTGTTTGGGCAGTCCATCACCTAATGGTCATTTTCTCCACATTGCAAACAGGTGTTTGTATCCCAATAACATGGTTTCTCTCCATGGTGTTTGTGGCACTTGTCACACTGAGGTCCTGTAGGCTTCCATGGTCCATTTCCCTTGTTACTTCTATTGGTTCCCATTTTTGTTTCTTGGCTTTTATTGTTTCTTGTCCTTCAACTTGTGGTGCAGACTTAATCAAAAAATTGAACTTTTACTCATACTTCAAAACTGTTATGCTTGATTGAGAGAGTGAGTCAAACTCCAACCATTTCTAATCTTTCACTACTTTACTTATGTGTGATTTTGGAACTGTTTCATAAAATTCCCTCCACTCCATTTGCCTTTTTCTCTGTCTAGGACTCCTATCTTGTTCTGCCTCAAAAGCCTCTTTTATAACTCTCTACTATGTTTCAATTCTTCATACTAAATTATAAATTATAAGCACCACTCTCTGTGTTAATGTAACTATGAACCTTTCAAATACCTTTTCTATCTAGTTTAACCAAAATTCTAGCTCTTCAACATCCTTTTTTCCATCAAATGTTGGTGGTTTAAAGCCCTAGAATCTTCAAACTACTCATTGTTTCTATTTTATTTTCTTGAATATGTTTATTTCCTTTCTTTATGATCACTAATGACAGATTCTTACTCAGTTTGTTGTTGCTGATTTAAATTCTTATTTTTATTAACTTCTACATTCACACTTAGCCTATTTGCACTTCTGATGATACATGCCTCATAGGGTTTGGAACCCTATTGGTCTTAGTCTGATGTTCTGTTAAGCCTTCGGCAACAGATTGTTCTCTAGCAACAATTTTTCTTTGGACATTTTGTGCATTCTGGTCATTTTCATTTTATTGTCCTCTTTTAGCATTGCCCTTAATAGCATTTTGTGCATTGGTCTCTACATTGGCATTTTGCACTGGTGCATTTCCCTCCAAGGCATTTTTTCTAGGATTTTGAGGTTGTTGGTGATGCATCAAGTTTTGGATATTGGTGTTCAGCAGTTGTAGGGCTGCATTCATACCCATCAACAAATTTGTCAAACCAGATTTAACAGCTGATCCCTGCTTTTGACTTTATGCTTAATTAGCTTTTTTGTGTCGCCATCTGGCGTTAACCATATTATCTATCTTTCTTGCATAAAACATTGGTTAACTTACTAAGTTAGTCTATCTAAGTTTACTGTGGACAATATTGATTTTATGTCTTGGAAAAAACTTGCTCTAATACCAAAATTGTCACACCTTCCCCTAAAACATTAGGAAGGCCTAAGCACTAGGAAGGCTTCTGGGGCACTATGGCCCAAGGTGCAGACATGTGCACTTAGGCACCTAAGAGGGCCTTGAGGCACATAAGGCAAAGGCACATGCACATGCATTTAGAGGGCATCTGGTAGGGCTTCTGGGCATATGCAGCAAGACTTATGCACCTACACACCCACTCAATTAGCACCACTAGTCTAAGTAACAAGAAAGTTGATGCCAAGGAAGGACTAATGCTATTATAAACCTCAAGTTTAATTAAGAAATGTACTTTTATGGTAGATTAATAGACATGTTTAGAAAAAGGAACCAAACTTAGAAAAATCAAATTCATTTTCATTAGTTTACCTACTCGATTCCACTAGCCAAGGTCAAATAAGGAACCATAATATTTTGATGGTTACAGTGGGCTTAATTAGGTAAAAGAAACATGTTTAAACCAGATTCCAAGGATCTGGATCAGTAGAACCAAGTTTCATACTCAAAATCAAACCTAATAGAACAAAAATAACACTGATCTTCGACCAAAGAGTTGACTTTGCAGAAAACACATCTTTTAAAGGAAAGACATATATACATAGCTCTAAATATATAAAAGTAAATTGTTCAAACCATCATTGCCCTACAAACCAGGCTAGAAACCATCTTGAACCTCTTACATATTGAACACTAGAACTAGGAGTAAGAACTTTTCTTTCCATTAAGAACTTTTCTTTCCACCAAGGCTACATTCTAATTACAGCTTCAAAATTACAAAATCAAACTTTAGCTTGCTCTCCTGAGTCAAGTACTTCCTTCCCTTGAATACACTTGTCTGTCTTCCTTTGAGTACACTAGTATGTCCACTACACTGCATATACTCAAAACCAAGTACCTAAGTTCTTTGGTGAAGACAGTGCAGCTATACATTCAATAAATAGTTCACAATATTACCTACACTCATAAAACCTTAAAACAAGCAGAAGTTCAATATGCTCTAAGGTTAGTATCTACAAGGAAGAAGCAACGATGAATTTTATTAAAACTTAGTAAGGAGACTAAAGCTAAGGCATACAGCTGATGTTATAACATTTACATACCCAAATTTACAAGCAAGATTAACTAAGAAGCAGCACCTGGGGGAGAGGGCAATACTTTCACCAAAAAATGATACAGTTGATGTTGTCAACAACAATATCATGAGTCTATTGTTACGGGACTTGACAACATACTTGAGTGTAGATCGTATATCTCCTACGTCTGAAAATGCTGATTCCTACTCTTTGTTATATTCGGTTGACTACCTTAACACGTTAAAGTTCTCTGGTCTTCCAAATCATATACTATCACTAATGGTTGTGGTTCTAATTATTCTAATGAGGAACATCAACCAAACATATGGCCCGTGTAATTGGACACTACTTATTGTTACAAAATTGGCTGAATGTGTTATCGAGGCAGAGGTTCTGACTGGAAGAAATGTAGGGATGCATTCCTTTATTCCATGTATTGAAATGGTGCCGTCAGACATATAATTAACTTTTAATTTATCATGTCGGCAATTCCCCTGTCAAATCATGTTTTGCGATAACAGTAAATAAGAGTCAGGACCAAATATTCAATCATGTTGGCTTGTACTTTTCTAAATCGGTTTTTGGCCATGGCCAATTATATGTTGCTGCTTCGCTTGTCACTTCTCCTGATGGATTTAAGGTGTTGATATGTAATAGCAGTACAACTAATATTTGTTTGACACAAAATATTGTATACACTGAAATATTTAATAAACTAAATAGATGTTAGATTAAGTGAGAACCATTTCATTACCAGGTATGTCAACTTAATTTTAATTTTATCAATTATTACTAAAAAATTCCCCTAACAAATGATTTATTATGACTTTTTTTTTGCTTCCATTCCTTACGTTCATATAACTATGTGTTATTTTCTTTCATAGGTATAATTAGTCCAAATAAGGTAACAAAATCACCTCATTCATCACCTTACGATAGTTAGGTTTAATTGGTCATTGAAGGCTCACATTACCTTTATTTGGGATTCTATTAGATTATCTGATTGAACCTACCTTGGTATTGATATGATACTTTTATATGCACATGTAAGTGTTATAATATTTACATTTATACATAGACAACAAATTCTAAGTTTTATTTATGCATGTTTTGTTGAATGATCATATTTGTGCAAGGGTGCCACAAGTGGAAGTTGATAAGGTTCGTGTTATACTTTTAGAAAGAGGTGTTTATACCATTAAGAATTTTATAATTGCACATACCCCACCTAGCTTTAATCCAGCTATGTCATCATACAAAATTTATTTCTCCTGATTTATATATATGACTATTGTCTTGGGTGATTGCATCAAGATTGCTCAACATATGTTTCAATTGTTAATTACTCAGACATCCCATCAAGGTGTCTGGGTAGCAAGATTTGCACAGGTGCTTTAACCCTAACCTTATCAATCTTTTGCAAGTTTATTATTCACTATTTATAAATAAAATACAAATATAATAACTTTATGATCATTCTATAACTAAAGCAACAGATATCATCGAAAAATTGTTTGTGTGTGAATCCGCTCATGACAAAAAAAAAGTGATGGTGTTCTTACACCAATGCGCAATATTTGGTTGAAGAATAACATGTATGTTTTAATTTATTCTCACTTTCATATATTTCATATACTTAATATATTAGTATTGATTTTTTACATTTCTTGTTCTTTTAGAGGAGCTGAAATATAGGCTATGTTGTAGTACACCTTACACCTTTTAATGAATTTTATGACCACCAAGATCATGTAGTCTTAATTGTTACATGCACGTACGTGAAGGTGTATGATGGTATGTCAATCAACCATATATCGTGTGAAATAATGTGATACACTACACTATACTCGTGCTTCTTATTATCATCCATTTACATATATATGCTTCAAATAATATGCAGGAAGATATTATGTTACGTCTACATGTGGAACTAAGCTTTATGCTAATTTGGACTTACTTGAAGCTACCACTTTATTGAAATCGTAAGCTTTTTTCAATTCCTTTCTTACATTGCTATTAACATATTATACATAAACACCATCCTGTTAACCATAGTTCCATTTTTGTGCTACTATTCCCATAATTTACAAGACTTGAGATTGTTGAAATTGGTGTTTCCAAGAGTTACCCTACCAATTTAGACACTTTTGAGTCAGCAACTCCAAAGGTTTTCCATCAACTTGCACTCTGTGAACTTGAATATATTCATGCCTCGATTAGAACAAAGGTATATAAAGTGCTTAATGTTCTATATTACTAATACATTTCCTCAAATATTCTAGTATGCCTTATATGTGATCTTTTCAGCACACTGTGTTCAACTTTCTTGGGGAAATTGTTTCTGTTGACCAATTATTTCCTTGGTACTACCCTGGTTGTTGCTTTTGCCTTCAAAAGGTGATTGAACAAGGACCTTGTTTTTATTGTAGTGATTGTAACATCACAATCAGTGCATCTATTACTCGATAAGTTGAATGTTGTCTTTACTATATATTTCCATAGCAATACAATTTAGTTGGTGTTATATATACACTTAAATTAAGTTTATTACAAAAAATTATTAATCCCATTTTATTTTACAAAATGTATAGTTACAAACTTTGTGTGTAGGTTAGAGACCGGTATATAACAGATTGTTTTGGTTTGCTCGATGTTGTCAGAAGGCAATTGCTTTAGTATTCTGCCTCTGAATTAGTCACAGCTTATTGTTCGGCTTATTTCTTCCCTCTGCTTAGCACAACACTCCATACCTTACTCCACTTTATGCCTTACTATTTTGCATTAGAAAAATGGTCAAAAAAAGGTTGATAAGTTATTCAAGTGACTTGAAAGTCGGGAATTTCTTTGGCTAGTTTAGGTTACCCAGTATAACCGTGAGAATAAACATTCTTGATTTACGGTTAAAAAGGTACAACCTATAGATTATGTGACTGAAGCAAGGAAGGTTCTTGGCAACATTTCATGTGTATGTAGTATTTATTTATTTATATGCATTATCTTATTAATAATTTTTGAAAATACCTTACTAATGTACTCTCTTCATACTTTTGATATTATGTATAACCAATTTATGTACGTAATGGTATGAATAGGACAATTGATGCAAATGACACCATAGAGACTTCATCACTCAAACGGTTCCATTATATTCAGTGAGTTACACTACATTCCAACAGATTAATTATCTGTTCTTATGGGCATATTCATATACTACTAAAACTTTATCCTTATGCAGTTGTAGTAAACCTGTTACGCTGATAGATCAGGAAATCCGTCAGAATGATATATTACCTAATACAAATGAAATCCAAAAGTGAAGTTTTCATGGTCCCTTCAACATGTTCTACCACTGATGTCATACTATCAGACCAGGAGATTGAAGTTGCCAATATACTGTATGTAATAGCGAACAATTATCTACTTATAAATATAATTGTTACTGAACCATTTGCCTGTATCTAACTATTAATTTACAAGTCACAATTTTGAAACCACCCTATTTATCAATGAACAAATTCTCCCGTACAACTTGGCCCTGATCTTAACTGCCCACAAAGGTACAAACCATTTAGTTGTTTTAAAAATTAACTCAACTAGGTCTTTATACTTGACGTTTATTTTTATTTGCAAGTTTGAGACCCTAGTGACTTTGAATAATCAGTCTATTTAAAAAGTTGCTAAATTATAATGCCTTTAGTTAGAAAAGAATTTGTTCTCCTGGATTTCCAAGATTTGTCAACATGTTTTTATTTATTTTTATGGTTCAACATTTCAACAAACAATCATGAACTACCCTTTATAACTGTTGTTTTAGCAGTTGTCTGATCTTTATATTGTTTTTCATATAATTTATGGAATATTGCTTCCTTGGCACCCGGTTCTTCTTAGATCCCATGGCAATGTTGGGTATTTAAGATAGTTATGATAAATTGTACTAAGTTTTAATAGAATCTTAAACTACCAGCGATTATGCCCTTTCATGTGATCTGGGGGTAAAAAGGGGCCAAGCCTTTTTCGGGTAACTTGAGTTCGAGCTTGAGTTGAGGTATTTCGAGTTGGGCCTATTAGAGTTCAAGCTTTAGCTCGAGCCAAAAATTGGGCTTAAGCAATTTTAGGGCTGAGATTAAGCCTAAAGAAACTCGGCCCTATGAGCTTGCGGACTTAATAGGCCCAACATTTTGTATTTTTCCCATCAAGCCCTAATTCTTAACCCCCAGTCACCTTCCCTCTTTTACCTTACGACCTTACCTTTACTCACTCAACTAACCCACGCACCTACTCAGTCGGCCACCATTGGAGAATGAAGGCATGAGTGCATGATGATGACAAGAGACCTGGAGCCAAGGTTGATGATGATTGCTCAATTCACCACCAATGATTATCCCAACGAGCTCCAGCCTACGCATCAAACGTTGGAGATCAAAATTGACACCCTAAGTAGACGAAAACCAACCTACACAATAGACGCTGGAGACCCAAGTTCGAAGCACCAGCCTCCAGCCCTAGTTCACAAGTCTCACCTAAGTTTTCTAGACGCGGCCATTACCAAACTTATTATCATTAAAACCTTGACTACGAGCTCATGAAAGTTACACTGGGTCTGGGATTGAAGGATGAAGTTGAAGGCATCTTTCTAAGCCTAGAAATCGATGCGGTAACCGGCAGAGGCAGTGGCGGCTCCTCAATTGATGTCTTAAGGAAGACAATGGCTCATTTGTAACGTTTACCAAATTAGGGTAAAGCAGAGAAAAATTAGAAAGTCTAGGATAGATTCAGTTATTTTCTTTTATGTAGAAAATTACAGATTTAGTCTATATCTTTTATCTAAGTTGTAAGTATGGCACTAAAGATTTAAAAGTGACATTCGAGCCTAAAAAGCCTATGGGCTGAGCTCGAGCCTAAAAAAATTGGATGCGAACATTTCAAGCTCGAGCTTGGGTAGTACCGAATGAAAAAATGGTCAAGTTTGAGCTCAAAAGGCTCGGTTTCGGCTCGACCCATTTTCACCCATAATGTGATTCCACTGCAAATTAAACCAAGTTTTGTTATCCAGATTGTGATTCTGGTATCCATGCTTTGAGCAATTTTCCAAAATAAAAGTACGAATTATCACAAACTATAAAACAATTGCGATTTTAAAGAAAAATATGTTTTAGAATAAGAATCTTCAAAGCAACTATAAAACTAGAATCAGGATAGAAATGCAATTAAAGCAGAACTTTGAGACTAATGACGCAATTCTAAGTTGGTTATGTTGATTTTTTTTAGGGCAACGGCATCATTGATACCCAACCTTTAATTATTGTTGCGAATTGATCCCTAACCTTCATTAAGCCGCAAATTTGTCCAAAATCTTTATACTTCATTGCATTTTCATTTTTAGCCCTAGGTAGATAAAAAAACTTGATTTACAAAGAAGAAAAATTGATGGTTTAGATTATCCATTAATTGTTATAAAATTATGAAACAGTTTGAATTTATGAAAAACCAGTTATCGAATAGTTTAAGCTTAAAATTTAAAAGTTAATGTTAGATAATTCGTATGAGTTAATAAATTCAAACTATTTGGTAATTATCTTTCAATATTTTTAAATTGTGTCATAATTTTCTCATAGTTAATATAAAATTTAAACTATTACTTTTTCCTATCTATAAATCAACTTTCTGTACCTGCCTAGAGTTAGGGACCAATATGCAATAAATAGTAAATATTTGGGATCAATTTGTAATGAAATGATTGTTAGAGAACAATTTACATTGAAAATTAAAGGCTTGGAACCATTGTTGCTAGTTACCTTTTATCTTTTGAGTCTGCAGTATCATGAAAATTGGCAAATTAGACAGGCCCATCCTCATTATTGGGCCTGACATTAACCTCATTATGCGATTCCGAATCAATGTTCTTTTTCGAAATACGTCATCATCGTTCTTGTTTCATGTTCTCTTGGTTTTGGAAAACTAGAGAAACTTCAGATTAATTTCCTATGTGAGGATAAAATAGCCTAGTAAAAAAACATCTGCATTAGTTCTGGTGTAGAGAGCATTTTCTTATGATTAAAAAGTATTTTGTAGAAGGTTAATCTAGTGTCACAAATTATTGGTTAAAAATTCAAGGAAGTATAAGTTTATTATGTACGTATCTAGTTATCATTATTTGGTAGGCTTACGAAAATGATCATATATATATATATATATATATATTTCATGCATCCATTAAACTTAAAAAAAGGTGCAAAATAAGGCTGAGAATGCCTTAATTTAGAATTTTCAGAAATTATGGACTAAAAATGTATATTTTTCTACCCACAACCTATTAGGGGAGCAAATAGAATTAAGATCTAATCACATTGTCCCTTGAGATTTAGATGAAATTACAATTTATCCCATCACAATTTTTTTTAACATTATTTGACATCAAATTTTCAAATTCTAATCTAAACTGCATAATACATGTCTCCAAGCAATCAATCTGTTTAATAATATTTTTACAATTATTTAATAATTTGGATTATCAATTTTCATCTATCAAAATGTGAAACGCTCATTTTCTGTTTTGTTCAAGGAGGAAAGTGTATATCTTTTAAGTTTTAAAAACGTTGTAATTTGGCATGGAATTTTACTAATAATTTTTTTAGTTTTTTGTAACTTCTTAACTACCTAAAAAACAGTACTGTCTTAATAGTACTGCACTTTCTCTGAATTTTCTGTTTGAAAAACCTACACTTTTAGGTCATAATTTCAAAAAGTTTTTAATTAAGATAGTGGCCTATATAAGCACAATTTTAAAAATTCGA
Organism: Aquilaria sinensis; assembly: GCA_005392925.1. Classification (NCBI taxonomy): domain Eukaryota; kingdom Viridiplantae; phylum Streptophyta; class Magnoliopsida; order Malvales; family Thymelaeaceae; genus Aquilaria; species Aquilaria sinensis. The sequence continues at coordinate 102,500 of SMDT01001635.1, forward strand.
TCAGCTGATCTATATGATTATACTTGTTAAAGTCTGATGGCCTTTTCTAGATTCTAGACTATTTGGTATTATATTAATTGACATAAAATCATGAGCATGATTAATTGAAAGTTTCTTATACAAGTTTTATGAGTAGATAGCGTGGAGGGTTCTTAGCCTTTAACTATTACTCTATTTTACTCCCAAACCTATTAAATGTTTTGCTTTGGTCCTAAATTTAAAAATTATTTTGTTTTGGTTTTACATCAAATGAAATCTATTAACTTGAAATAACTACTTAAAAAAATTTAAAATTCTAATTTAAATATTTTTTAACTATCTTCCAATAAATTTAAACTACTTAATATTTTTTTAATCGATAGAGAATTTAAAATTAGTAGTTTTTTCTTTCTAAATGAAATAAGTTCAATTTATGAAGAGTAAAAAAGGTAATTCAAATTTTTCATTAATTATAAAAAATTATTATGCAGATTAAATATATTTTAAGCCATTTATCGAATAGTTTAAATTGTGATATAAAAGTTGCCATCAGAAAAATAATTTAAGCTAATGATAATTTCCTCTAATGCGGACCAAAATAAAATTTTTTTTAGTAGAATTAGGAAAAAAAGGAAATTTTTTTAACAAGTTTATGAAAGAAAATAAAACAATTAATAGGTTAGAAACTAAAACAGAATGATAATTAAGAGCCAATATATTTTAACTTACGTCAACTTAACGTAAAATGACTTCTTTTTATTTTTACATCTTGTTTGCCCAGAGCTAATTTCATTTCAAAGTCAATATTAAATAGATATAATAATCCATTTGAAATTAAATATTCATGATGTTATTAAATTTTATGAAATTTTTTAGGCATTAAAAAATAAAAATTTATAAAAATTTAATAAGATTATAAAAATTATATTTTAATGGATTATAACACCTATATCATATTGAATTTTACATAAAATTTAACTTATATATAAAAGTAAAAATAAACCATTTTAAAATAAGTTAACTTAAGTTAAATGAGTTGGCTTTAGATGTTGGAGACCACCCGCATAATTTACTCAAAATTTCATACTTCGCCCATCCCAAAGTAACCGTCCCATTGACAAAAATTCATGGCTTAATCACAATAAATGCAGCATTTCATTGGTCAAATTAAGTCTTGTACCAACCAATTTAATATATCTATATTTTTTGAGTTCTAACTTTTCCAATATAAATATTTAAGGCATAATTGTGAAAATCATAAATTGAGTCTTTTAATGAAAATCTAGACCATTATTTTACTATTCAAGGGGAGCATAACAAAATTGAAATTTGACCAAAGAATTTTAAAATTTCTCCCAAATCAATCCTTGTAAAAAACGGAAAGATACATATAATATAGCTCTTCAATCCTTGTAAAAATCGAAAAGATACAAATAACATAGCTCTAAAATCTATGAAAGTTTTAATTTTCAAGTCGGTCAAATAAATTTAATATATGTTTATGTAAAGGTCTGATTCGGTCGAATAAATTCTATGGGTTATGATTTGTTTAGAATTAAACCGTAGTGGACTTGAATAAATTTCCAATTTTTTTTAGATAATGGGGTCAGTTAGTGCTAGACTAGATGGTCCACTAGAAGACAATTAGAGGAGAAGGGCCCGTTTCACGTGGGTTTGCTACTCTTTCTCCATGTAATTAAAGCCTATTAAGATTAGGATTGTCATTATTTTAGCTGTAAATCATACTTAACCCAAAGATTTGACACAAGTTACACTTTTTTCACCCGTAGTTTCCATGTATAAACTTTTGACACTAGCACAGTATCCAAAAATACATTAATTGATATACGGAAAATTTTAAAACAACTTAAATTGAGGTGATCTGCGTGAACTTCACTCGTCTCAAAATTTCTCTTTACTGTACTTCTTATTATCCTTATTACTTCATCGATTATTTATTTGGGCAAGGTTTTGTCCACAAGTTTTCAGTCTTCAACAAGAAAATTATAGCCGTGTTTTATGGATAATAAAAGGAGTTTCTCCAGCTTGCATATTATTAGTTCAACACAAGATCAAGTTAAAACATAATTTAGTTCTAGTGGCTATTCAATTATTCTGTTCATTTATTCTGGTGCTTCAATACTCAGTGATGGTTAGGTATTAACTGTTGTGGAGGTCTCCGCAAACTTTAGATTCGTGTTTAATATTTGTATTGTGATTTCTTACTACAGTAGATGATTTCCATCTTGCTTCGATGTAGATTTTCCAAAGATTAATAGGCGATTCCCACACAATATTTTGATTATAAAATTTCCTAATGACAAGAGAATAATCCTTCCTCCCTTTATCCAAATGCCGGATAATTTATGTCTAGCAACTTAAGGATGACCCATCCTAAGGCTTTAATTCGGAGTATTTTTTATTGTGGATATTGGGGTGACCTTCATTATCTTTGATGAGCAACCTGAGGTTACGGCAATTCAACCTCAAGCCGAGTTTGGTCTTAACTTAAGTGGTTGGGAATAATCATTGGGTATTCTTGTTGCTATTGGAAAAGGTGCAATTTCCAACGGCTATTTCTGAAAATATGCTTGAAAATGGTTGAAATTGTTTTTTTATATAATCATTGACTTTCATTTTTCATGCGGGAAATGTGTGAAAATGGTGGAAAAAAAAAAAGGAAGAAGAAGAATGATATGATGACAAAGAGAAGGGAACATGAAGAATATGATGAGATGGTGAGAAAGAGGAGGGAAGAAGAAGAAGAAGAAGAAGGAGAAGAAGAAAAATGAAGTTCTAGAGAGGAATGGAGATATTTTTATGAATGAAGGGGAAGATGAAAGCAAAAAGATGTGGTTTTGATGGAAGAGTGAGGTTTTATAATAGTTGAAAAAGGAGGGAAAATTTTTATTTCAAACGGGTAGTCATGGAAAACTAGCTAACTAAAACTTCAAAGTGGAAAATTTGGCATTCTAGTGAGATTATATGGGAGAAAATTTTCAATTTCCGACTGCTAATTAAGATGGCTTTAAGGCGTCAGAAAATAATCCTTTGGGAATTACTGTTTTTTTTAGTAGTGTATTATGGTTAAAGAGTAAGTTAATTCTTAGGAAAATAAGTATTCACCATCCAAAAATATTTAGCAAACATCTCAAGATGCTTGATTATTAGTGAATAATACTAACATGGGTGGTAAACTTTTGAAGCAAAAACAATGAAATTGAGTTTGGAATCCTAAGTTTGAATTTTATGAACCTCATCAAAAGAAACCATGATCTAGGTTCGTTAGTGGTAAGTTAGAATTATTGATCAAAGATCTTCTCTTTATTCAACTATTTCAGAGGGTACTAAGTTTTAGGATTTACTGGTGAGATTTGGAGGTATGGCCCTAATCAACCCTAAATTGTGTCATGGAAGTTTTTAGTGTAACTATTAGGGACTTGACCACCTAACAATAGACCACCACGATCGATTATAGAATTTTTGTTTAGGGTGCGTGTTGACTAGTAAAAGAGTGTGATCAGAAACTTGAATGGTTCGATTATGAAGTACTACATCTAGATAGAGGTGAAGCCAATCCATAAAAATAAAGGCATTATCTAGAACTTCAAAGACTGTGTCTTCACCATTCCGAGTATTCATCCAAGTGTACTTTCGATTGTGGCAATGTAGCAAAGTTATAGCCAATCTAAAATAAAAGAATTCATAAATTCAGCCCCTTGAATATGGTAGCCATATTGACCTATCTTTTCCATTGGGTTTTGCACTGAATTGAAGTCACCAATTAGGAAGAGTGGGAAAAAGTAGCATGATAACACTGATTTTATGTCATTCTAAGTAGTCCTTTAGAGATGCACTACCGAATTGCCATAAATAAAACCCAAAATCCACTCTTGCCTAAATTCATCTTTAACATGTAACAAAATTAGATTATGCCAAGCTTTTAGATCAGAGCAAGAAATATTGTCCTAACAACCAACCCAAAGGCCCCCATGACTGCCCTTGGCATCAACAAAGAAGACATGAGCGAAGCAACTTAATTGACCTTCTTAGTGACTCCCAAACCTCTAACCTTGGCCTTCATAAAAAATAGAATATCGGGATGAAGAAAATGCAACAAGCCATTGATGCTATAAACTATCATAGCTTGGATTGTTCTGTGACAGTTCATGCTCATAACCTTTATGGCTGGGTGGGGGTTAATGAAGGTCAACCACCCGAAACCCATCCAATTTAGATGAAAAACCAAAGGAACTATTATGAACTGCAAGTTGAAAGGCCAGAAAATAATATTCCTCGATAAATGAAGTAGATAAGGACACTGAATTATTGTCTTTCCTATCCATGGCATACTAATTGGGCATAGATCTTGCCCTCTTATCAGGGCATTTATTAGATGTGGATTCTTTATCTCCCTAGGGACACTTTTTTCCAAGAAATTGTATAAGCTTCAGCAGCATATTATGACATACAGCAACTGGGTCTGGGTCTTTGAAAGCACAACTCATCTTAAGTAGATTCAGCTTCTTTAGGAAATGTCCCAAACTTGACCACCAACTTGCCCTTAAGCATTTATCTAGTGGCTTTGGTGATTTTGAAAAGTCCAAGTCCCCATTTGGAGGGAAAAAACTACTCTCTAGTTCTCTTCCATCTCTTGTCCTATTGATAACTAAAGTGACCCTTTATCAAGCTATAAAGACACTACTCACAAATCTTACTAAACAACTGATATTTAGAGTAACTGATCTCTGATGTGTTATATATAAACCCAAAATCTGTGTTTTTGGGACATAAGTTAAGTTGTTATTTTTATGTCTTAAAGGAAACATGTGACTTGTATGCATTTTTAAGATAATCAAATTTCCATAGTTTTGAGGGCCATTGAAGCTTGCAAACAGAAGCATTATAGTCCTTATTTGTTGCTTGAATCTCTGCAAGATAAACCAATTTCACAATATTCTCAAAGCACAATAACTAATGACCAACAAGCAGCATGTGCGCATCAGCCTCAGAAGAACCATGCTTCCTTTCCATCTTGTCTACTTTATCTTAGCTTTTCTTGCACAGAACTTTATGAAAATTATAAAGGCTAGACAGGGATCTCTAGTGTTTCAAGTCATAAAACTTATATATGGCATATATAGCTTACTACAAGAAGTCAAGGCTTAACCAAATGCTTTTGCCTTTGGGAGAGGTATCCTCTATGGTCATGATCTTATTCAAATATATGAAGACAAGTTGGTGATGGCTTTTCCATTATTCTATGGAACAATTATTAGTTTCTACCTCGTTCATTATAATGACATTGGTAAAGTGTTTCATTTTTAGATTTTCAAGATTTTCAATATCTCATGGAACCACAAAATAGTGGAAAATAAACCCATGAGTCGATTGCTGCTGATTTTGATAAAAATGTTTCTAGTTCAATCATGAGTTTATAGTTAAGGTATCTAGATAGAATTGTTTGAACAAAGAAATGCTATAGGATCTTATAGAATAGAATAAGGTTATATGAAGAGGTTGTAAATCCACCCACTTTAATACCACTCTACTAGGTGTAAATTCACCCACTCTAATACCACTATGATGACATTCAGTTATAATAATTCATGTAGTTTTGAAATAAATTTGTCTGGTTTTGAGATATATTTGTCTAATTCTAATATATACTTGTTTAGTTCTGAAATGTATTTGTTATTTTTCTAGTTTTGAGAATATTAATTCTGCAATTATTTAGTAAGTTGTCTAGTTCTGATGTATCATCGATTTTTTAGATACATTTATCTAGTTCTAATGTACACTTTTCAACCATCAAAATAAGACTTTCTCAAAATCAAATAAATCCTGATGAATTTTAAAACTAGATAAGTATGTGTCAAAATAGACAAATATATTTTGGAAATAGACAAGTTAGTATGAATGGTGCTTGTTGCATGTGAAATCAAACTTTTTTACAGTATCTTTGCTTCTAATGCAATTGTAGAAACATGAGATAACCACAATCTATCCTTGAAATATCTACCCCAAATAAGGTTTTTGTTGGGAAAAAAGTTTCTTAATCACTCATCACACGTAGCGGACAACCAACATAATCAACCAAACACACGCAAGTTTAGCTTAGTTTGGCTTGTAACTAGCGCACATTCATAAATGAGAGAATTCCACGTAGAAAAAATATAGAGATTATAGTAGACGTAAGCCTTTAGTACTCATGTTAACTTATGGATTTATACACACTACTAATAATCTCATAATATTGCCTTCATACAATTACAAGATATGAGAATCATAAATGACTTATCGCCTTCACCCTCTCTGACCTTTAGACCTTTCCACCCACCTGAAATCCTCATATGTTACATCTTCACAACAATTGGTTTTTCTTTCATACTTAGAACATTAACACATTAAGATTCTTTTTAGGCCACACGCAAACCCAAACTACATCAAAATTAGAAAACTAAATCTTAAATAAATAAAAAAACTAAAACTAAATCCAAAACAAATCAAAATCCTTAAGTTTCTTGAAATTGAGCCAACAACCTAACAATCTCCACCTTGTCTCAAATTATTCATTATAAATATGAGCATAAAAAATACATGATCAAGATCACAAAGACGAACACCACGAACATCGCCAAAACATGAACCTAGGAACAATCATGAACGAATATGAGCAACATGAACATGACTTCAAAGAACAAAATCGTGAACATTAATACACATGAACACTAGCTCCACCATGCCAATAATGCACCATAACCTCCAACATGTTAAGACCAAACTACAAGCTCTAATACTACTTGTTGGGAAAAAAATTCCTAATCATTAATCTTAAGTAGCAAAACAACAAACATAATCAAGCAAGCATACAAAAATTAAATGTGATTTAGTTTTTAACTAGCCTACATTCATAAATTAGGAGATGCCACAAAGACAAAATGTTGAGATTACAGTACTAGTTCTCACGCTGGGCTATGAATCTCATACACATTACTGATAACCTTATAATCTTGCTCTCATATAATTACAAGACATGAGAATCATAAAAGGCTTCTCATCCTAGACCTTTTTGGCCCTCAGATATTTCCTCCCTCTTGAAAAGGCCTATCTGGCCTTTAGACCTTTCCTTCATCCTAAAGCCCTCACATTTTGTCTCTTCACAATAATTATTTTTTCTCTTATACTCAAAATCCTAATGCAATAAGTCTTTTTATAGGTTATACACAAATCTAAACCACATAAAAATAGGAAAACTAAATCCTAAACAAATATAAAAGCTAAAATCAAATGCTAAACAAAATCAAAATCCTTAAGCATCTTGTATTTAAGCCAACAAACTCAACAATTTTTCTAAGCCTATCCATGTTGAGTTTGCCCTTGCACCAATTATAATGTTCCATTTGAGTAAGTCAACTTTATTCATGGCTTCATAACTTTCATTATTATTCTACCATATTTAAAGAAGCATGAACTATCTAGAGTTGCTGTAAGCAATGACTAAAGAATGACAAGCCTTAAGAAAAACAAAAATTCGGATCTTGTTAACTTGCTTTTAAGGAGGTCCACAATTTTATGCAAGTGGGTACATAACATGAAAACCCATTCAAATGGCTTTACTGAATACTACAAAGTAAGGTTAGTAGCAAAAGGATTCAACCAAGAATATGAAATTAACTATGAGGTGACTTTTCCTCTTGTAGCATAAAACATCTATTAGAGCTCTTCTTGCCATAGTAATAACAAAAAGGGTGCAACTTTTCAAATAAATGTTTAGAATGCCTTTTTAGTAGAGTTCTTTTTTAGGAGGTTTTCATGTATCCGCCTTAAGGATATGGTCATGCTCCAAATAAGGCTTGTCATCTTCATTGAGCTTTGTATAAATTGAAGTAGGCACCTTAAGCCTGGTTATCAAGGTTCAACTTTATTGTTTATCAAATTAGGTTTGCTTTGTGTCCCTATGATACAACCTTGTTCATTCACAATACTTATAAAGGTTAGATTCTCTTACTTTTATATGTCAATGACATAATTATTATTAGAAGTGACATGTGAAGGATATTTGATCTCAAGCAATATCTAAGACGGGTTATTGAAATGAAAGATCTTGAATTTCTTAACCACTTCTTGGGATTAGAGATATCATTTGACTCTACAGGATATTATCTGTCTCAATCAAAGTACACTACAGATTTAGTCTCTCAGTCTAAGTTGATAATAGCAAAACTGCTTCAACTTTAATGCAAGTGGACGCCAAGTTTTGTTTAACTGATAGAAAGCCACTAAACAATCCAACACTTTATCATTAATTAGTTAAGATTTTAGTCTTTATGTAATTAGTTGATTTATTTCAATCCCGCAAACCACAAATTTTGTTGTGGTTCTACGAATCAATTTATACATTCGATGCATTATATATCATGAGATTAATTTTCCTACACAAGAATCACTTTAACTGAAGGTATTCTTAACTTTAGGCTACTTGATTTTTCTTCTTCCTTGGAGATTAACTTATACCTTTAGAGAATCAAGAAACAAACCCTTGTAGCTTGATCTAGTTTAGAAGTTGAATATTGAGCTCTTGGTAATACAACTGAAAAACTCATTTCGCTATATTCATTACTAAGAGGAATTGGAATCACCCATGAATGAGCTACTCAACTTAATTATGATATTCATAGTGCTAGTTTTTTTTATTGAATTAACAAAACATATCAAGATGGGCTATGATTTAACTTGTTGTATATCAGTCGTAAGACAATTAATCTCTTACCCACTTCTTCTATTGATCAACTAGCAGCTATATTCACAAAAGCACTTTACCCATGCTACTTTCATGATATAGTTTACAAACTCAAGTTTGTTTTAAAACTACCACCTTGAGTTTAGAAAGGCATATTAGAATATTTTGTAAGAGTAACTATATTATGCACCCATGTACAATAGATATACCCCAGCATCCTATTATTTATGAACTACCACTACATATCAAGTTCCTATAAATTATGATAATTCCACCACATCACAACTGATTGTATGCTGAAGTTGATCATTGTTAGATTGTTCTTATTCTCTAACTAAATTTAATTGTTCCTTTGACACATATTACTATTCCCTAACAATTTACATGTTCCTTTTTAGATTAATGTATGTTTTTTATACCTGTAGTAGTTATTCCTTATTAGGTTATTCTTGTTTTTTTGTCACATCTTAATGTTTCTTAATATATCTATCTATTAGTTTTGATATTTAATAACTCCTTGCTATAGTTGTAGCAGTTGTTATCAGATGCTTCATTTCTTTTATTAAATATAATTATTCTTTTATCTTATATTGTTGTTCATTGATAAATCTATTTGCTATGCTTAATATTAAAAAATTGCTTGTTATGCCTGTAGTAGTTGTTCGGTATCAGATGCTTCATGTTGAATATAGTTATTTTTTTGTCTTATCTTTCTATTCCATGTTAAATATAGATGTTCCTCTTGATATTTAATAACTGCCTGTTATGCCTATAATGATTATTCTTTTGTCTGTTGCTTCTTGTTCTCTTGATAAATATAAGTGCGGTGTCATCTTATTGTGCTATATTGAATTTATATGTTCCCCTTGATATTTAAAAATTGGTTTTTATGCTTATAGTAGTTTTTTTTTCTAAGATTATTTTTTATTCTTTAATTAAATTTAGTTGTTCATTTTTCTCATCTTGTTGCTCTATTTTAAATCTACATATTCCTTTTGTAATTTGCTCATGTATCATTTTACACAATTTATTGTTCTTTGTTGAAATACTTTTGTTCCTTTCTACTTTCTTATTGTTCCATGCTGAGTTTTTATCTTTTTGTTCCAATTGAGAGGGAAAAAAAGTGTAACTTGTCTCCTAGCTTTTTACACAAGGCTCCCACAACCATTCTATCGATATCATTGTACTACCAAAATTTTTTCATTTATTAGATATGAAGTCACGATCTTCAGTCAGAGTGTAGTTCCTATATTGGGCGTAACCTATCCTTGACCAGTTTTGTAATGGCCTAAACACCTATTACTCCCCTGAACTATAGTAACTTAAATAGTTTGCTCCATGAACCATGACCCGCATTAACTCGAACCTTGAACTTTGTAAAATTGGTTACTTTGGTCATTTAACATAGTGAAAATCTCATGCGACCGCATGTTGCCTAGATGTTATCAAGCCTTCAACGAAGTCCCTAATTCATCAACGTCCCTACTGTGAAAACCTCATCAGCCCTACCCTCTCCTCCACCTCCGTCCGTCTGCCCCTTAACTTTCGTCATCTTGCTTTGTCGATTTACATCGTCATCAGGTGTTGTAGCTTTATCTCTTGTTGCTCAACAAATTCTTACATGTGTGTTGATAGTGGAAGAGTTGGTACTAAAGCCACCACTGAGACGAAAAACATTTGGCTTGCCCAATCCGATGGGCACCGACACCTTTGATCTACTCAATGTACTCTCTTAATCCTCTGGCAACGCTAATTAAAGGTTAAATTCTCCTTCTATCTCTTTGATTTTGTTTCTCATTTGTTGATTTCGATACACTTTTCATATGGGTTCTTTTTATTATGAATGAAGCAGAGGATATGAAGGCCGCTGTCTTCTTGGATGGGGTCAAGCTGGCCTTGATGTAATGAAAGAGTGGCTGTGAGTCAATGAGAATGACGGTGATTTTTTGTCATTGGGAGAGGAGAGGGGGAAGTGGTTGTGGAGGGTAAAGATCGGGTAGAGGAGAGGGCAAGGGAAGAGGTTGTTGAGGTTGCGGCAATGTCGGATGGGGGAGGAGGAAGTGGAGGAAGGGGTTGCTGGGGTGCCCAACAAGTGGAGGATGGGGTTGGAGAGTTCTCGCTTCATTAAAGGCAGACAACGTCATGATCACGTGCCCTCTCATGAGAATCAGGCTGAGTTAAAAGACTAAAGAGACCAATTCGTCAAACTTCAAGGTTTGAATTGATCCACTTTATAGTTAAGGAGGCTAACTATCCGAGTTACTATAGTTCAAGGGAGCAATGGGTATTTAAGCCTTTCATAATATGTTTCCATAGTTTTGAAATATACACTAGTTTTATAGACTAGTTGATTCACTTACTTGTATTGGATAGTTGAGATATTTATTGCTTTCTTTTTCTCCTTTATATATCTTTTCTTTTATTTACTCAGATTACAATATAGTACAATGTTAAGGGAGAGAAATTAGGGATTAGGTGGGTTTTTTACCTCTGGAGAGGGTAAGGGACAACCCTGATGCAGCTTGAAGTAACCATTAGGCTAAACCTTCGAGTGGTGCTTTATATATCTTGAGGCTATACATATGCCTAGTCTTTCATTGTACATGTATAATACAGAATATGCAATCATATTCATTTTATATATTTCCTCTTTCACACATGAAACCCAAAATTCATAGATTTCAATTCATCAAAATTGGCCTTACCGTAGCAAAAACTTGAGGCTTTAAGCCTTAGATATGTTTATCCTCCAACATTTTGGTTAAGGCTCCAATTTCTTTTAGACCAGGAGATCTTAACGAGCAAGAAGCTGTCCTAAAAAACTTGTCCCGCTTGGGGTAGGAGCCATTTTGTCTCTGGCTTGGATGTTGCAATCGGGACTTATAATTGCTGACATATTTCGAGATAAGTGAGTCTAGAAACTTACAGCATTGAATTTGATTGTTCCTATGGGCTCTTTACGACATTTAATTTCATGTATTTGAGTTATATTGGGTTGATGTGGTTTATAGTTCATCTCACAGTCAACATAGTTTAGGAGGCTAAAATGTATTTAGATTTTAATTGAATCTTAACTTACGGTTATGAATAGACTCTTTCTAACAAAGAAATAAATTTTTGGCATAATGTCTAGGAATTATAGTTGTTGCCTAGAAAATCAAATGTTTAAGCTTTATGCTTCTTGGCATCCCTTCTCATTTACCTAAAAAGAGAAAAAACAATATAAGTCATTTCCCTGCTATAGATGCTCACAAATTTATGAAATATAAAAAACACAAAAGTGCATTATAAATAAAAAATTAAATATAACACATTTTATAAAGACAAGTATAGTTGCAAAAATTGAGTACTTTGTTGGGTTAAATACCATAGAAAGTCCTAACACGTTACACCTTTTTAGATGAAAACCTAAACTCAAGTTTTTCTTTTTCTTTTTGTTGTTAATTTGGGACCTCTTATTGAGAAACATTTTAAACGGTTAAACCTTTTACCCAATAAATGAAATCAGTCTCAAGTGTCCTTGACAATCTCTTTATTGAGAGCCTTAATAACTAAATTTTGACAGCTTTCACATATGCACTCTAAACAGCTTTCAAATATACGCTTGTCTTTTGCTTTCGCTACACCTTTTCCCTTAATAGAAAGCAATAATACACACACACACACACACACACACACACACATACACACACACACACTAATTAAAGATCTCCTCATACTCTCATTTTTTTAATATAATAAAAAAAACAAAAGTCAATAAATAACTAAAACTACTCACTCCATCCTCAATTCTTATGGAGAAAAATTCCCTAGTCACCAAATCACGCATAGAGAAACAATAAACATAATCAAACAAACGCAAAAATTTAACGTTATTTGGCTCTTAACTAGCTTATATCCACGGATACGAGAATTCACTTGAATAAAATATAGATATTATAGTAAAGGTATATCCTTAGTACTTACACTAGCTTAAGAATCCTCTACACACCATTAATAACTTCAATATCTTGCCCTCAAACAATTACAAGATATGGGAATTGCAAAAGACTTTTCATCCTAACCACCATTTTTTATCTCTGGACCTCTCATTCTTCCTGAAATCCTCACATCTTACCTCTTCACAACAATTGGCTTTTCTCTTATATTTAAAACTCTAAAATAACAAGCTCTTTTATATACCACAAATAAACCTAAACGACAATAAAATAAGAAAGCTAAATCCTAACCAAATAGGAAAACTAACATTAAATCTTAAACAAATTAAAATTCTTAAGGGTCTTGGATTTGAGCCAACAAACTCAACAATCTTCATATTGGCCCAAATCCTCCTAAATATGGGTACATGTGACGACAACCACAAACAAACAACCATAACTATGAACAACAAATACTACCAAGACATGAACACAACAACAAACGGAAACGACCACGAACATCACGAACATCAACATCATAAGCATCAATACACGTGAACAAAATCTTCAATCTTTACAATTGTAACAAGGCCTTGGTATCACACTACAACCACTATCAAATATCCCTATGACGATTTCCTAAGGTTCCACCAAATAATCGAAACGCTCCACCGTACCAAGCATCGAACTATACTCTCCATCATGCTATGAATGCACCACATGCTCCATCAAGTCAAGGCTGAATAGCAAACTCTAATACCATTTTTTGAAATTCTGCAATCACCCATCACGTACAGCGGAACAACAAACATAATCAAAGAAGCACATGAATTTAATGTGATTCGGCTCTTAACTAACCTACATCTATGGATAAAGGAAATTCACTCAAACAAAGTATAGAGATTACGGTATATGTATGCCCTTAGTGCTCATGTTGGCCCATGGATCCCCTACACACTACTGATAACCTCAATATCTTACCCTCACACAATCACAAGATAAGACAATCACAAAAGACTTCTCATCCTAGCCCTGTTCAGTCTCCAGACCTCTTCTTCCTCCTGAAATCCTCACATTTTGCCTCTTCATAATAATTGGCTTTTCTTTCATACTCAAAACTCTAAAACAACAAGTCCTTTTATATACCACACACAAACCCAAACCGCAATAAAATAGGAAAATTAAATCCAAAATAAATAAGAAAACTAACACTAAATTTTAAACAAATTAAAATTCTTAAGCTTCTTAGATTTGAGCCAACAAATTGAACAAATCTTTTCAACATTCATTATTCATAATAATTAATTTATACTCTTTTATATTCAATATGTTGATATATGAATGCAAGACTTTTATACACAAATGATAAAGGAAAACCAAATTAATTTCTAAAAATATATTTTCAAATTTTCTTAAAAAATAATAACATATGAAAAAAATTCAAGTCAAGTAATAAAATAAAATAAAATATTGAAAAGAACATGCAACGATGCTAGTATACATTAAAACATCTCGTGTGTGTGTGATATTGGATATTAAATCAAAACATTTCGCTGGTTCTTTAATCTGTAAAGGTTGGAGCCAATTGGAGTTAGTTTAGTTATCTTTTATGCCCGACATTCTTTTTGTTTTCAGGAGGAGACAAATTTTCTACAACTTGGCATCTTTGTAATTTCTAAGTTGTGACCTTGTCTAAAAGGAACCATCTTAGTAAGTACCGTAGCATGCACAAAAGCTCAATACTTGCCTTATAGGAAAAGAGCACCTCGAGCTGCCTACATATATCTAGCTTTAACTCCAATATTATTCCAATGGTTGCTCTAAGTGCTTGTATATGTCTACTATCATTCAAGAGATTCTCGCGAATCATGATTGTATTTATTAAGTGAAAAAGTTTTACATGACAAAGAATTAGAGGTTACCAAAAGTTTTATATAGTGATAAAGTCACTCTATTTATTACCAATTAATTTTACATTGGGTGCTTTAACAGTATCTTGTACCCTTAGCTCTGAGCCACAAAAATTTGCATCTTAAATAACATTGTTTGTTAATGAAGTTTAGAGTTAATTTTTTATGTTGGGCTGCTAATATTCAGTATTCTTCAATTAAATACCAAAAAAAGTTTGTTTAGGGTTTGTGTACAAATGGAAAATAGTGGCTTCGGATCAGCTTAGGTGCCCGACCGTATGTCAGTGCGACTACCATTCACCCATCAAATGAAGGATACTGCAAGTTAAAAAAGAAAAAAAAGAAAAAAACAACTGAACAAATAAAATAATGAAAAATTAAAGTAAGATATTAGTGATGAAAGACTTTTGATTCATTTTAGCTCTAATAAGGAGGAGAGTTGAAACTTAAAAAAGAAAGAAAAGTGAAAAAGAACAAGAGAGACACACCAAATCTTGCTAGACCTTCAAACTAACAAGCTTTTTTCTCACAAAGGGGGTGATTCTTTTCTCACTGTCCTCCACATAACCTACAAATCACTTTAGAGTGAAAAAAAAAAAAAAAGTAAGGGGCAATGACAAACTATCTGGCCAAACCTTTTGGCACAAATGACTACGTGAGCTCATCAACCTTGGTGCATTGCTTGCATAGGAGTACACTTAATCATACATATTCCTTTAGTACCAAAAAGACATGATTTTTTGCAAGAATATCAATAAACAAGGGAGCCCTACAAAAGCTGGCTGGCCGTAACTGGGCTCCTTGGTGAGGTCCTATAAAAATGCCAAACAAGTGGCACCAAAAAAAGATAGAAAGTGTCCAAGTCCCATACACATTATGTGAAATGTTTCATTTACTTTTGGCCTGGACCCCATGTCTTCAATAGGCAAAGATGTCTCCCGATTTTGAATCAACCCCTCAATTCGGCCTTTCTTTTCAGTGCATTGTATTTTCCTTGGCCATTAATTGCTGATTTGAACCACAGCTCCCGGGTCTTTTCTTTATTAAACCCAAAATGGAAATCACTTGATTCATCCATCCAACACGCATCCAAAATCAGGAGCATATTGGTACAGTAAATGCTCCTCAGGTTTTTGGCCTTAAGTTGGACATGTAGCAATTACTTACTTTCATTTTTTTCATTTTCTTCTTCCAAATCAATTTTATTTAAAATTTATAATAATCCATTTAAACTAAATTTTTTTATAATTTTTATTAAATTCATATAATTTTTTTAATACCTAAAAATTTAATAACATCATTAAAAATTTTATTTTCAATGGATTATTATATTTTTATAATTTGGCTTTGTGAAAGTCAATTCCAAACAAAAAAAAATGTAAAAAGTTGATGTGAGTTAAAATGAATTGAATGGGAGTTTGACGACTCACTTAAACTCCCACACTAAATTTTTTGCTCTATTATGGCTAATTTAGAAAACCCTCCATAGTTTTGATTGAAAATACCAATTGTACCATATTATTTCAAAAACTTACATTTTATCTCAGAAGCTATACCCTGAATCCTGAACCTTGAGTCCCTGGGATGCGTGCTTTGCTCATATAGTCCCTCATTACTAGGTCACTCCCCCGAGGTGAATATAGATATCTTCCCCTTGCCATGTGTTGTTTATCATACAAATCCTTTTTTTTTTTATCATTGCAGATATAGGTCGAGCTCTCATTGATGGCCAAAGAATAAGAAAGATTGTTCTGGGCTCCCTTTAGGGGTTCAAGAGATCCCTGAAGCAACAAGAGAACCATTCTTAGCCGATCCCTCCAATGTTTGATGATGAGAAAAATGTCATTCACCCTACCTTAATTCATAATGGAAAAAGGTAGAAGTGATCAACCTCTTTTGATCGTGATGTGGTGGAGAACCCCAAGGATTTTCTATCTTCCTGGTAGCCTAGAATAGATCCAATGGTCTATTAAAGCATCTAACTCAAAACCAATTAGAAATAGATGGAGAGGTCTCGTAACTGTCTAACCTTTCACTAACCCCTCAACATGTCCCATCACATGTTGGCCACTTCTGCTTTATCACGTGGTTTATTTTTTATAATGGCTGAGATAGTTTTGGACCTTGGGCTTTGTATCATGTTAAAGTATCTAACCTAAAAAAATTTGGCAATAGGTAGAGACGCATTGTCACTATATAAACCCTTTACTAACTTTTTACCTGGGCCATCATTCCTATGCTGATCTTTTTCTATGCCTATCCTTTCCAATAGATAGCCGCCGGGGTTTTTACAGCTACTTTCTTTTACTCTAAATTTTATTGCACTTAGCTTTTTGGATTGCTATTTTGCTTGCTTTTAGATTGTTATATTGCCTAGGCCAATCTTCTATTTGTTGTTGTAAACAGGGATGTTGCCATCCACCTTCTTATTGGGATGCTTGAGAGTCAGGGTGCATCATGGATTCTATAAATGTGCTTGTGCCTTTTACTACTGCTCCTTCCACCTCAGCCTTGTCACCCTCCCACATGGTTGTCACCATAGGCATAAGTCAGGGGGCTCCATCCCATTTGAAGGTTCAAGGAACATCCTCAAAGAAGACCCTTGCCTAAGCCCCCATGGATCTACACCTATTATTGCGGTGCATGAAGAATTCGAGCCCAAGATGCTAGAAGAGAAAGGGCATCAGCTCTAGGAGGTCTTCTTCACCAATAGGAGCTTCCCTAGGACCCTCTATTCCGTGACTCTTAGTGGAAGTCAATTACAAAGGATCAGGCTTAGGGATAATGCCTCCAAATTTATTCCTGTCACATAGCTTGGGGACCATGTGAAAACATCTATATTAGCTTTAAATAAATTCATAATGAGTATTTTTACCTTGGGGGGTAAGTCCTTTGCCACCGACTACTTTCCCCAATGACTAGTTCTATATTCTTGACCTTTATCTTTAAGGTGGGGACCGTAGCTTTCCTCCTAGACTTCTCTCTATCCAAACCCCTCTAAGGTTCTAGAAGGTCCTCTTTTGGCATTTTTCCAAGATAGGAGTTTGGTGGCTTGCTATGTATGCTTTCCGAGCTACCTATTATGGTGTAGATAGCCTTGCATCTCCTACAGGCTTGCAAAAGTTAAGGTTAGCAGTCATATATCAGAAACCATATGGAATTGTTCCTGTATCGCCTGGCCTAGCAATGAGTTGTAAAGATAAGGCACTTCTATTAGCCCAAACTCCATCACTTGAGTATGCCAGACCTAGACTCCAAAATGACCTTTATTAGCATTAGAGTCAGGTTTATAGCCTTACAAGTCGAGATCTCATCCTTTCCTACTCCAAATATAGATTTTTGCATATGCATGGAAAAGGGCCTGTGTATCTGAAGAGTCCTAAGGTGTAGCTGAAAAGGGTGCTCGTTTCATTAATAATGGATACATGTGCAAGATGAAGATACAAAAGTCGTCCTCCTTCTTAATTGCCCATCCAAGGTACGCCCGTTCGAGTTAAGTGATCTCACGTTTTTTATCTTTTTTGAAGGCCTCTTCGATCTTGATGATTGTCTAAACATCCTCAGAGGATGAGCCATGATCTAGATCTCTCACACTAAGGACCCTCCTTACTTTATAACCCACTATCTTAGCCATCATTAATAGTGGATTCATTTGCAGGACCAAGATGCATGAGCCATCCTCCCTCTTAACTGCTTGTCCAAGGTGCACCTTTTCTAGTTAAACAATCTCACACTTTTTATCTTTCTTTTGGAGGCCTCTTCGATCTTAATAATTGCCTAGACATCTTCAGAGGATGAGCCATGATCTAGGTCTCTCACACTAGAGACCTTCCTCTATGTGTTTGCCTCATAAAAGATATTCTATCCACCCCTACTACGGTATCACCCTAGATCTCACATTGATTGGCCTTGATGTTTAGATATAATCTATTGGTTTCCATAAACAATGCCAAGTTAATATCCAAAGTACATAGTGAGATGCCCAAGACCCTTAGAGATGAATGGACCTGAAATCAAAGACAAATGGTAGGGGCCTCGGAGCTATGTGTCTAGGGAAGACCCTTCGATATTTAAGACAATAAAGGCTTTAGAAAAAGAAAGCTCAATGAAAGTTGTACGCTGGGGATTGAATGTACCTCATCCCTCTTTTAAGAGGCCTCACTTAGGGTCTCCCTTATGGTTATCGTGGGGGAAGTTCAGCCAATTGTGTGATCTCATCTCCTGTGATTCATTGAATCCCTTACTAACATATTTTTTATTCTATATGATTATCTCTTATGGGTCTTGTTATCTAATAGACAAGTGCTCAATAAGATATCATATGGGTAATATGATGAAGTAATTTCTTAAATATGAAATTGTTTGCAAAGATTTTGGGCATCCCAAAATAGTGATAAAGAATATTGGACGGAGGAGTAAAAAAATTTATACTATTACCCTGATTAGATTATATAATTATAACTAAAAGTTCACGTGAGCATATTTTTACTAATTTTGGTAGGCTAAAAGTGGAATAAGATACATTAAGTATTAATTTTACTTATTTTAGGCTGAAAGTTCTTTTGAAAAGTGTGACTAATTATAGCTAGGAGTGGAGTTGGGAGTTACATATAATTTATATCGGTTTTATTCTTAAATAGAATATCCGTATATGTATAGTTGTCTTTTCACACACACATTGACGAACACTTAATTTGAATTTCCTTTTTTTTTTTGTCTCCCGCGAAATATGCTCACATGTTTTTTTATTTTTTGGCAAAACCTCTGATATTTTATTTTTCTTTTTGAACACACAAAAGTAGAAAAATAGATTAAATGAACAGAGACAATGCAATGTCAAGGTAGTAAGTAGTAACTATATACAACTGAACTATTTTAGCGGGAACTACACCAGCCCTTGTGTTTGGAGGGAAGCTTTGGTAAAAGCTGATGACTAGTTAGCGGAGAATTTTTTTATTAACTAGAGTTCGAATCCACTTTATTCTTAACTTTGTGCTATAATATTTTAATAGTTAATAGAATGTTGCTAAAAGCTGAGGACCAGTTATGGTGAATTTCTTTATTCACTAGAGTTCAAGCCCATTTCACTCTTAAGTTTGTACTATAATATTTTAACAGTTAATAGAGAATTTCTTTATTTACAACATCCTCATCTATTTTGAATGCTTCCTCATTTATTTTGAATGCTTACATTTATGCTTAGGTTGAGGATAAGCTACACTTAATACAAGCCATACACATGCAATTTCCTATTATTTATAGTGTTGCCATCGGTTGTTAAGGCAACTCTCTTTCTTCTTTTCTTGCATCTGCTTCTTTCTTTTTCACCTCAACTAAATAAATAACACTTTGGATCAAATGAACAACAATATAAACTAGTTGAACAACAATAGTGAATGAACAAAAGTTTCAACTGAAAGAACATTAATATTAAGTTGGAACAACAATACCAATTAAATGAATAATATAACCAAATAAAATGAACAATAGTATCTACTGAAAGAAAAAAGAATGACAACTTTGGTAAATACTAGAAAATGTAATCCTATGTATATACACAAACAATACTGTTCTTTGGGTTCTGCCATTGTTGTTTTCCACATACCAATTGTTGTTCTTTTATGCCACAAGTGTTGTTCCTCATGTATTAGTTGTTGTTCTAGCTAGAACAATTGTTGTTTATTTCATAACAATTGAAGTTTCATATAATATTGTTCCATTTAGTAAAAAATATTGTTTCATTTATACAAATGTGTTGTTCTGTAAAATATTCTTCATTTTATAAGAAATATTGTTCTAGACATGGTGGCGGTCTTGTAAGTAAGGCAACTTTGAGCATGGTTGCATTTTTGCAAAATAAAGTGACCTTTGAGCACGATGCCGTTTCTGTAAATAATGTGGTACTAATTGTTGTTCCTTTTATAAGAAATTGTTGTTTCAAAAAATGTTATTCATTTTTTTTAAAAAAATGTTGTTTTAGACAGATATGGTGGCAATTTTGTAAATAATATGAATTTGAGTTTAGTGGCATTTTAGTAAATATAGTGAAAGTAAGGGTATATGGTGGTGCATTTTGTGCACCATATAGCTACTTTTATGCTTAAAATTTTCAAATAAAATCTTTCAAAATTTCACCAATAAGTAAGCTACTAAAAGCTAGGCTACTTCAACTGGGTTTAACGTAGTCAATGCGTTTTAGTTAGTAGGTCAGGTCAGAAACACAACTTATTACATATAAGTAAAAACTGCCCTTGAATTTCATACTAATCACTGTCCAACCCAATATATAATATAGGGTAAAACGCATTGGGATGATGGCTATGCCATGAAACCCATAATCTAGAGATCCGCCCTTCTAAGAAGCAGAGAATATTTGGGGAAGAAGATGAACTTTTTGCTAATTTATTCTTTAAATCCCTAAACTTATGTGCTTGTGTTAATTTTAGCCTCGTTTTTTCCATTCTTTTAGTATAGTCATTGTTAGTATGAAAGAGGATGTGGCATGGCATTTTTGGCCGCCACATCGACATTCAAGTCGTCACATTATCAACTTTCATCTGAGATAACGGAAAAACTGATGAAAAATACTACAATATGATATTTATTAAGAGGTAGGAGACTTTATAATAACATAAATTGAGGTAAGTAACCACTTTAGGATAAGTGTAAAAGTTAGGAGATCACAAATAAATTTTGCCCATAGAATATATCTTCCTTAAGGGCCACTTCAACTTTTCAAAACTTAGTCGCACGCAGACGCGTAGATAAAAGAAGGCATAAATTTGGACGCATTAAGCCACGCTGAACTACCCCTAATAACCCATTTGGGTAATTTTCGTTTATAAATTTACTCCATTTAACCTAGTTAGATCACGTATCGTTAATGTCACTATAAGTTAAGCTTTTCAAGTCAAAAAGAACATCAAATGCAACATTTACTTTTGTGAAAAGAAAAAGAGGATAACAATATATCATAATCAGGAAGATTAGTCGTTTGATGCATCAATCCTAAGGAAATAATTCAAGGTACTGTTCCAAATTCGCTAATCATTATCATGCTTAATTAATACTAGTTAATTATAACACCTAGCATATAAAATATTTGGTCAATTTTCTTGAAGGTACAATAGGTAGGAAAAGGACGTTCATGATATATACATCTCAATTAATATTATCCACTCATTGTTACCATTCTACGAATAGTTGTTTTTTTTTTTTGAACCACTATTCTATGAATAATTAATAAACTAATAACCCTAAGGAGACATAACCAATTGCACTATCTCCAATCCACCATTGCTAATTACTTGACTTGAGGCTAATCACTTTCGCTGATTTTCATTTCAAAGACGAGCATCTTTTCCCACAAAATTTTCGACAGCTTTGTGGCAAAAAGTTATTAAAAAATTCGACACTTTGATAGAGATGTGGATGAAATTTTTGTTTTAAATATTCCATTACGAAAATAAGAAAAAACTAGAAGTTCCAAAAGGGGCAACCATAAAACTGTGACTCGAGTTGGACTTAATAAGCTCTATTAATTAGCTCAACATAATTAGAGAATTATCATGACTATTAAAACGAAAGTAAAACCATAAAATCGAGTTCAAACTCGAAATAATAGGTCTACATGAGTTTGATCCATTTGCAAACCTAATTGCAACCGAACAAACTCCTGTACAATTCCCCTAAAACCTGGCTCTCGAATTTTCTCCCAATATGTTTAGGTGCTAATTTCATGGTCGTTAAGCTAACTTTTAAACAAGTTTCAAGTTAGTCTTCATATGTGTCGTAAACCTAGTGTACATTAACTATGTTTCTGTTAGATTTCTCTTTACATAGGAGAACAGAGGTTCAAATGTCCAATATTTACCCAGTGTAAGTAATTAATTCTAGGAAAAATTACAAAAACTCTCTTGTGGTTTAGTCTAACCTACACTTTACCCATTCTATTTTAAAAAATCTACACTTTATCCCTTATTTGCTTTATAGTGTCCGATAATAACTTCTGAAACCTTAATTTAAACTGTCTAATAATAATGTTCTAGTAATTTCAATATTTTAGTTATTTTTGTCACAGGCAACCGACATTTAAAAAATACAAATATATATTTGTAGAGAGAAAAATATATTTATAGAAAGAAAAAATTGATAATTTAAAATGTATGTTAACTATAAAAAAAATATTGCAAAGATTGAAATTACTGAAAAATGATTATCGTATAGTTTAAATACAATTTCAGAAGTTGTTATCAAATAGTGTACAAATTATAGGGGGCAAAGTATAGGTTTCTAAAAATAGATGAGACAAACTATAGGTTAAGATATACCTTAGAGATAATTATAAGTTTCCGTTAATTCTACAACTAAATATATTGGTTAGTGGTTGGTGGTAATAAAACAACTAACGTCGCCCACTCAAAATTTATCTATCAAGTAAATGAACATTTAATTGACACTAAATGAGTGAAAATAACATTGTAAAAGTAAAAAGGTGAATGATACTATTGTCCTTAAATTGTGGGTGGGTTGCCATTTGTCCTCCTTAAATTAAGAAAAACGTTGCAAACTGAACCTAGTATAAGGAATTTGTTACATGCATGTCAGCATGCCATTTGTGCTGTTAGAATTAGACAAAAAATCGTATCTGGCGCCTTGTTGGCATCCCAGTTGGCGTCTTTGGTCCAATTTTTTATCCTTACTTTATTTGATTGGTTTGGTTTGGTACCGACATAGTTTAGCAATAAAAATATCTATTATGCCAAAATATAAGAATTTGAATATAAGGTTAATCTTGCATAAATTTCACTTATTATGTTTCAAGTTTCAATGAAGTTTACTTACGTAAATTTATTTTTTCAATTGAGTTATTAATTACTTACAAATTAAATTGCTTTTTACAGTTTTTAGTGTCAGGTTTAATTACAGTTCTTGATCCCAAGGTTTCGGAACCTGGTCATTCTCTATTTCTCTAATACCTTTTGATCAACATCGGTATTTATTGGTAAATTTGATTTAAAATATTTAGTAAAAATGAGATTCTTCGTAAAAAAATTAACATGGAAGGTTTTGAAAATCCAGAAGAAATGTAACTTAAATTAAATCCTAGAAAATGAATATCTACTCACCCTTCTTTTAATGAGTAAATTACGTAAATGATCCTTAACCTTTAATAAACATTTTATTTTGATCTCATTAGATGAAATTAGCTCAAAAAATTTGTCCGTTAATTACTTTTTAGACCATAATTTAAACTATCCGGTAATTATCTTACAACAAATTTAATTTGTATAATAATTTTTATAGTTAATGGAAATTTCAAATCATTTTTTTGTCTTTGTAAATTGAACTTATTACATTCAAGAAAAAAAACTACTAACATAAATTGTCTATTTACTGCCAAAAATATTAAATTATTTAAAATTTCTAAAAGACAATTACTGAACATTTAAATAAAAACTTTAAAAGTTTGTGTCAGAATTATTCTGAGTTAATGAATTTCATCTAGTTAGGAATCAAAACAAAACAATTTTAATATGTTTAGGATGAAAACATAACATTCAATAAATTAGAGACTACAACAAAATGATAATCAAAGGTTATGGACCATCTACGCAATTTACTCTTCTTTTAATATATGATGAGTAAATTGAATAAATGGTCCCTAACTTTAAGCAATTGTTTTATTTTAGTCCCTAACCTATTTAATGTTATGTTTCGGTCCTAAACCAAATAAAATTGTTTCATTTTGGTCCTTCACCAAATGAAATTTATTAACTTAGAATAATTGTCTGAAAAAAAAAGTTTTAAAATTCTAATTTAAATATTCGATAATTGTCTTCTAGTAAATTTTAATAGTTTAATATTTTATGACATTAAATAGACAATTTAAATTAGTAATTTTTTCTTTCTAAATGAAATAAGTTTAATTTATAAAGGCAAAAAAAAAATGATTTGAATTTTGCATTAACTGTAAAAGATTATTATACATATTAAATTTTTTGTAAGCTAGTTATTGGATAATTTAAATTATTATCTAAAAAATTGTTATCAAACAAATACTTTGAGTTAACAAATTTCATCAAATTGGGACCAAAATGAAATGTCTTCAATAGATTTAGGACTAAAACCAATCATTTTTAATAGGTTTAGAATTAAAATAGAACATTCAATAGGTTAGACACTAAAAGGAAACAATGACTAAAGTTAGAGACCATTCATAAAATTTACTCAATATGTGATCGAATTTCAATCAAATCAACAATAAGGTCAACAAGCTAGTGTGAGTGTGTAACATCGATCTTCGGTCTTTGAAAGGCATCTTTGACTGAGTAAATTGTGTAAATGGTATTTAACCTTTAGTCATTGTTTCCTTTTAGTTCCTAATCTATTGAATATTTTATTTTGGCCCTAAACTTATTAAAATTATTTTATTTTGATCTCTCACCAGATAAAATTCATTAACTTAGAATAATTTTTTGAAAGAAACTTTAAAAATTCTAATATAAATATTCAATAACTGTCGTCTAGTAAATTTAAATAATTTAATATTATTTTAGAATAAATAGACAATTTAAATTAGTAGTTTTTTCTTTCTAAATGAAATAAGTTGAATCTAAAAAGAAGAAAAAAAAAGTGATTTGACTTTTTATTAACTGTAAAAAAAATTATTATACAGATTACATTTATTGTAAACAGTTACCAGTTAATTTAAATTATGATCTAAAAAGTAGTTATCAGATAAATACGTTGAGTTAACAAATTTCATCAAATTGGGACTAAAATGAAACGTTTTCAATAGATTTAGAACTAAAACAAAACATTTTAATAGGTTTAGGACTAAAACAGAGCATTCGATAAGTTAGGGACGAAGAGAAAATAATGACTAAAGGTTAGGTGTCATTCTTGACATTTACTCATGTTTGAGTTGTCACATGGTTTTCTTCATCCTCCAAGGTCCCTTGTCACTGGCCAGCTAGTCGTAAAATCATATCGTCGCCTGTCATGGAGTGATTTGGGAACCCCCGCACCCAGTTCCCCGATGGTAACCGACATCATAAGAAGTGTGGCTCTATGTAGCAAATTCTAAGGCAAGAACAAAGGGACATGGGAGAAGTCATAACAAACCACCAAGGGAGCCTTAGGGTCGAGCTAGGGCTTTCGTGGAAACTAAGATTGATTTGAAGGTTAAAGCAAGTCGAGTTCGACTACATACACAGAGGTAGAGACAAGGTAGGCTGGGAGTGTCTCGCCCCCCTAACCCCTAATATTTTTACATAATTATATATATGGTGTATATTTTATAAATTATTTTAGAAAAGTAAATAGTAAAAAAATATAAATAAAAACACAAATAATAAAGAAAGTAAAAAAATACTGATTTTTAAATTATTTATATAAAATTTATACCCAATATTAATATATTAGCCTTAGATTTTTACTTGCAGTTAAATTAATTTTTTTTTATGTTCTTATTGTCATATCAGTCAAATAGTTTGCTAAAGCCAAATTAGAATTGACTTAAGATATGAGAAAAAGACAAACGGTCATATTGGCTCGCATATAAGAATCACATAGTTTATTTTTTGGGCATACAAAATCAAGGTAGAGAGATCCAACCAAATAGCAAT
The DNA here is from genome assembly GCA_005392925.1 of Aquilaria sinensis. Lineage (NCBI taxonomy): Eukaryota > Viridiplantae > Streptophyta > Magnoliopsida > Malvales > Thymelaeaceae > Aquilaria > Aquilaria sinensis. Next base: position 128,679 of record SMDT01001635.1, read on the forward strand.
AAAAAAAATAGTTTGCAACAGTAGATAGTCATGAATGATTAGGTAGCAATTTTTATTTTTATTTTTTTTACTTTTTGACTTGTATGTTATTTAGTTTATTTTGTAGATTTGATCATAATTTTTTGTTCGTCTAAACAATACATAATCCTTACTGTCGCACTCCATTAAAAAGAGTACCACAGCTATCACAATGTTTTTTTGTAAGTTGGAACTTGTAATTACAACTTGGGATAATTACAATTTGTCCCCTGAGGTTTAGGTGAAATTACACTTTGTCCTCTTTTGTTTCAGAAATATACACTTTACCCTCTACCTTTTTAATACAATCTGACAGGAACTTTAGAAATCTTAATTTAGATATTATGGTAGCCATCTTCTAGTAATTTGAATCTGTATGATATTTTTTTACAGTTAATGCACATTTTAAATTATCAATTTTTTCACTCTGTATTTCTTTCAGTTTTTAAAACAGTATTTTTTAAATGTCAATTAATTATAAAAAAATATTATATAGATTAAAATTGTTTGAAGATGACAACAGTATAGTTTAAATTAAATTTTCAAAATTTATTGTTGGACTGCATTAAAAATGCAGGGGGTAAAGTGTATTTTTTTTAAACAATAGGGGGCAAAGTGTGATTTCACCTAAACTTTAGGGGCAAATTGTAATTATCCCTTACAACTTCTTCACTCTCCACACTGCAGACCACCTACCACCTAATTTATGTGACTTACTTTTTCAAAATTTATATTTCCTTTTTTTTTATTTTATTTTTTATTTCAATGAATTTCATACGACTAAAATTTATATATGACTATGGATATTGAAATTAATATGTTTCATTATTTTTAATCATAATGGCTCTAAATATAATTTTAGTTTATTTTTTTCCCAACTATACCAAAAAAAACTCTCTCTCTCTCTATATATATATATATATATATATATTTGGCCTAAATACGAAATAGTACCTTGAGCTTTGTCTACTAGATTATAGGACCATAACTATAAACTGGCACAACTCATGACTCATTCTTCTAAATTTAGGTCAATTTAGTTCACAAAATGAGTTTGTCAAGTAGGTGAAGTCACGCATTTAGACACCATGTACCGTTGTCTGATCAATCTGATAAACTCAACCACATTGTCACTCAAGAATCTACTCAAACAGTGCGAAACGACCTCTAAATATATGATTTCATATAACTAACCAATTCACCTTCTGGACTGAATCACCTCGAATTTGAAGGTACAAGTCTTGAGTTATGCTGATTTATAATTCAAACGCTTAAGTGATCCAATACGCAAATTTTGGAATATTGTTTCGCATTTAAGCCTATATATATTAGAAGCTCCTTAATTCCGCCTCTCAACCTGAAATCTTGGTTTTGCTCCTAGATGTATGGTTGACAGAAAGACTTTCTCTGGAATTGGTGAGGGGTGCGGCGAAATCCCCTCTTCATATCGGTGAAGAATGGGTGCCGGAGGGAAAGTGTAAATGCTGCCGATGGCTGGATAACGGAGGAATCACGAAGATGATGACAATCATGGAAGCGTTGGAAAGTCCTTGACAATAATTTTCACCTAATGGAAAAATAAATGGCTTAAATTGCAAAAAGGCTGTCAACTTTTATGAATATGCGCTCATCAACCCATCAAACGTTTCTTTGTACTCGTTTACCCATAAAACTTTCAATATAAGTACCCCTCAGGCCATTGGATGTCCAACTTAAAATTTTCAAAATTTGTGGATCCACTAAAATGAATTACATAATATATACTAATAACTTGTCAGTCTTAGTAACTCGTTAGCTAGACTCTACCAAAAAAAAGGGAAAACTACTTGAGCTTATTTGTCTTAATTCTACAACGCTTGCTTTATTAATTCTCAAGTATGCAAAAATTACAATTTCAGTCCATTATTTTTTGAAATTATCAATTAAAGCACCTGAAGGCCTCTAGGTACAAAAGGAAGTTCAATATTGCCTTAGTGCTCATATTTATGAAAGTTTGATGGTCATTTTAGGATTTTAGCAAGATTGGAAACAACAAAATCTATTTTTCAGCAACATAAACCTAGAAAATCTATTGGTAAACCTTTCCACCAAGCTACAGCTCAAGCTACTTCATCTCCTCTGATGACGGTATCTAGTCAACATTCTTCTTTTGAATTAGTCAGCTTGGTTCACTATCCTCATCAGTCATAATTTTAGTTTAGAGCATAGTCCCAAGGTCAACAAGAAAAGCAGAAGAAGCTCAAATTAGTGTCCAAAGGTGATTGTCTCCACACTAGGAAGAGGGGTGGTAGCAAAGCTCCGGTTCATTATTTGCCTAAACAAGTTCACCTGATCAAGGTTGTACTCTTGTTGATACATGCTCTTCTTACAATTCTTCTATGAGCTCTTGTTCCATTTTCTATGCTAGCTTTAACGTATGTCTCAAAAGAAATACTGCAGAATCTATAGCTAGCAAACATTTCAATGACCCCACAAAAAATTGATAACAAGGAATCCAAATCTTTGGATTCAAGAATTCACAGACTTATGGCAAAGCAACAATAATTTCTCCCATTAAAAGGTTTAATCAAGGATGTATATTTCACCAAGGGTCGGATGTCTCAAACAAGGCAAGCGAAGCAACAGCTTTTATATAGTTTAGAGAATTTGGAGCTTTCTAATACCTTTGAGGATTTTCGCCGTTTAGAAGCAAGCAACTCAATTAGATGTCTGCAAAATTTTAACCAAGGATGATAATAAATCATTACGAAGACTTAGTCTTTAATAGTTTTTTAGTCAAATGGCCCAAACTCGTCAGTCTCAACAATAATAGACAAAAGCTATTATTTCTTTAATTGGATTTAAGGAGGCCTTCACCCTTCAAATGGTTACACTGTGTAGATAATGTGTTACTCCTGTACTTTTGTTTTCTTTTCGTTATATATCATTCTGAATACAAAAAAAACTAAGAAAAATAAATGTGATGCTAAATTGAACCTAGTATCTAAGTGAGATGGCAAAATGCCTAACCAGCCATGTACATTACTAAGGCTTAAGTCTCCCCTTATTCATAACCCATATCCAGTGTACAAAAAAAAAATAACGCCAAAGTAGCTGAGTTTGGCTTTCATGCAATTCTTAATAACCTAAGAGCACTTTTGACTCTTAATTGGGAAGAGCAGCATGCTTTACCTGCTTGAACTCAATTCCAATTGGCACTTAAACATCGTAAAGTAAAACAAACAAGCTCCTTGACAGATATGGTGCTATTTAAGAGGCATTGGTCGATAGGGAAGTGAGACCGACCGTGAACAGGACAGTCAGGGATGGAGCTGACAAGGTGAATTCATCAAGAACTATAGCAGGTGAAGGCAGACTAACCTAGAGTAACAAGGCAACTACTATGGATAGTGGTGCTCCTAGCGGTAGCGGTCATTTGTGTATCTAAGTAAAGGAGATGCAGTTCAAGTCAGCAAGCTCCATTTATAAGATCACAGGAAAAGATATAATGGCATCAAGGGAGGAGGAGAGAAAATCATGCCATGACAAGGTGAGGAGTAATCGGCAAGATGAGGAGTCAAAGATGCAAGGCAACAGAGTTGGAACTATTGTTAAGGAGGCTACTTAGAAGTTAGGTGAGGAAAGAGAGGAAAAGACATTGGTGGGAAAAAGAAGCTCTCTAGGTAGTAGATAGAAATTACAAAATTAGGTTAAAGTTTTCAAAGTTGTTTTAGGTGTGAACAAGTTATTTTCTTATATTAGACTAAAAAATTGTGGTGTTTTGAGTGTGTATGAACATGAGTTTGGTAAGCTTAAGCAAGATTCTCAAAAGGGTGCTATTTTATCAAAATCAATGTCAAATAATGGGTCTTGGGAAAAATGATCCATGCCCCTCCAAGGCCTGATTTCAACCACCATGGTAATGACGGTCGCCAACCATGGTCAAGTTAAGAGGCAAGTCTTTAAAAGCCCTTAAAGAAATTTAGTCTTGGGAGATCAACCTGAGTCTTACAATCCTAAAGATTGCTAATCAATGTTCCAAGGCCTTAAACCTAGTTTATGATGATTATGACAAAATTCATGGAGGAAAGAGGCTGCTAAGGTGGTTTTTGCCTTGTAGGTGAGACGTTGCATGGTGGAGATGGTTCATAACTATAATGAGCTATGACCTAATTGGGCATGAGGGGCCACTTAAGTTCAAGGGTTGTTTGTCCTATTTTACAAAATTTAGGGACTAATTTATATTACTTACATTACACATGACCATAGCGTGTGGTCTAGGGGCTTGATTATCCTAGTTTACAATATAATTCGGGCTTGAGTTGGACTAAGTTCGACTTCATGGGCAAGGTGTCCTAGTTGACCCACTTCAAGGGGTCAACAAGCGCTTTTAGGTCTTCTTAAATTCATGAAATAAATTTTTGTTGCTAAATTGTAAAGTTAGTTACCAAAGGCAAACAATTAATTAACTAACCATAAGGGTTAAAAATGCTTGCTTGCCAACTGGCTGCCACCTATGATTTTTGTCTAATCAGCATGGCGGACTACCAGCGTGTACTGCTGATTGCTTTTTTTTTTTTTTATCTCCTATTTGATCGGCTAAAAGAAGAATTTATAAAGTAGAAGATGAAACTACAGTAGATATCTAAGACAAAGTTTTGGTGGGGTTTATAGTTTAAGGATTGTTAAAGACCACATTGCAATTGTGTGTATAGTCCAGGGACCTAGAGTGCAATTTACACAGAGTAAAACTTATAACCTTGCGCAGAGAGAGCTTACATGTAAAGAAAAGGTAATTAAATCACTCTTACCTTAAACCGTTGTGTATTTTTTTTATCCTTAAACGTATGAAAATATATTTAATCAAGGGATATAGAATAAAATTAAAAAGTGTGCCAATCGATGTTCTTTTAATTTGTACTAAATGGAGGCATCTATAGCATTAAAAAGAGTAAACTTTTAATTATTTACTATGAACTGAATTAACTATAAGCTGATTCTAAATTCCAAAACAAGGGATAAAAATATAATTCCGAACAAACCTAGCGATGTGGGAGAACTACTCCAAGGAAAATATTTTGCTCGATCCCGGTAAGTGGAACTCATTCAACCTTGCATATGTGGCAGTTTTTGAACCATGCATTTATAAAATTAAATATTTTGAGAATTTTAATAAAAATGTAAATTTTTTTCTACTTTAGTAATTAATACCCAGATCATTTTAATTTAAATCAATTTAATTAAAAATAGTTCATTTTTTCATCTTTTTTACCAAGAATCAATTTCATTTGAAAATCAATATTATTTTAATAAAATAATCTATTAAAAATATAATTTTTATAAAATTTTCCTTTTCAATGCCTAAAAAGATAAAACATTGTAAAAATTTAATAATATTGTAGAAATTTACTTTAAGATGGATTACTACACCTGAATAATATTGACTTTCAAAAAAATTAATTTAAAAAAATATATAAAAATAAAAATAAATTATTTTAAATTAAAAAAATTGGCTCTAAATGTATGTGCGCCTCGAACTCATTCGGTTGGGAGGAAAATAATTTCCCGTCTCCAAATAAAAATGAAATGAGCAAAATGAAGAAAGGCAAACATAAAGCACCTTCAATGGACCCATAACATGTCCTCTCACTAAGACCTAAACAAAAGAATTTTATTTATGTGATTTCCTCTCTCTCTCTCTCTCTCTCTCTCTCTCTCGCTCTCTCTCTCTCTAATCCCCCACACTGCACTAATCCTCCTTTCACCTTTTCCCTCATCATTTCCCTGCCAAAAAACACCCAGGAATTCCTCCACCCAAATCGATCATGTCAGGTGATTTCCCCAAAGATTCTCCTGCAGCCACCGTCGTTGGCTCCTCCCGATCCTCGTCCGCCCCATCCGGCCAGCCGCTCAGCCGCTACGAGTCCCAGAAGCGCCGCGACTGGAACACCTTCGGGCAGTACCTCAAGAACCAGCGCCCACCGGTCCCTCTGTCCCAGTGCAACTGTAACCATGTCCTCGATTTCCTCCGCTACCTCGACCAGTTCGGGAAGACCAAGGTCCACCTCCACGGCTGCGTGTTCTTTGGGCAGCCGGACCCGCCTGCTCCGTGCACCTGCCCACTGAGGCAGGCATGGGGGAGCCTGGACGCGTTGATCGGCCGGCTGAGGGCGGCCTACGAGGAGCACGGTGGCTCGCCGGAGAATAATCCGTTCGGGAACGGCGCGATTCGGGTCTACTTGAGGGAAGTGAGGGAGTGCCAAGCGAAAGCAAGAGGAATTCCTTACAAGAAGAAGAAGAAGAAGAAGATTAATCAAGTCCGGGTGAACGATGTCGAAGTTGATAAGCTGCTGGCACCCAAGTAGAAAAGCTTGCTCATTGGCTCTTGCTCCTTCAAAACTCAAGAAAATGGTAATTATATAAAAGACCTTCCTGATTTATTCATTTTTATATCCACTTTTTCATCAGTGAATATGTCTGTTAATTGGCCGATCAAACAAAAAAAGATTTCTGTTAATTGATGGGAAATTAATAATAAAGTATTAAACAGTTAAACTACATGATTGTTCACAAAGACATGATTTTTTTCGAAATCTTAACCCAATCTGATTATTATTATCATTTTCATTATTATACTAGTTGGAAGGGGAGCTCCAATTTCATTGTAGAACCCTAAAACTGCAGTCCAAAACCCTAATTTCGCTAGCTAATTAACTTTTGTGGGTGAACTCAAAGTTACCTCACAAAATTCTTTAATTACCTCAAAAATTGGGTAAAAAGGAGTTGGGTTCTTGTTTTGAGATTGGACACTAATTAATCTACCTAATATAATGCAGAAACACTGTTAATTTTGTTAATTAGAATTCTCCGACGTCAATAATTTTTTAGTACTTTTTGGTTTGGTTTTGGCTCTTTTGTGATTCTTTGGGGGTTCTCTGCTCCCCATGAATGGCCATGCATGTGAATGCGTATGCATCATACGTTGGTTGCATGTGAGATTTTAAATATATATTATAATTTCGACGTGGAAATCGACATAGTTTTTTAAATAACAAACATAAATTGTAAACTATTTTGCGGGGTTGTTAGTTGCTTGTTTAATTAATAATTTGAGGAAGATCTTGTCCACGGGAACTTCTATAATCTTTTTAATTATAATGCAAATGAGTGGTGGAATTTTAAAGGTTTTTAAAATTATCATATAGGATTTGTCTTTGACTGTTCTTGTGTTCATGATCTCTAAAGATGACCTATATAGGTATAACAATGGCTACATAAAATATCAATCTACTAAGAAAATATTAATTAATTACAAGTGTTTCTCTTGTGTCAAATTAATAGATATTGGAAAAGCCTAGGAATGTACGTAAGATCTGAAAACTGGGATTTACTGTACACCATTTCCAGTTTGAGTTTAACACATGTAGTTAAGTACATATACCAAAGTTCAAGAGCCTCAATGAAGGATAGAAAACCCACTCGGTCCTTTAAATGAGTTGTTTCATATTCTTTCTCTCAAACTAATTGTAACTTGTTCATGTCCAGATCATCAACCTTTTCTTTTCTTTTTTCTTTGCTCATAATTTTTCAATGGTGCAAACTTGTATGGCTCAAACGTCGCCTTAAGAAAGGCTTGAACTTTGGCTCTTAGGTTATATGTAATCTGATGAATGTGCAGATTGTCACTGAATTAAGCAACACTTGAAGTGCCACATTAACTCCTTAAATATATCATCTTTGCCCTTGTCATTGTATAGTATACCTTTGTTCTGATTACTGCCCTGTTTGCTATTAGTGTTAGTAATTAACGTTAGGATTCTAAAAAGGATTTCAAATGGTAGTTCTTAGTTTTTAACTTCAATGATTTGATCTTTTTTGTTAACAAATTATCCAAAACTTGAACACTAATCACAAAACTAGTTCCAATCTGGCCTATGTTGGGATTAGTGGCACAACATTTATGACACCTACATATTGTTAATTTTTATTTGCAAAGAAAATTCTATTAATGGAAAACATAAATACAACTCTGAGACAAAGTAAAACAAGGAGAAACTAGAATAAAATTAAAGAGGACCATAGTCCAAACCTAAAGGAGAGGGAAAATTTTGGCAAAGGGCGGAGTTAGAAGAGCTTAATTCCAATAATATACCCATCCCATTATGTGTTGTAAATTGGAATTATAGTAGTTAGTAATGTTAAAGTTTCTAACTAAAAACTACTCCCCCGTCCCAAATTCTTTGCACCATTCACTTTTCAGCAATTAATCTATGATTTTTTATTTTAGACATTTTAGTATATAAATGAAAAAATTTTATGTGTGAATGATAAATCAAAACCTATAGTTTCTAAATATGTTTTTTTTTAATTTTTTCTAACAAATAATAATATAAAAAAATTTAAGTCAAATGGATCAAAGAAATCGGGACGGAGGGAGTAAGTGGAAATAACTGAAGATGCATCATCACAATATAATGTCTAGACTTTTGAATATGTAATTAAGATATTTCCCACTTAACAGGCCCCCTCATGAGTCATGTATAGGCTGGGGTGGCTCTATCACATTGGTTATTACACCAATGGTTGGGACAACAGCAAATCTCCTGAGTTTGATACAACAGTAAAGTATCTAACTGAAAATTAATTCATAATGAGTGATAAGATATCATCATAATATAACCCCTTTTGTGATCATGTAAAATTTTCTCACATAATTATAGGTAAAGTTAACATTAGATAAACATGTCTAATAAGATTTATTTACCTCTAGTGTAAAATTAACATAGCAGATGTTATCCCTTTAAAAATTAGTTGATAAAAAATATTTAAAATTATGATTCTTTTCCATTTGTAATTTGAAAGTGATTGATTTCTAGCAAAGGTTTAGAAATAAAACAATAATAACAGCCATGAAGAAAAAAAGAAAAGAATCACTACTCCTTTACAACAACAAGAACAATAATGGAAACAATACGACTAATCAACTTTTGTTTTTTGAAAGGTAAAGACTTTATTCATCGGAAAAACATTTAGAACTAGTTCAAATAAACGGCAAACCTTTTTACATCCACTAGACAATAAAAACAACACAAGGAACAGACAACCGATCATCATAGACCTAAAACCAGAACATGAGAGGAGAAGTCCGGTTTACTCCATGTTTAGCCAATTGATCGGCATTTGAATTCTTTTCTTTAGGAATATGCATGACGTGAAACCGTAACCCTGACGAGATCATCCTGTTAATGTCTGCAAAAACATGAGCTAGCGTCAACCACAAGGTTTGAAAAAACCAAAGCTTCCTTTTTCTAACACCATCTGAATAGCCTCCCGAATAGCTAACAGTTCTGCTTCATTATCTTTTATTGGAAACTGAAAAAAACAATTATTTATCTTCTCGTACTAAAGTTTCAAGTTTTCCAACCAGCGTAATTATTAAAACAGTGCTCAAAATTTTCACTAGATATCTCATTTAGGTTGATATGTTGTAGTTAAGAATGTGATATTCATATATGTTTTACGTACTAATAAGATTTATCCAATCTTATTCGCTAGAAGTTTTTCTAATTGTGTGCACTAAGTCCTACATGAATAGATCATTGGAAGCTTTCCATATTCCCCTGCCTGTAATGTTTGACACTGGCAATTGAGGCTTCTGGTGAAAAAAAAAAATGGCCTTCAAAAGTTTGTAGCAATTTAAAATATTATAAAGTACACTATACAATTCTGAAGCTTCTGGTGAAAAAAAACAAGAGGCCTCCAAAAGTTTTTGTCTTCACAAACAGTAACTTTAGAGTTGCATTAATCTACGCTAGGTTGAAGTTAACTTGTCTCTCTTTTTTATTGATAGGAGAAACTAATCTAATCTGTAAAAAAAGGAAAAACACATACACATAAACAACCACCACCTCCAAGATTAAAAAAGAAAAAAGAAAAAAAAAACACTCTAAAAGAGATCTAGCTAGCCAAAATAAATAAATTAATAAAAAGCACAAGAACTAGCTAGTTACTAATCCTAAAACTAAGACTAATTACATGATGGTCTCATCAAGTGAGGAGATGTGTATATATAGTTCTAAGCAATTGGGTGTTTTGTAACGCTTCAGTTACGATTCATCCTCTCCTATGAGAATTTTAATTGTTATATATCTATATATCTATATATATAGATTGATGTATTTGGCAGCTTTTTTCTGTGACAGAGTTTGCACCTAGCAAAGCTTCTGTTTCTTTGTCAAGAGGCCTGAGTTTTCTTTCATTTGTATTTTCCTACTTGTTATTATCACTGTCATTATTGTTATTGTCACTATGGGCTAATTACACTTTTCTAAGATTTCGGTAAAATTATAGTTTGTTTCTCCTTTGAAAATATAAACTTTGCCTCCCTCCTTTTTTTACATTGTTAGGCAATAACTACTAAAATCTTAATTTAACTATGCAAAAACTATCTTCCAGTAATTTATATCTATATCTTACTTTTTTACAGTCAATTGATGTTTAAAAAATATATTTTTACATTATTGGGAGATAAAATTGATAACTTAAAATGTCTATTAATAATAAAAGATTTATTACATAGATGAAAATTACTGGAAGATGATTATCATTTAGTTTAAATTAATGGAAGATGATTATCATATAATTTAAATTAAGATTTTAAAACTTAATACTTTCACAATGTTAAAAAGGCAAGAGCAAAATGTATATTTTTTAAACAAAAGAGGTAAATTGTAATTTTAACGTAAGGTAGGTCAACTATAATTTTCAAAAATCTGGAAAAAGGTAAACCTCTTAAAATGACTCTTTCCACAATTGTGTGGTGATTCTTAAATTTCCAATGCAACTAATTAACAATGTTTCTTCTATGTTTTACAGGATGATATCCGCATCAGTTCAAGATTCAAATTTCCGTTCACCAAGGAGGTGATGATATGATTGCCAGAGTAATTAATAATGTCTTTGATTATGGCGTACTTTAATTTCCTTGGTAATTAGACTGTATTTTATATATATATATATATATATATTAAACTAGTACTAGCTCGGTTATGTTAATACTTGGCAAAGGGAAGAAAACTGCAATGTAGTTTGCTGAGTTTAGCTTAAGAGACAAGATTGAAGGGCCTCAGTTTTATATAAATTTCACTTCTATTTACACAGAGTTTGCTGTAGCCAGTTTATGGCCACCATTTTTGTGTTACTTATTCTTGCTGCGTTGTTGGTGGCATGATTTAACGGTGCGGTTTACAGTGCACTGAGGGTGTAAGATACGTGAAACATATGTTTTTGCATTTTGTCAGGCAGTATATATAGTGTGTATTTCCCGTATATATCAATGCTCTTTTGGTAAGTTTTTTAAATTTATCGAGGTATATAGCACTAAGGGGTAAAATCCAAATTTGGTCCCTTAATTATTCAACTTGTCCTAAACGGGTCCCCTAACTCTAAAAGTGACTATTAGAGTCCCTTAACTCAAACAACGAGTTCAATTTGAGTCCCATCCGTCAGTTAGGCCGTTAATTTGGATGGAATTGCTTATGTGGCACTTATAATGCCACGTGGCATCCTCTTTTAACTAAAATGGGTGACCATTTTATACAGAAATAAAAATTTAAACCCAAACTAACATAAACACAAAATATTAAAACTTAAAACATAAATTAACCCCAATTGTAAAAATTGACCCTTGCATATGATGGTGGCCGGTGACTAGAGATAGAGACGGACGAAACGGAGGCGAGTGAACTTCGCGTGAACCAGATTCAAGTACTTGAATTCGGCCCATTTCAATTTCTTCATTGTGCTGTTAGATCCGCAAGAAGCTTCGTGAAATTGATGATCAGAGAGATGGAATCAGCAAAATGGGATCTCGATGGAGCGGCCGGAGCCATCGATTCTGACACCGGATTAGCCAAACCGAGCGACGAGCTCTTCATCTTCGAAGCTTTCATCTGCAAAACGATGCTCAAAGGCTTCGACTCTCCGGATTTTTTACTGAACAAAGATTCTCCCCCGCCGAGTCTCACCCGCGATCAGTTCTCCGGCAAGTTCAAAGTTTTGAACCCGGCGAGTTCCGTGCGATTCTTGACCAGAACCCGAAATCTTCATTCGCGAAGTCCGCGGGCTCGGTGACCTTACTGTAGTTGGACTCGAGGGCTAGAAGAATCAGCTGGAGGACTGATTCGGCGTCTGTAGGGGAGAGGCCGAGGAGCAGCGATGCTGGATCAGGGGAACCGGTGTCGTAGATGGACTCGAGCTTGTCGAGGGTGGATTTACAGGAGGAGACGAGGTGAGAATGCTTCCGCCAGGCGGCGTTCTTGATGATCTTGTTGAGGGAAGGGCCAAGCGCTCGGCCGCAGCGCGACGCGCCGCCGAGTGGGGAAGCTGCCATAGGTCTGCGGACCAGAAGGCCACTCGAGAGCTTCAGGCTGAAATTGGGGAAGATTGTACTATTTAACTTTTTAAGTACCTAAAATTATATTTCTTGTCAATTTGGGCCTAATATTTATTATTCTTAATCTTGTTACTTATTGTCTTGCCATGTGGCATTGTGGGACCAAGTAGGGAGGTATTAAGTGCCACATAAGCAATTCCATCCAAATTAACGGCCTAACTGACGGATGGGACTCAAATTGAACTCGTTGTTTGAGTTAAGGGACTCTAATAGTCACTTTTAGAGTTAGGGGACCCGTTTAGGACAAGTTGAATAATTAAGGGACCAAATTTGGATTTTACTCTAGCACTAAGCCAGTGGCTTACCATGGTACATAAGTTTTTTTATTTCATTTTAAATTGCATTAATACCTACATATATATATATATATATATATATATATATATATATATATATATATATATATATAATTGACATTCATATATTTTAACATAAATATTGATGTTATTTCCTTCTTTTGATTTTAAAAATAAAATTTCATTGGTAAATATTAACATGATTGAGTTTTGTGAATTGTTATGACTTTATTTTTATTTTTATCTTTCAATTGTCCATATATTGTCTTTCAAATATATTTTATTTGTATTAGGAAGCTATGATAAAAAAAAAAATAATTAAGATATACATACAGTAGGTGCAATAAAATTATTATTTAATATTTTTAATTTTAAAATAATATTTTTTATGAAATAGGTACTAGTACATGACACGGTATACCATACGATATACATATGATTAATAAAGTATAGTATACCTAGTTGATAACGATATTAAAAAATTTTGTTTGGTGAAGAGATTTAGTTTTCTTAACATGGGAAAGACGTGGAAGAGGAAGTAGCAGATTCGATCTTAGATCTCCTGATAATTACAAACCTTAACCGTTAGTATGCTTTGGCTGTTTTTGTTGTTGAAAGGTATAGTTACTGAAGGTAAGATCTTAATTAGCATTATATGTTCATTTGAAGTTGTACAATAGTTTTGAAAGGGAAAAAAAGGTATAGATTCGTAGCCCAGTAGATATTATGGATGAGCATGGGTTCGGTCAAGTTGATTTTTTACTAAAAATGAATCAGTCCCAAATAGTCATGGTTTTAGAAAAATTAGCCCAATACTCAAGAACTGAGAATCAGAAAAATATGAACCAATGATTTTCTTCTTTTTTTTTTTTTGGTTCTCAATTTTTTTGGTTTGCATCATATCCCTATAACAACTAAAAAATTCAATAAAATTTAATCTAAAATTACAATTAAACAGTTAAAAATAAATGAATCCATCAACATTTACCACATTAAAAAATACTCCGTATATATTCATAACTACATCAAAGTTTAAATACATATGTAATTAGTACTACTTTCATCTCAAGTTCTTTGCACCATTTTATTTTTTTTACTTAAGTTTGACTTAAATTTATTTATATTAATGGTTTCTAAAATTTTTTTAAAAAAATATTTTTAAAAATTATAAGTTTTTTAGTTTCTAAATATAAATTTTTAAAAATTTTGTAGCAAATATTAAGATAAATAAGTTTTAGTGTCAAACTTAAGTAAAAAAAAAACTAAAATGATGCAAAGAACTTTGGACAAATAGAATAGAATTTAAAAAAGTAGCACACTATGTTACAAATTTCAACAAAGAGAAGGGCATCATATGTTTTAAGTCATTTTCCATTCTGTGGCTAACCTGCAAATCACCTAAAAGACAAAAGAACCTATATAAACAAAATACGTTAACATAATATACTATGAATACAAAATTTAAATAAATAAAAAATAAAAGCAGCCATTTACTTAACAATTTAATATCATAAATCTCATGATATATGAATATATAGGGTAAATCTGTAATATCATATATCTTATAGTATACATAAATATATATTTTCAATTTGGTTCCATTTCAAGTTTATTTCATATGGAATAGAAACTAATTCAAAAACCGATAAATTTTTTAATTGTGGAACCAACTATGTCCTATCATTAGTTTTTACCTAACCCAATACAGATGGTTAAGGTTGAATTCTATCCAACACAGATACAGTAGTTAATGGAAGAAAGTGACTAAAACTTTGACGCTACAAAATTTTAAGCACAAGTAGACACATTTTGCTATGTATAACCAAGATCATATAAATTTTGAATTTTTAAAATTGAGTTTTACCCATTTTTCCTTTTATTAATTATTGTTGAAATTTTTCTAAAAATAGGATTTAGCAATTACACTACAAAAGAAGTACAAAAACCTGACTGGTGAATTAGTCACCAATCAATCGGTATTTCACTTTTTGGTGACTAAACTATCAATCACCAAAATCTTAGTCACTAACATCCTAGCAAATAATTTAGTCCTTTAGTCAATTAGTCACTAAGCACTTTTTAGCGATCAATTTATGACCAAAATAGTGACAACCGAATCGGTCAATTCTTCAAATTTCTGTTGTTGTGTTATAAGATTTTATCTACAATTTTCACCCAAAGAAACATACACTTAACCAAACTCTTTTTTAAAAAACTGTCAAATATTATGGGGTAGAGCTAGCAGCAAACCTCAATTGGTAGAGATTTTCTAAAATAGGTTATAAGTTGTTATGTGTGCGGGGGGAGGGGGGTTGGTTAATCTATGGATTATTTACTTAAAATAAAAAATAATTGAAACTCTACAACTTAAGGAGCCAGAAAATTACTCTTAAGACTTTTTTTGGTAAAAGTTAAGGGGAAATTCGTTTTAACTTAAGTCAACTTAATTCAAAATATATATTTATATTTTTTTACTTAAAACCAATTTTATTTGAAAGTCAATATTATTTAAGTGAAATAATCTATTGATTGTAAAATTTTTATAATATTATTAATTTTTTATAAATTTTTATTTTTTAAACATTAAAAAAGAAAATTTCATAGAAATTTAATAACATGATAAAAATTTTATTTCAAATGGATTATTACACATATATAATGTTGGCTTTCAAATGAAATTGGTTCTAGGTTAAAAAGATTTAAAAATAAAAATAAGCCATTTTAGATTAAGTTAACTTAAGTTAAAATGAATTGGGTGTAAGTATTATCATGAATTATCTTTCTATGATATAATTAAGTATTGTCATGAATTATCTTTCTAGGATATTTACAAAAAAAATTTCCTAAAAATTAATTACTTTGAAACGAAAAAATATGATTCAATTGACTATTGAATAAATAAAATATTGGCTTTAAAATTTTATTACTTCTGGACTAAATGAAAATTAAAAATGAATAATATATTTTTTTAAAATGAGATAAGAGCATAACCTTCAAGCCTAAGTAGCTTGGCAAAATCCAAGAATCAGGAATCAAAGTTTATGGAGGTATCTTTTATCAAATGACTCACGCATGTAATGTATTTCTCCATTTCATCTCAAAACTTTAACTTGTAGTCAATTTCATAAAAACAAGAACAAAAGAAAAAGAAAAAAAACAGGAGTAGAAGGACCAAGAAAGGTTTGAACTAATAACTCTTGATTCAATATCTAAAAGAAAATAACAAGATAGTCAAATATAATGCATTTGCGGATGGCCTATGAGCCTGGACAATCGAGCAGCCCAAAATCCCTGTGTTACTATTAATCAAGAAGGGACATGGATAGATTACAAATTAGGTCAAGCTTACATTCCAATCCCCTAGACCCATATTTATTGAGGGTCGGATATAAATGATAACAAGGAGCAACAACAGTGAGAGGATCACACCTAGCCCAGCTGGCCCTGGGCCTAGATTTAGGTTGGCGAAGCCTGGGCATAACCTGCTTGAATGTGGGTTGGGCTTAGGCTGGGCTTTTTTAAAAAAATATATATATGTAATTAGTTTTGCATTGTTATTTCTTTTAAAGAGGGAAACTCTACTACCAAAATAGATTTTATTAATTGAAAAACCAAACGACACTTACAAAAACTAGAATGTGTAATACATGAGAAAATGACGAAACATTCCAACAATTATCATTTAGAAACATTAGGCCAATCATGATTGCACAAATATACCTCTTCATATGGCAGCCATGTCTATTTATCTGGCTTTTCTATTTTCCTGGAACTAAAACCTATTTCAGTCACAATGATTGATTATATATGCACATGTGCTATCATTTTCCCGCAAAGTTTGAACATTTTGGACCACGCGTTCTTCTCAAAGTGAAATTTTAATTCCGGCCACGTCCAATGTGGCCTTCTCCTAAATTTTACAACTTGGATGTGGATACCTTTGTTAGCTAGACAATCTTTCTTACAGAAAAAAAAAAAGACTCATTTTTTGGTGGTGCGGGATGAGGAATCAACGTTTTTTTTCCTCTTGATGCCATTAGTGAGAGAGTAACAGTAGAAATAAAAAAGAAATTTGGAAGAAAAATTATAGATATTGATGTGAAAAAGTATAGGAAATGAGTTTCCCTATATATAGGAGATGTCATTTTTTTGACAAAAAAACCCTTAAAAATTAGTTGTTTCTAGTTGTTGGAGTAGGCAAAATGGTAATCCGAGTAAAAAAAAAAGTAAGTTGAAGCAGTTGGAAGGCCTAAGGGTATAATTTGCCCATTTTTTATAGAATTTGAAATTTGTCATTCAAGCTAACCCGGACAGGCCTAGTTCGTGCTTGGGCCGGGCTCATGCAAGACCCCCTCCTCTCCTAGGCCCATAATCGGCCTACCTCTTCCCATGCTCTCTCTAGGTTAGACTGAGCCAGGCCTTGACTAGGCTAGGCCGAGTTTGACCTTAAGCCTGGCCCGGCCTAGGCCTAGTTGGCCCGGGCCATTGAACTTCTACACCTAAGTACTATAAAATACAGTATTTGATAGCTTATCTTCCATAAACAACTCTCTTACGATTGAAGAACATTTCATCTTGGCCCACTAACTAGCTGGCTTTAAGGGATGCTATCCTAGATGTGGCCAAGCTTCAAATCTCCATAAATTCACTTTGCCAGACAAAAAATGCTAAATGAGGCTCAGTGTTTTATAGATTCCAAGTTTCAGAAGGTTTTTCCCAGACATACAACTCCAGGGACTTCTAATAATATTTTCTTTGGTTATAGGAACCAAAGGCTACTTCAAGTTTGTTAACCATTCAAGCTAAGCTTTTCCCTGAATATACAAATTTGGAGACTTCTAATGTTTTCCTTGGTTATAGGAACCAAAGCACACTTCAAGTCTATTGACCATCCGAACTAATTCAACTATCAATTTGACGTCATATATAAAAAAAATCATGAATAAAATAATTAGGTTCAGTTGGAAATGAGGAAATCTTGTAGTGGTTGCACACTAGTGACCAAAGGGTATGACCAAATGGTGCAAGGGAAATTAAAAACCAACCATTAATTAGGCTAGATACATGGTCGTTCAATAGTTCTTAAGACAATGGCCCATAAAATTAGAAAGGATATGAAAAGTCAAGAACTTTGTAGGCCAATAGTATCTATTCATTAGGGCATCAAAGATTTTTTAAGAAAGCTCATTCCTTCAACACAGTACCCCTATCAAGTTTAAGGATGGTTGATCAATGGTCTCCCTTTATTGTGGAGTCTTCTCGAAAGCACCAAGTCCAACCTAGGGCTTTCCCTGTATCTATGCTTAGACATCTAAGAATGGACAAGGGAGTGTTAGCAGAGGAAGCCAATAACTGTCCTTGAAGCCCCTGGTAAAAGAAAAAAGAAAGACAAAGAACATGTGACATTGAGAGGATCATTACCTTTCGAAGGATTCACTGACGATGGATGGTAGAAATGAATAAAGAAAAACATTCACTAAAAAGAAGTGACTTCAACCTTGCACTAAACTTTGAAATGAAGCATAAGAAAAAATGTATAGAGGATGAGAGAGGTACTTGATTTTTGTACATTCAGAAACATTTTGTCATGCCTCAAAAATGTAAAGGGGCAGATGATCCTGTTTGACATTATCATTAATAATTAGTGTCAGAGATTATAAAAAGTTATTTAAAGGTAGAATTTAGCTCTTAGCTTTTTAGCTTTAGTGTTTTAATCTCTACCGTTAATAAGTTAGTAAAAACTCTAGCACCAATACTCAAAAACTTTTTCCAGTTAGGTTTGATAATGAGCCTAAGCCTAGAGGCTAATTATGCCCAACCACATGGCCATGTGTGCCAAAAAGTGTATGGGGAAGTAGCTTTGCAATAAGGGTTTCTTTGGATTTAAGGAACATGAGGGGAAATGAGGAAAAATTAATATGACTTCCTTGTTTGGATAAGAGGAAATAGAATGGGAGGAAGAGTCATTATCCTCTTATTTCCCTTCTTTATATATTTTCTTCATCCCTCCAAATTTAGTGAAATAACTTATTTGTGCCTTTCTCTTCCCTTCTCATCTCTCCTCTTCCTTTATTAATTAAATCCAAATAGAGTATAAAGGTATTTATACAAACACTAATCAAACCATTTGAAATAATATACTCCTTATGTCCCATAAAGGGTAATACATTTATTTGAGCACGGAGATTAAGTTATATGTAGTTTATAATGTTTTTCCATTTTTGCCTCTTAAACTAAAATAAAAAAAATATTTTTGGGTTATATATAGTGAGAGTTAAATGATGATTAAAAAAGAAAATATTTCTTTTAAATTTTGTATAAAGAAATTTTTAAAGAAGATTAAAATAAGAAAATATTTCCTTTTTGGGTTTTTATGTAATAAGAGTTTAAATGAGGGTAGTAAGATAAATTATATGTTAAAAATCTTTATGATAAAGGAAGCGTTTTATGCTTTTTATAACAGAAAAAAAAAATTATTTTATCTTTTTTTAGACAAATAAAGTAAAAAATTCAGCATAACTGAAAGGACCACTTTAAAGTTTCTCATATTTAACCAAGGCGGTGGGATGAGGTGGGATAGGGTGGGGATTGTTGCTATCCTATAGCCTTGGCCTGCCTAGGGCCCCGAAAGGTCTAAGGTAATCAGAAGAGCCATGATTAGAGGAGACCCCAAAAAGTATGCGAGGGTTATATTAGGAACCCTTAGGTCCATATTATGAGGGCTAGACATAAAGGTAAAAATGAATCAACATTAATGAGGGGATTACACCTAAATCCCATAAAAGATGGGATATGATAGCTTACCTTCCAAAAAAGGACTCTCCTCCTATAAAAGAGCATTAAGTCAACAAAATAATGTATGCAATCAAGTTGGAACTAAATGCATTTTATACGAACCAACTTGAGCATTAGATGGTCATTCTCGGATATATAACTCCAAATATCTATAACGTTATCGTTAGTTGCAGAAGTTAAAAACCACTGCACGCCCATTGGCCATCTAGGCCAATTTGTTGGACATTGGTTTCTGTTTCTTTGAAAGATGTTTCTTATTTCTGCAAACATTTATTCTGTATTTGGAAGCACATAGTATGTCTTTGGTAATATGATACAACTAAGCATTGACATGGTGACTAATACTTATGAATATTACCGGAAGGTATTGAAATTTCTTAATTCGTCCTTAACCTCCCTCGGATATTACCAAAAAACTTTAAAAAAAAAAATTCTTTACTTTTGAAAAAGTTTCATAAAATGTGTTTTAATAGCCCTTGAACTTAAGTGTGTTTTTACAACATTGAGAGCCAATTCATTTAAACTTAATTTAAAATGACTTATTTTTATTTTTAAATATTTTTTTACCTAAAACTAATTGTATTTAAAATCCAATATTATGTAGGTGCAATAATCCATTAAAAATATTATTTTTATAATCTTATTAATTTTTCTTATAAATTTTTCTAGCCTTAGGCGTTAAAAAAAATTTCATAAAAATTTAATAACATTATCAAAATTCACTTTCAATTTATTGTATCTATAAATATCATCTTCCAAATGAAATTGTTCCAAGATAAAAAAAAATGTAAAAATAAAAATAAACCATTTTAAGTTATCTTGACTTAAGTTAAAATGAAATAACTCTGAAGTTACTTTTATACTTCTACTTGTTTGTAAGATTTCACTTTATGTTATTTTTTATTGATAGAGATTTTACCGTATGTGAAAACAAAACGAAAAGCAATAGCCCAATATGATTCTAGATTGAACCCGTCGGGGCAGAAGCCCGGAGATAGACATTTCGGCCGCGCCAATACCCTAGCCCCAATGGCTGGAAACCTTTATGGTTACCCACCAAGTCTAGAGCTCAAAACCAAGCAAAGGAGATGGACATTTCAAAAATCTCTAGATCCATATTCTCCTCTTTAAGGATTTACACATAACAAGTCCCAAATCATGAAACAGGCTCTGCTGAACGAGAAATCCATGAACTTCGACCCAAATCCATAACGCAAATAGCTAATCGAAATTTCCCCAAGGTCTTCGTGTAAAATTTGTAGATTTGTAGATTTACCACTTGGACTACACCTGAAGTTATTAGTGAAAAGACCACTTCACCCTCAGCTGCAAGATGGAAGGTAAAAAAAATTGTTTGTACAGAAACCCTATATAACTCCCCCCCTCTTTTCAGAAGGAACAACTTAGACAAATCCTGAATGGCATTTACTCGGATGCAACAAAAGCTACAATATCCCATAAGCATGAAACCTGGTCTAGGCCATTAATATAAATACTCCTAAAACTTACATAGACTGAACCAAGTTAGTGTCCCACAAATATGGCATGACATTAGAACCGAATCAACCCTAGTCAGCAGCCCAGATTTACTTCCTCTAGTTCTCTGCACATTTTTTTCAGCGGCAAGGGGAACAGCAAAAAGAGAAGGATCCCAAAGGCTTTTGCCGTCATCTCCCACCACCAGGGTTATATACTATTAGGGATGAGTATACAAACAATCTTCTCCATGTTTCTCCAAATGAAAAGCTCCCCTAAGACGACTAGCTATAAATATCTGCAAGAACAGTAAGCAATTCTCAGTGACCCAATCAACGTCAAATATGATTATTGATTGAAAAGAAAACAGCAGAACAAATCCACTAGAGTTAAGATATATAAGCAGCAAATATACACCATCGAAACAAAACCTAATGGTTCTATCTGAGGAAAAGTAAAATGAAATCAATTGGCAGATACATAACCAAAAGATCTGTGCGATATCCATTCCCAGTGAAACAATGGCCACAACATGTTGCTCAGAGCCAACATTTCCGAGAAGAAACATTCCTGAAGATCCATATGCTAAGGCCAAGGGAGGGGACGATCTAATCTATGTGCTTTGTGCATAACAACCACATCACTAAGCACCAGGTTAAATCATGGGTCACTGAAAGACGAGCTAATTTTTTTTTTTTTATTGTACATGAGCGGGAGGCTATGGGAGGAGAGTGAGATTGAACTTTAGACCTTCTGGCAGCCACAAGCCTTCTAGGCCAAAGCTTTGGTTGCTGAAAGATGCCAATTAATCTACCGCGTGGTAGCCAGCCAGCATTATGAGCAGTAGATATGAACCACACTAAAATGAGTAACATTTTCAACTTAACTGTGGGGCGCCAATTGAACCCACCTAGAGTACTTCAAACTTGAACGCTAATTAGTGAGCATATTAGTGCAGAAATGGCAACCAAAAGTCTATCTAAAGGAAAATAGAATTGCAATCCCAGCAGGGTGGTGCCAACCCTTTGAAGTGCCTATTTAGTAAAAAGCATTTTCATATCCATTATGCAGTTCAGTATAGAGACACCTGGCATGTGTGAAAATTACATATAGCAGTGCTTAACCAACTTAACTACAATGAAATAAGATCCAAGTTTCTCAGGCCAGCCTCATATACATAAGAAAAAATGTCATCATTCAACCAGCCGATATGCTAATTGCTCTTCCGAGAAAATTTGTAATTGTCATATATGTGAGATCTAAAGCAAACCCCAATGAACTTTTCAAAAGCTTTCCGAGGCAGAGCACCCCTAGAAATCCTATCGAGTCTCAACCTGACAAGTTTGTTTCACATTACACAAAAATTGATGTAATATATTTAGTTTCTGTTTTTCAATTATTTTACTAAAACAAAGGAATCACTGCCCAGAAATGTGAAGCGCAATTATACACTGCTTGTATTTATGATACTATTGTCTGTTTCTAACTCTAGTCATAACAGAAGATTTATCTACGAAATGGACACTAACACGCATCAAGTAACTTAATGTAAAAACAAAAAAAAAAAAAAAAACAAAATCAAGTGAAAAACACAAGAAACACATGAGAAAAGAAGCATCACAGTCATGCAATCCATACAAAACTAGAAGATAAAAAGGTTTCATCAATTTCCATGAAAACAAATCCATGATAAGCAGAAAGTACAAAATGAAGATCAAACAGCTCACATGCCATGATCGGTTTATATTAATTTACTGCGCCATCTGCCACTGAACAACCCAAAAACACATTCATAGAGCAGAACCAGAGAAATATGAAACCATTTGAACCTCATAAGAACTGTGTGATGCTCCATTTTGAGTGCGTTCATTGAGAATAGAGACACAGACACTGACATTTCACCTGCGATTGATAATTTTCATCTTAAAACCACAACATTTCCAGTTTATCAATCAACTCGATAGAGTCTTCCGCAAACAATATAGAGTATGACAAGATACAAAAAAACAAAAAAAAAAAAACCGCCCAATGCAAAGAAGGCAACCTAAACATGCATTAAGAATCAATAATCTTCATGGAGTACCTACAGTGAGGAAGAAAGAAATAAGGCCCTTTCTTAGCAATACAGCATAGCAACAGTGAGGCTTAAAAAGAATGAAGCAAGCTGCAGGTGTTTTTTAAGGGGCGTATGGTTAAACAAGCTTCCTTATCATCAAAATATGACAATAAGTAACCGAAATTAATGACATTGAAATGTGAAACTTTGTCTCAATAAAACAACTAGCATCAAAATCTAAAACATGAAAGATTCTCATAACTAAAAACAGGGTTAAAAGTGAAAAGGCATGAAAAATAAAGGGCCTTACCGCTGGACCCTGATGATCTCTTGCCACGCTTGATCCTCTCCAGCTGCACCTGTGTGTCCATAAACATCTTCATCCTCTGCACCTCCAAATCCTTGGCGAACTCCATCCTCTGCTTCTCCAACTCCACCATCTGTCTTAGCTTCTCACCCTCCACCCTCTCGTAAACCTCCCCAAACCTCTCTATCGCTCTCGCCAATCTCTTCATGCCTTCTCTCTCGTCTCCCTCCCCTTCCATATCCTCTCCCTCGCTCTCATCCCCCTCGTCCTCGCTCTCTGCGGCCGCGGCAGCAGCGGCCGAGTAGTTCCTCCTGAAGAATCCATCATCCACCGCAGCCGCTCCCCGCTTCTGCGGCAGAGCGACCACGGAGGCAGATCCAGGCGTCCTACGGTAAGGCAGTGGCAAGGGCAGGGCAACAGGCGGCGATCCGGGAATCCTCGGGGACAACCTCGGCGACGGCTTTGGCGATTGCTTCGGCGACGGCGAGGGTTTCTTGGATGAATAATTAGAGCCGATAAGCGCATCCATCCGGTCGAAGAAGGGCCATGAGGAGGTCAACGATCCATTGGAGGACGAAACCCTAGCCTTCTCAACCTTGAATTTCTTCTTAATAGTATCGATTCGGTTCTTACACTGAACATCGGTGCGGTGGGTCTTCTTCGTGTGACCGTGGAGGGCGTTGACAGCGTCGGCGACGTCCTGCCAGTCCTTCTGGCGGAGGTTGCCGCGGTTGAGCTCTAGATACCGGCGGCCCCAGGCGTCAACGAGGGTAGATGTCGCTTCTTCCGACCAGCAGTCCTCGCGGACGGGAACGGAGCGGGATGCAGCGGCGGCGGAGGACGGAGTGAGGGAATCGGTGAGATCACCCATCGGAAGGTGCTAAGAGATTAGTAGGGAAAAGAGAGAAGGGAAAGGTGGGGTATAAATGAATCGGCGATGAAGCGCCGGACGCGTGAGGGGAGCGTGAGAGTAGGGAATAATAGAGGGTGGCTCGTCGGAGAGAGAAAGGGAGAGAAAGGGAGAGAGGCGCGCGTGAAGGGTTGGGGCTGGGCTCGGCTCATCGTCCGATGTGGCGCGGCTTTGTCGTGTTGGCAAGGCATGTTTGACGATGCAAAGAAAGCAAACAGGCCGCTGCGGCCTGCGGTCGGGTCTGAATCTCTACCCTACCCTGCGACAGAAGCTACGTTTATGTTCCGATGATATTGATGGCTATATACACTTCCACTCAGCAGATTTCTCTTTTCTGTCCTTTTCCCCACCATTCTGTTGCTATTTTTTCTCTTTATACCACACTCCTTTTCCGGTTTTTTTTTTACTTCCTTCCTTTTGTGAAATGGAAGTAACAGTGGTGTATCTTAATATCTTTTATATTTTTTTTTAACTGTAATCAATTATATTTAAAAAAAAAAAAAGTCAAAACTCCCTTCTTCTCATATCCATTAAACCATTTGATTTTACACGAGGATTAAACAAGTGCAAAATGTTTATATTGTTTCCACTTGTGCTCTTAATTTTTACACGTAAATTGAAAAAATTATAAAAAAGTGAATATTTAAATGATAGTTTTAAAGATAGTGTGATGCAATAATTCACTGCTTATAGAAATGTTATAAAAATTTGGGACTGTTTAAAATAGAATATGTTACAATAGGTTCTGAGAGATGAAGATGGCAACTTGGTAACTAGATGTGGAACATTTGGTAATACACATAGGCCAATGGCAGCAGATGCTAAAGCTATAAGAGAAGAGATTAAGCAGTTGACCTAAAGGAAAGTTTCAGGAAGTTGAGCTAGACTCCAATTCACAGCAACTTAGGGCCAATTCGTTTCGTCTAAAGTCAACTGACTTTTTTTAACTTTTTTAACTTTTTTACGTGAAACCAATTTCATTTGAAAGTCAATGTTATGTAGATGCAATAATCAATTTGAAAGTAAATTTTTAGGATGTTGTTAAATTTTTATGAATTTTTCTTTTTTAAGACTTGAAACTAGAAAAAATCATAAAAATTTAGTAAGATTATAAAAATTATATTTTTAATTGATTATTGTAGCTACATAATATTGGATTTTAATTAAAATTAGTTTTAAGTAAAAAAGATGTAAAAATAAAAAAAAATCATTTTGTAGTCAATTGGCTAAAGTTAAAACGAATTGGGTGTTATATGGGTGCTCATACAGGAGGTTGAATGTCATGGATAATCAATCATTTTCTTCAAGATGTCCAAAAACTAAATTGTAGCCTAAAATTTTGTAGCTTCAAGTCTATTTCTAGGAAGCAAACTCATGTCCTGTGCTGTTGCTATCGCATCATGTTGTGGGAAGTAGATAAGATCATTTGAATGGACTAACAATCCCTCATCTCCTTTCATAGACATTCTTCATCAACATGTGTACACAATCTTCATTGAGATCTGATAATAAAAATATCTTTTCAGTAGGCAACAAAAAAAAAAAAGAGTAATAACAAACTTTCAAACATGAGTTTAGTCTATTTCATTAGACAAGATTTAATCTTCCACAAATAAAAAGTTCTATTCAGCAATTAGCCCCATCAAGAAAACTTTAACAGGGACATATGGCAAGGTATTAAAACAATCCTTTTCCATGAACATTTTGGTGGCGTCTTGTTCCTGATACTTCACCAATAATATCTTCATAGCTTGACAACTCAACTCACCTAAAGAAGAATAAGTTTTCTTTAACACATTGTCTTTACTCCGATCAAACTAATTTGCCTCAAATATACGTAATTTCGTCTCGTTCACCTAGTTTCTCTAAATCGCCAAATTTACCCCCAATCGAACTGTCACTTTAACAAATTACCCGCACCAAAGAAAAATGATAAAAGTTGCGCATGAAATAGATGAACCAGGGAAAACGAAGGAAAATCGAATAAATCTCCTGAAAGGTGAGAGGGCAAAACGTAAATTAGGAAGAAGAGGAAGGGGCAAAATGGAGAAAGGAGGGAGGCGTGGGATGGGGGTGGATGCGGACGAGGACAGGCACGAAATCGGTGAGCGGCAGGCATGTGCCGGCTGGCTGCCGAACGAGCGGGAGCCAGCTGAAGTATTCGGCTCGGCTGGCGACTCCGTGGAGATTGGAACGATCCCACGTCGTTGTTCCCAAGTCTCTTTTATAATTATCGGGCGATTGTTTGACCGGCCAACGGAACGGCTGACCTTACTTACCATCTACAGGGGAATGGGATGGGACCTTTTCGTTTTCGTCCGCACGATGATCCGGGCTCTTACAGCTGTCGGCCGGTTCCGTTCAGTTTCCTTCCTCCCCGCTCCGTTCGGGTCCGACTTGGAAATTCGCTTGGGCCTATGGGCCTTGCTGGACTTCCAGTAGGCCCAAAACATGCTCAGCTTTCCCACAAATAACATGATCCGCTGCTTTGTTAGTGAAAATGCACAATCATCTCACTAGTGCAGCACACCTGGAATCAAGTTGTTAAATATAGTTACCATTAAATATACCCTACCTCAAATTTTTAAGATAAATTGCACCACATATTATTGCCGTTTTCATAAAAAAAAATAAATGCTAAAATATTATTTTAAGATAATATAATTTATTTAATAATTTAGTTTTATATATTTTATATATATTCTAATTTTTCATATCATAATTTGTCAATATAAATAAAATATATATGATAGAAGATATTCAGTTGGGATAGCATGCACCAGAAATCCAATTGAGGAATATTGTTCAACACCACAAGGAACTTCAAGTTGCTACTATCTATTAAATTCTTATATTAATTAAGAAAAGTAACAAAAAAAATAATAATAATGTTTATTTTATGATATGTGTATTATTTATATTTTAATGTCTTATATATGTATGATATTTTTTATGTAAAATGAAAAAAAAATAACCGCAAAAAATAAAATACCACGGGACGTATTACGCTATTTTTTTTTTATAAAATACATATAAAAAATTAGTGGTATGTGGTTGTGGTAATGTGGAGTGTTTTTTGGAGTCGCCACTAATCGGTTTCACCTAGGTCGATTGGACACCTAAAAAAAGGGTCTACGAGAGTTCGAGGGTTTGAGAGTACGGTTACATTAAAATAACTCTATTCTAACGCCCAAAATTGGTACCTTAGTTGATTTTAATTTTGTTTTGATTGCTTTTAAAATAATTTCAATTAATTTTCAAACCAGAAATTTTAACTGAATCATCCAAATATGGATTTTTAAATTAATATGGACTTCTAAATCTTGGTAATTAATTTGTATAATAATTTTTTTTATAATAAATTTGATATTTCCAAACAATCGATTCTATCGAATCACCCGAATATGGAATTTAATGAAATTTAGTTTTTATTTATTATTGAATGTTTTAATTAATTATTAATCCATATCATAAATTCTGTCGAATTATTCGAATATGGATTTTTTAGATCTTGGTACTTGATTTTTATTCATTTTTATTATCAATTTGATATTTTTCAAACCATGGATTTTATCGAATCACCTGGATGTGGAATTTAATAAAATTTAATTTTTAATTTATTATTAATTATTTAATTAATTATTAATTTTGTCATAAATTTTTACCGAATTATCCGAATATGGATTTTTAATGATCTTAATATTATTTTCCTTTTTATTATTTTTAAATTTTATTTTCCTTTTCATTTTTTTTGAAATATTTTTTTTAAGTAATTATCTAATCCATAGATCTTAAAAAAAATACTTATTCAAAACCATTGATTTTTATTGAATCATCTGGTTATGATTTTTTATAAAATTTATTTTAATAAAAGGAATAAAAGGTTAAATTTTGTTATTTAAAGGAAATAATAGAAAAAAGATAAGTTTCTTAATATTCCAAATAATGTTAAAAATGATGAAAAAATAAAGTATGGGGGGCTTGGTTGTAATAGAAAATAAAAATAATAATAAAATAAGGAAGTAAGATGGGACTCTTGGCCAGCCATAAAAAAAATGGTAAATAAATAAAATGAGTTTAATCATCCACATAAAGAAGAATAAATTACAAAAAGTAAATAAATAAAAAAAAGGTAAATAAATAAAGTGTGGCGTTTAACTATTCACGTAAAAATAAAGTGAAGAAGAGTAAATGAATAAAGAAATAAATAAATAAAGTGCAGAAAAAGTAAATAAAGAAATAAAGTAGGGCGCTTGGCCGACACGTAAAAATAAAGCGCAGAAAAGTAAATAAATAAATAAAGTGGGGCGGTTAACCATCCACGTAAAAATAAAGTGCAGAAAAGTAAATAAATAAAATGCAAAAAAATAAATAAATAAAGTGAGGCGTTTAGCCATCCACACAAAAATAAAGTGCAGAAAAGTAAATAAATAAATAAATAAAATGCAGAAAAATAAATAAATAAAGAAAATGAGACGTTTAGCCATCCACGTAAAATTAAAGTGCAGAAAAGTAAATAAATAAATAAATAAAGTGCAGAAAAGTAAATAAATAAATAAAGTGGAGCGATTGGCCGTCCACGTAAAAAAAAATAAAGTGCAAAAAGTAAATAAATGGAGAAAAGTAAATAAATAAAGAAAATGCGGCGTTTAGCCATCCACGTAAAAAAAAATAAAGTGCATAAAGTAAATAAATGAAGAAAAAAATAAATAAAGTAAGGCGTTTAGCTGTCCACGTAAAAAAAATAAAGTGCAGAAAGTAAATAAATGGAGAAAAGTAAATAAATAAAGAAAGTGGGGCGTTTAGCCATCCACGTAAAAAAAATAAAGTGAAGAAAGTAAATAAATGAAGAAAAATAAAAAAAAAGTGGGAGGTTTAGCCATTCACGTAAAAACAATAAAGTGCATAAAGTAAATAAATGAAGAAAAGAAAATAAATAAAATGGGGCGCTTAGCTGTCCACGTAAAAAAAAATAAAGTACAGAAAGGTAAATAAAAAAATAAATAAATAAAGTGAGGCAATTAACCATCCACACAAAAAAATAAAGTGCAGAAAGTAAATAAAAGTAAATAAAATGGTAATAAATAAATAAAATAAATAAATAAATAAATAAATGAGGTGTGGCATTTGGCCATCCACATAAAAGTAGGAGGTATAACCTTCAATAAAAAAAAATAACAAGAAAGAAGAAAAAGAAAAGAAAAAGAAAAAGAAAAGAAAAAGAAAAGTTGTTGTTAATAATTAGTTCTGCAAAGAAAAATAAGTTAGTGACTTATATGAACAAAACAGAAAATCAGAAGGGCTAAAGGAGAGTTATACCGAAACTGGAGTTAACTGGGTTGAAACCGGACTGAAACGGGTCAGGTCGCGGGTCGCGAAACGGGTTTGTCTCCGATTCAAGGTTTTCCGGTGACGATAGAGGGGAAGGCTGCCTTCGCTGGGCTCGTAGGCGACAGGGGAACCTGAGTGGGGCAAGAACGGCTGCCGAAAGCGTCGAAGATGGCGGAACGGTGGAGGATAGTCACGGCGGGGGTGCGAGACGAGACAGCGGCGAGGCTGGCAGGTGGCGACGGTGGCGACGGGACGGAGGCGGACGGCGACGCGTCAGACAACGACGATGACAGCGTGGCTGGAGCTCTTGGGGTGACGACGAACGGCGACGTGGGGGAAGAGAGGAGAACGGCGACGGTGAGAGGAGGGAGAGAAGAGAACGTTTCGAAGAAAAGAAAACGGTGAAAGACGGAAAGAAGGGGGGTCAAGTAGAAGTTTAGGATTTTTTTGAGTGTGGGAGAAATAGCCAGGGACTATTGCTATAGTTTTCAATTGTTTTAGTTAGGAGCTCTAATCTTGCAAATCTTTTCTCTTTTTTTGCAGGTTTGGACCCCTATTTATAGGGGAGAACCATTGGATTCCTTCAATTTTATAAAAAATTAAATTTTAATTAAAAAAATATTTAAAACATAATTTAGGAAAAATAACAGTTTTAGTCCTTCCGCTTCCATTAACTACTGGTCTGGTCCCATGTTTTTAACGAAATTATTGATTGGCCCAAATTTGTCTTTTCAGTCAATGTGGCCCAAAACCATGCAAATAATTACCAGATTTCCCTGGAACTTCCAGATTTCGTCAGCATTTTCCCAAACTTCTCAGTTTTTTCAGATTTACCCCAAACTTCTCAATTTTGTCAATTCTTTAAAAAAAATTCCCCCTTTATATATATATATATATTATTTTTCAACTAAATTTATGAAACAAAAATACCCCCTAAACTAATTAATTTAATTTAATTTTTTTTATTAATTAATTAATTTTTTTTAATTTAATTTTTTTTAATTTTTTATTTTAATAGCCGGACGAAATTGGGTGTCAACAGCTGCCCCCCTTTGCATGCCTCATGGGACATGACGCATGCAAAGCCGTTACCAAATTTCGTCCGACCTTAGCTAGGCATTGAGAACCTTCTCGCCGCCTAAACTCTGAGGAGAAAAACTTTTTCCTCCTCCTTTTTGAGGTTAAGGAACTTTCCTTATTACCTCTACGACAGGAACTCTCCTATCGTTTAAGAAAAATAGACAAAGGAGAAAAACTCTTTTCTCCTTTTTGAGGTTAAAGAGCTTTCCTTAGTACCCTTACAACAGGAACTCTCCTATCATTTAAGACAAATAGATAAAGGAGAAAAACTCTTTCCTCCTTTGTGAGGTTAAGGACCTTTCCTTAGTACCCCTACGACAGGAACTCTCCTATTGTTTAAGAAAAATAGACAAAGGAGAAAAACTCTTTCCTCTTTTTTGAGGTTAAGGAGCTTTCCTTAGTACCTCTACGATAGGAACTCTCCTATCGTTTAAGAAAAATAGACAAAGGAGAAAAATTCTTTCCTCCTTTTTGAGGTTAAAGAGCTTTCCTTAGTACCCCTATGACAGGAACTCTCCTATCATTTAAGAAAAATAGACAAAGGAGAAAAACTCTTTCCTCCTTTTTGAGGTTAAGGAGCTTTCCTTAGTACCCTTACGAGAGAAACTCTCCTATCATTTAAGACAAATAGACAAAGGAGAAAAACTTTTTCCTCCTTTGTGAGGTTAAGGACCTTTCCTTAGTACCCTTACAACAGGAACTCTCCTATTGTTTAAGAAAAATAGACAAAGGAGAAAAACTCTTTCCTTCTTTTTGAGGTTAAGGACCTTTCCTTAGTACCCCTACGACAGGAACTCTCCTATTGTTTAAGAAAAATAGACAAAGGAGAAAAACTCTTTCCTCCTTTTTGAGGTTAAGGAGCTTTCCTTAGTACCCTTACGACAGGAACTCTCCTATCGTTTAAGAAAAATAGACAAAGGAGAAAAACTCTTTCCTCCTTTTTGAGGTTAAGGAGCTTTCCTTAGTACCGCTACGACAGGAACTCTCCTATCATTTAAGAAAAATAGAAAAAGGAGAAAAACTCTTTCCTCCTTTTTGAGGTTAAAGAGCTTTCCTTAGTACCCCTACGACAGGAACTCTCCTATCGTTTAAGAAAAATAGACAAAGGAGAAAAACTCTTTCCTCCTTTTTGTGGTAAAGGAGCTTTCCTTAGTACCCCTACGACAGAAACTCTCCTATCATTTAAGAAAAATAGACAAAGGAGAAAAACTCTTTCCTCATTTTCTAGGTTAAGAAGCTAGGAGAAAAACTGTTTCCTCCTTTTTGAGGTTAAGGAGATTTCCTTAGTACCTCTATGACAAGAACTCTCCTATCGTTTAAGAAAAATAGACAAAGGAGAAAAACTCTTTCCTCCTTTTTGAGGTTAAGAAGATCTCCTTAATACCTCTACGACAGGAACTCTTCTATTATTTAAAAAAATAGACAAAGGAGAAAAACCGTTTCCTCCTTTTTTGAGGTTAAGGAGATTTCCTTAGTACCTCTATGGCAGGAACTCTCCTATCATTTAAGAAAAATAGACAAAGGAGAAAAACTCTTTCCTCATTTTTGAGGTTAAGGAGCTTTCCTTAGTACCTCTACGGTAGGAACTCTCCTATTGTTTAAGAAAAATAGACAAAGGAGAAAAACTCTTTCCTCCTTTTTGAGGTTAAGAAGCTTTCCTTAGTAACTCTACGGCAGAAACTCTCCTATCGTTTGAGAAAAATAGACAAATGAGAAAAACTCTTTCCTCCATTTTGAGGTTAAGAAGTTTTCCTTAGTACCTCTATTCCTTAGTACCTCTATGACAGGAACTCTCCTATCGTTTAAGAAAAATAGACAAAGGAGAAAAACTCTTTCCTCCTTTTTGAGGTTAAGGAGCTTTCCTTAGTACCTTAAGCAAAAAAAAAAAAATTTATGAAGGCAATCAAACTTGGAATAGTTTCTTCGGAAGTGCGAATCTTCATAATAGGTGAGTGCAAAAAATTAAAATTCCATGAAATGAGTGAATCTTAATGATGAGAAATTCCATAAAATGACAATAAAACTGACAAATTATGTAAGGGAACGGATGTTTGAAATCAATATCCAGGTTTCATCTAATATTTTCTTTAGAAAATATAAATTCCCTTGTGAGATATGTCATCCAAATAAGGTTGAAGCTTAGTTACTCCAAAATGTCATGACTAGTATACCTAATGAGATGTGTCTCAAGAGCAAAATTACTCCTTACTCAGCCATTTCAAACTAAAGGCTTTGTTCAATGGTTTTAATATCAGCATGAACAAAAACTATCCTAAAAGATGAAGAAGAAAGAAGAAATTCCTTGAATAAAAAAAAAGTGAAAAAAAATGCTCATAATAAAATCAAAGGACAAGATAAACAGATTCACAAGTCCGATCACTTTTTCTTCCACAGTGTTTGAACCGGCTGGGTAAAGGACAATTATGGGATGGAACTGGTCAGGAAAGACTGTCGTGTCCAGTCTATCTGAATCACTGCTGGATCTAGTTCAGGAACAAAAGCTTGCATTTTATCTAGCAATTCTTCAGCAGTTGTTACGGATATTAGGATTCATCGTGCTGCTTTTGATATAAATTTCTTCTACACAGCGTGATCCATAAAAGATATTAGACCTGTAAAGAAATTATTAACATTCAACAGCCCAATGGGTTTCTTGTGCAAATTAAGTTGGGCCATGGAAGTAATTTGGAAGATTTCTCCCAATATGCCAAAACTTTCTGGTAGAGCAATAAAAGCATCAGAATGGAAAAGCATTTGTAACAAATGCTCTTGCAAATTTTTAATCACTAATTCTTCTCCAATCATGCCCCCAGAAATCAATTTCAAAGGTGCAGGGATAATACCCAAAAATTGACTTCCTTCTAGAGATGCTGCTGATACTACACCTCCCATTAATCCGACACTACCTCCCTCATAAGCTAAATGTATTTTTCGCTCAGTTAATACTTTACCCAAATGGTTGGCTACTTTCAAATATTCTTCATCTTTTCTAGGAAAAGCCCCACAAAATACACAAATACTTCAGGATTTACGAGTTGAGGTTCTTTTCATTCCTATCTTTAACCTTGTGAGAAATGAAAAAAAAAAGATGCATTTATAGAGATAAAAAGATAATGCAATAATTACATTTATAAGAGTAGGTACATTATTGTCAGAAGAGGAGGAAAATTTTCAAAAATGACAGCTAGCATGTACAGTAGTTGTGACTGTGGCTCATATCTTCCACTGGTTTTACGTCCAGTAACGGCTTTAACGTCTTCTATGAGTCGGGGATTTGTTTTCCATCCAGTTTTCTTATAAACTGGCAAACAGGGTCATTTAAAGTCAGATTCCCAAGACTGTAACAGTCTCGTTCTTTATGGAAAGTCCTCCATAAACCAATAATTTCACGTTGCACTATTCTACAAGAATATGTTTCAAGAGTCAATCGGATATCATCCAAAGATTCCTTATGCAGGTCATTCTTAATGAATTTTCTTTTATCTTCACTATTTTTGGAGATCATCCCTAAAGAACGACATTTAGTATCGCAATTCCATCGTCCACATTTATGATAGACGCCTAGCCTCTTTGCTCTTCGCTTTTTGGCATAAGCGCTTTTACCTAAGTCGGGCATACGGGGCATAAATACATCTAAAACTTCACCAACCAAACGGACCTTAGCTTCAATTAAGCACCGTGCATTGTCAGGAATGCCTTTGTGCATAAAGACTCTGATCCTTTCACATCTAGCTTGGTAAATCATTTTAAGAACATTTATTGGGAGGGAAGGAAAGTACTTTCGTAGGGCGAAAAAAGTAAAATCCATTTATGAGAGAAAAATTTGAGAGAAGAAAGGAAGAAATCAGTTATTGTAGGAAACTAAAATAACCGACTTGAGAGTCACGAGTACCGTATTCGAGAAAAACACGCATTTATAGCGATGAAAGGATAACGTGTTAATTACGCTTACAGGAGCAAGTACATTATTGTCAAAAGAAAATATAAATTTTCAAATACGACAAATTGTATGTACAGTAATTGTGACTGTGGCTCACATATTCCACTGGTTTTACGTCCAGTAACGGCTTCAACACCTTCTATGAATCGGGCATTTGCTTCCCATCCAGTTTTCTTACAAATTGGCAAATATGGTCTTTTAAAGTCAGATTCCCGGGACTATAACACTCTCGTTCTTCATGAAAAATACT
Source organism: Aquilaria sinensis (assembly GCA_005392925.1). NCBI lineage: Eukaryota > Viridiplantae > Streptophyta > Magnoliopsida > Malvales > Thymelaeaceae > Aquilaria > Aquilaria sinensis. Next base: position 163,571 of record SMDT01001635.1, read on the forward strand.
CCATAAATCAAGAAGTTCACGTTGCACTGATCCACAAGAATGCGTCTCAAGAGTCAATCGGATATCATCCAAAGAATCCTTACTCATGCCATTCTTGATGAATCGTATTTTATCTTTTCGATTATCGGAGATCATTCCTAAAGACATTTAGTATCACAAGTCTATCGACCACATTTGTGATAGACTTGTAACCTTTTTGCTCTTTACTTTTTGGCATAAAAGATTTTGCCTATGCCAGGCATGTAAGACACAAATGCATCTGGGACTTCACCTGCTAGACGAACCTTAGCTTCAATCAACCACCGCACATCTTCAGGGATGCCTTTGTGCATCAAAACTCTTAACACCGAACTTGGTAAATCCTTTTAAGAATGTTCATTGGGAGAGAAGGAAAGTATTTTCGCAAGGCAGAAAGAGTAGAATCCATTTTTTAGAAGGAAATAAAAGAAAGAAGGGAGGAAGAAATCAGTTATTATGGGCAACTGAGACAACTGACTTAAGAGTCACGGAATACCGTATCCGCCACTTAACCGGAAAGAACGGACCCTACTTTTTTTTGACAATATTTTGATGTCTGCCTTATCTTTGACGCTCCATTGAGCTGGTATCCATCCCGTCCTTATGAGTGAAATCTCGATTATCGAATCCATTTTCAGCTTTCGACAAATTGTCAACGAAAATATTTTTTATGTCTATTTTATCCTTGACCATGGCTATCTCTTATCTTTGATATTCCATTGAGCTGACGTCGATCCTGTCCTTATGGGTGAAGCATCGATTATCGAATCCATTGCCAGCTTTTGACAAATTATCAACGACAACATTTTTTCTGTCTAATTTATCCTTGACCATGGCTATCTCTTATCTTTGATATTCCATTGAGCTGACGTCGATCCTGTCCTTATGGGTGAAGCCTCGATTATCGAATCCATTGCCAGCATTTTGACAAATTATCAACAACAATATTTTTTGATGTCTACCTTATCCTTGACCATAATATTGAATTCTTGACGCGGCTTGGTCCAACGTATTAGCTGTGCATCCAGTGATAGACTGGAATGACCTGATGAAGTTGAAGTCTCAGCTTGTACTTATCAATGTTATAATCATGCCGCGGATATGTCTTCCGTTTGATCCCTATTATGCAAAAGCAATGCATGCATAATGTGAAATGCATGAATGTAGTGCATGTGTAACTGATGGCTCTCTTTTATTTTCATTCTTTGTTTATCTCAATTTCTTTGTGTCTATGTTTTACTATGTTCGTTGTTTGATTGCATGGATCTAGTTCTTCTTGTCTTTGCTTTGCTGGATTCTTCTTGTGATTGCTTTCTCGGACTATCATTGAATTTCTTTATGCTTCTCAACTCTTGTCCGTTGCTTCAAAAAGAACCCAATTTTTTCGAAAGCCCTTCAAATAAATTTTCTTGACTTGTTCTTGAATTTTGGTCTCAACTTCCTTAATATTCGCCCGCCTCATACTTTATGTCTCTTTGGATACTCGTCCCTGTTGTTGGGTTTATGAAATCTTCATGGGTATGCTTCCTTCAATATTACCTTTTGTGATTCTTTTCCTTGAGTTATTTTGAACACCTCCTTACCTCTTTCATCGAACGCTCATCTTTCAATGTCTCTTTGCCCCTTTTCTTGTGGCCGTGCCGACACTTATTTATCCCCATATTATAGTCTAAATGATTGCTCTTTCTTAAACTTAAGTTCTGATCCATAAAATTTGCCTCCTTGTTTATTGAGCTTATTTGCTAACAATACTCTTTTTATTCTTCCTAAAGACTACTTTGCCCCCCATGAATATGGTGTCTATGTGCATAAAGGTATCATCTCCCTTTGATTTATAAAAGAAAATCGTGCATTTCTAGACCTTCGAGATGACACTGGATCATGAATTTCTCTTACAAGAACTACATCTTCTTAAAGAAAGTCTCAAGCTATCTCCTTACTGTTAAGCCCACACACATTGATGAATAATGGTTTGGCCTTAAATAAAAACTTTCATCAATTTGTAAAGCTTGACAAAATAACTTACGGTCTTTGTTTTTGATTAAAATGTCCTGTTATTCTTCCTCTTTCCAACTCAAAGACATAAAATGTAGAAAATAGGTTTTACAATGATAGCCTTTTAATTGAATGAGGATGATATTAAGAGGCAAATGTTAGATTGAGGAAAGTTAAGTTTGAGTGGTGTGAAAGAAAGGTCTTTTAATGCGACTTATGAGCAGATCTAATTACCGTGAAAAAAAACTCAATAGTAATGACCTCAAACTTGCCACCTTTTTTAGAAAGTTAGACTTCATCTGTTTCCCCCCAACTCTTGTAATCTTTATGTACGCTTGGTTTGAAGGTTACTTTTGTTCTCTAAACCGCTTTTGCAGGTTTTTAGTCTAGAATCCATAGCTCACTTTTTTTTTTCTTTTGCTTTGACTTGAGCCCTTTTTTTTTTTCTTTTTTTCTTTTGTGGGCTATGATTTGTGACATGCTTGATGACCCTCTTGAAGTGAGATGACTCAAGTGGCCTTACTTGCTCGAGCTTGCTTTTAGTTTTTTTTTTTTAATTTTCCCTCGTTGCCTTTTGATGGAAGGGATGAACTTCTTTCCTTTTGGAATTTGTGTTGTGGAGAACCGAGAACCTTTTCTTGTGTTGAGCATTCATGAGGATTGGGAGGCCACCTGAGCCATTTAATATGAGAGCTACATTCTTTGGAAGCTAAAGATTTCTTGCAAGGATGTTGATAACCACTGCGAACTCCTTTTTGAAAGTTGAGGTGCAACATTTGAGATCCTTTTTACTAGATTTGGCAGCACTTTCAAGATCACTACCATCAAATCTCTCTTAACTTTCATTTCCACCCACGAGTAGCATCGTTTACAAAGTAAAATGTTATGGCACAATAATGGATAGTGTAATGGCAAAGAGTGAGAGATAGATGTAAAAATGAAATTTTTGGTAAAAAGTGGTAGAATGCACACATTACATCTTTTTATTGGACAACAAAAAGAATACCAGGTGTCCATTTAACAAAGGCTACACTCTAGATTCTGGACTAAATCTAGGAGATTTTTATTATTAAATTACTTTGGCAAGCTCTTAAAGATACAAGTTTACTCAAAGAATTCCCTGTCATTCAAAAGTGTGTGTAAACTGTTAGGTTGGATCTAACTTGGAGCCCTTCCAAATCAATGTAATTCCAACTCAAAATCTTCACCTTCAATTACCAATCACATTGGGATCTAGTAATTTAGAATCGATCAACTGTCGAACCTTGAGTTTTAGGGCCACACAATTTTTAGTTGAGTGCCCAATTGACACATTTGGCATTTGGTCATACCAACTTAGAAGAGGAGGCCGCTTGATCTTTGCTACCGTTGGTATGGGTGATAACAGGTTTGACTCTATTAGCTTAGGGAGTGCTCAGTGTAGCTTGTGGAAATTGAATCAACTTGAGTAGCTTTCTTCCCATGAGTGATATGTGGTACTGAGGAGGGAGCTTTGAAGATTACCGCCTTAATAGGATATTCTTTCATCTGTAATGTGAGTGGTGTTGGACCATAGGACTTGGAGATTATGTTTTGGACAGCTCCGCTTCTTTCATTGAAAGATCTTCCAATTGAAGAATCGACCAACTTTCATGTTTTGATTCCAAATTCGATCATTTCTCCGAATAATACCATATTTGAAAAGCTACTCGAAGTGTTCCCAATTAGTTTTTCATAAAATGGTCTATTTAGTGTTTGGATAAATAAGGTGATCAGTTCTCTTTCTATTATAGGTGGTTGAACTTGTGCGGCTAAGTCCTTTCACCTTTGAGCGTACTCCTTGAAGGTTTCTTGCTTTTTCTTTTCCATATTCTGGAGAGTTTGGCGATCCGGGGCCAAGTCCATAACATGTTTGTAGTTGTTGATGAAAGCCTGACGAGGTTATTCCATGTTTTAATGTTCTTTAGGCCTTGACTTAGATACCATTGTAGTGTTGACTTTGTAAGACTTTCTTGAAAAAGTGCTATCCACACCTTCTCGTCTTTTGTGAGTGGTTGTATTTTTCTTAGAAATAGTGTAATATGAGTGATGGGGCAACTTGTTCCATCATATTTCACAAAGTCTGACACCTTAAAGTCTGAGAGAATCACAACGTCTGGCACCAAGCAAAGATCGTCCACCGAAAAAGATCCAAATACAGTGCCTCCTTCAATGGCCAGAAGCCTCTTTTCTATGGTCTCGAGTTTTTAAGAATCCTCTTCTTCTTTAAGCAGCGGCTTCTTTTCTTCAAAAATTGGATTGTGCCTTAGATGAATGTTATCAGATGGCCCTAAGTCATGAAAGAGCCTTTCTTGAACTGAGACCCGTTGTTGAGTGAATCCGAGAGGATAGGCTGGATCTTGCGGGTCTTTGATGGGGGTTTGCACTGCTTTTCCCTTGATCAGCTCCATTAGATGCTTCATCTGTTCAGCCATGCCCTCTATCTTTGACTTGATGTCAGTCAGACGAGCTTCGACTTGTTCCACCATGAGTCTTGTTTGCAGTCGAGTTGGATATCGGTGTTGAGTACCAATCTTTTATCTTTTTTAAAAAAAAAATGAGATTCTTTTGATCAGATTTTATATGCACGTGATTGATGTAATGGATGTATGCAATACAAAATGAGATTCTGTTTTTATCAGACTTTATATGCACGTGATTGATGTAATGCATGCATGCAATACAATCGTGGAACTTCAAGACTTCTTGTTATCATCAGGAAGACAAAAAAGTTATCATAGTTTGATGCGTAGTTTTGATGTATGAAGAAAAATTGCACAAAATAGAAGTACAACAAAAGAAAAATAAGGTTAGTAACAAGTTAAATATCAATTAATAATTCATGAGCTATTATGAGAAAAAAAGTCAGAGCCATAAATATAAAACACGAAGAAAGCAAAGGGTAAGGCAACAAAATGTCATAACAATGACATGCTTATGGCGTTAGTAAATGATAAGAATTATATGGTCAGTTCTATGGTTAAGTGGGAGTTTATATGCATAGGGTGGCTTGCCAAAAAGGCTGAGGGTAGTTCCCGAATCCCATCACTAAATTATAGTGACAACCCAATTCCTTACCCACGAGTGTTTATATAAGGAAAGGATTAATTCGGGTCGTAGCTTTTCGGGGGCCCATGCAGAGACTATCCGTCTCAGGAGGCAATACACTACTTTGCTACTTAAAACCGGTGAAGGCTTGGAGACTATAGTTTCACAAGGACAACAACACCAATTCCGCTTTGAAAGAACGTGTTTGAATTAAGGAAGCTCGGGTATAGAGCTTCATGTCGTAAATACATATTGCATGTTTACAATAAGTAAATATAGCACATGAATCCACATAAAAATAAGCAAAGCAAAACAAAATAAATCAACTTTTAGGCTTGACTCACTAACTAGCATTTCCCCAGCGGAGCCGCCATGCTGTAGCAATGTGGGGTGTTTTTTGGAGTCGCCACCAATCGGTTTCACCTAGGTCGATTGGACACCTAAAAAAATGATCTACGATAGTTCGAGGGTTTGGGAGTACGGTTACGTTAAAATAAATTTATTCTAACGCCCAAAATTGATACCTTAGTTGATTTTAATTTTGTTTTGCTTGCTTTTAAAATAATTTCAATTAATTTTCAAACCAGAGATTTTAACTGAATCATCTAGATATGAATTTTTAAATTAATATGAACTTTTAAATCTTGGTAATTAATTTGTATAATAATTTTTTTATAATAAATTTGATATTTCCAAACCATCGATTCTATCGAATCACCCGAATATGGAATTTAATGAAATTTAGTTTTTATTTATTATTGAATGTTTTAATTAATTATTAATCTATATCATAAATTCTGTCGAATTATTCGAATATGGATTTTTTAGATATTGGTACTTGATTTTTATTCATTTTTATTATCAATTTAATATTTTCCAAACCATGGATTTTATTGAATCACCCGGATGTGGAATTTAAAGAAATTTAATTTTTAATTTATTATTAATTATTTAATTAATTATTAATTTTGTCATAAATTTTTACCGAATTATCCGAATATGGATTTTTAATGATCTTAATATTATTTTCCTTTTTATTATTTTTAAATTTTATTTTCCTTTTCATTTTTTTGAAAGATTTTTTTTAAGTAATTATCTAATCCATATATCTAAAAAAAATACTTATTCAAAACCATTGATTTTTATTGAATCGTTTGGTTATGATTTTTTATAAAACTTATTTTAATAAAAGGAATAAAAGGTTAAATTTTGTTATTTAAAGGAAATAATAGAAAAAAGATAAGTGTCTTAATATTTCAAATAATGTTAAAAATGATGAAAAAAATAAAGGATGGGGGGCTTGGTTGTAATAGAAAATAAAAATAATAATAAAATAAAGAAGTAAGATAGGACTCTTGGTCAGCCATAAAAAAATGGTAAATAAATAAAATGAGTTTAATCATCCACATAAAGAAGAATAAATTGCAAAAAGTAAATAAATAAAAAGAATGTAAATAAATAAAGTAGGGCGCTTAACTATCTACGTAAAAATAAAGTGCAGAAAAGTAAATGAATAAAGAAATAAATAAATAAAGTGTAGAAAAAGAAAATAAATAAAGAAAGTTGGGTACTTGGCCGTCCACGTAAAAATAAAGCGCAGAAAAGTAAATAAATAAATAAAGTGGGGCGCTTAACCATCCACGTAAAAATAAAATGCAGAAAAGTAAATAAATAAATAAAATGCAGAAAAATAAATAAAGAAAATGGGGCGTTTAGCCATCCACGCAAAAATAAAGTGCAGAAAAGTAAATAAATAAATAAATAAATAAATAAAATGCAGAAAAATAAATAAATAAATAAAATGGGTCGTTTTGCTATCCACGTAAAAATAAAGTGCAGAAAAGTAAATAAATAAAGAAATAAATAAATAAAGTGCAGAAAACTAAATAAATAAAGAAAGTGGGGCGCTTGGCCGTCTACGTAAAAAAAATAAAGTGTAGAAAGTAAATAAATAAATAAAGTGGGGCGCTTAGCCGTCCACGTAAAAAAAAATAAAGTGCATAAAGTAAATAAATGAAGAAAAGAAAATAAATAAAGTGGGGCGCTTAGCCGTCCACGTAAAAAAAAATAAAGTGCAGAAAGTAGATAAATGGAGAAAAGTAAATAAATAAAGAAACTGAGGCATTTATCCATCCACGTAAAAAAAAAAATAAAGTAAAGAAAGTAAATAAATGAAGAAAAATAAATAAATAAATAAAGTGGGGCGTTTAGCCATCCACGTAAAAAAAATAAAGTGCAGAAAGTAAATAAATGGAGAAAAGTAAATAAATAAATAAAGTGGGGCATTTAGCCATCCACGTAAAAAAAATAAAGTGAAGAAAGTAAATAAATGAAGAAAAATAAATAAATAAATAAAATGGGGCGTTTAGCCATCCACGTAAAAAAAATAAAGTGCATAAAGTAAATAAATGAAGAAAAGAAAATAAATAAAATGGGGTGCTTAGCCGTTCACGTAAAAAAAATAAAGTACAGAAAAGTAAATAAATAAATAAATAAATAAAGTGGGTCTATTAACCATCCACACAAAAAAATAAAGTGCAGAAAGTAAATAAAAGTGAATAAAATGGTAATAAATAAATAAAATAAATAAATAAAAAAATAAATGAGGTGGGGCGTTTAGCCATCCACATAAAAGTAGGAGGTATAACCTTCCATAAAAAAAAATAACAAGAAAGAAGACAAAGAAAAGAAAGAGGAAAAAGAAAAAAAAAGTTGTTGTTAATAATTAGTTCTGCAAAGAAAAAGAAGTAGTGACTTATATGAACAAAACAGAAAATCAGAAGGGCTAAAGAAGAGTTATACCGAACTGGAGTTAACTGGGTTGGAACCGGACTGAATCAGGTCGGGTCGCGGGTCGCGAAACGGGTTTGTCTCCGATTCAAGGTTTTCCGGTGACGATAGAGGGGAAGGCTGCCTTCGCTGGGCTCGTTGGCGACAGGGGAACCTGAGTGGGGCAAGAACGCCGGCCGGAAGCGTCGAAGATGGCTGAACTGTGGAGGATGGTCACGGAGGGGGTGCTAGACGAGACAGCGGCGAGGCTGGCAGGTGGCGACGGTGGCGACGGGACGGAGGCGGACGGCGGCGCGTCAGACGGTGACGACTACTGCGTGGCTGGAGCGTCTGGGGGTGACGACAAACGGCGACGTGGGGGAAGAGAGGAGAACGGCGACGGTGAAAGGAGGCAGAGAAGAGAACGTTTCGAAAAAAAGGAAACGGTGAAAGACGGAGAGAGGGGGGGTCAAGCAGAAGTTTAAGATTTTTTTGAGTGTGGGAGAAATAGCCAGGGACTATTTCTATAGTTTTCACTTTTTTTAGTTAGGAGATCTAATCTTGGTAATATCTTCTATTTTTTTGTAGGTTTGGACCCCTATTTATAGTGGAGGAGCATTGAATTCCTTAAATTTTAAAAAAATTCGAAATTTAATTAAAAAATTATTTAAAACATAATTTGGAAAAATAACAGTCTTAGTCCTCCAGTTTTCATTGACTACTGGTATGGTCTCAAGTTTTTAACGAAATTACTGATTGGCCGAAATTTGTCTTTTCTGTCAATGTGACCCAAAACCATTCGAATAATTACCAGATTTTGTCATATTTTTCCCAAACTTCTCAAATTTGTCAATTCTTTAACAAAAATTCACCCTTTTTATATTTTACATATATATATATATATATAAATTTATTATTTTTCAACTAACCTTATGAAACAAAAATTCCCCCCTAAACTAATTAATTTAATTTATTTTTTTAATTAATTAATTAATTTTTTAATATTTTTTAATATTTTATTTTAATAGCCGGACGAAAATTGAGTGTCAACAGTAGTATACACAAAATATAAAAATATTTATACCACGTACCCACGGTAAACAGTATATCACAAAATGTTGTTGTCCCCAACAGCAGGTGTAAGTGGTAAAAGCATTGGAGACACTAAACTGATCCATTCCTTCAATTTTATAACAATATTTTAAGTGTCGTTTTGGTTATCTTTTGAAATTTCAGATACACACAATACGTCTCCTTTTCTATAGTATAGATACCTTCCTTTAACAACCTTGCAACCTCGTATAGTTGATTATGTGTACAAAAACAAAAAAATTAATGTTGCTGCTCTATCAAGGAAAGGAATTCAAGATATTGTGATAAAAGGCAAACCAGATGACACTTATTCCGCCTTAATGGCAAAACTTCATACTATATATCAGCCTTTACGGTGGACTGCCCATTCAAATTCAAATCATATATTAATAGAATACTCATGGATTGCACTAACACCTTTTTTCAAATTTTTTTGCGCCTTAGTTTCTCTTTTATCAGCTATTCATAAGTTTATTTCTAAATTTGTTCCTTGTGTAGTGGTATTTGTTTCTAGAGAAGTTATGTGATGAGCCCATGAGATAGCTAGTCAAGCTTTGTATGAATAATTTGTTTCCTCTATTTCCTTTTCTTCCGAGTATAAAAAGACTTAATGTTGTCAAAAATTATGATTTAAATTATTTTTAGTTTTTTATGGGTCATTGTCATAGAATTAAATCAAAATTACACCCGTAATCATAGAATCTAATTAATTTTTTTTCTCATTTCAAATTATGAAATCATAAAATCCTAACCCTCCGATCTTGATTTTGATAGACCTTGACATCTTTAAATTGTTATAGTGGGTTGGGTTTCAAGTCATGGAAAATGTAAAAGATTTTTCCTCATTACAACTAAACTATGGGCTTAGGCCAGCTTGGAGTGTTGAGTTGATTTTACTATTTGCCATGACGTCTTTTATAAAATGCTCCTTGTATTATTTTGAGGGCAAAGATGACCAATGTGAAATTGCTATTTTCATTTTAACTCAATTTCGCCACTGATTATTTTTTCTAGCCAAATAAGTCACTAATATATCAAAAAATGTGTCAATAAAACCACTTAACATGAAATGAGTAAAATATTCTATTAAATATTGTGTTATTGTAAAATGAGCCGATTTTGTGGTTATTTTCTTCTGACCAGATTAAATAAAGGCTAAAATTTGCCACCTTTTTTTTGTGAAATTTGTTGCTTGGTTGCTGGAATCAATCAACTATGGATTCCGCCCGAAGCTAGTTTGCATGCAGATAGAGTTAGGAGTGATCATAGTTAGGTCTAAATTAAAGAAACCGAAAAATCAAAAGAATATAAAAATTCAGTTAGATTGATTTGGTATTTTGATTCGGTTTTAGGAGGACCAAATAACGTTAATTTCGGTTTTTGTTTAACTTCAATTGGGCCCTCGGGTTACTTTAGTAAACAAAATAACTAAATTACTCTTTATTCATAAATAGGCATTAGTTGGATTAGGTCATTTTCTCTCACTCACACACACACCCCAGAGTTGGATTTTTTTAACTTAGATAACTCTCTCGCGCCCTGACTAGTAAGCTATTGTCATCTTCATCTCTCACTTTCACTGTCTCACTAACATAGGCTCACACACTCTCGTCCTCACACCACACAATCACACACTCATCCCTCTACCTTAGGCCCTCTTACTTGTCGCTCACAGTCATTCATCCCTTTGTCTTAGCCAGCCTTCCAGTCGTTTTTGCACGTAGCCTCCTTACTTTAATTCTCGAAGCTTGACGTCCACTATGAGAACCCTCAGTTTATCAGGTAATTAATTAATTAATTTTTACATGATCTTTGATTAGATTACACTTGCAAGCTAGGTTTAAGTCAAGTCAATAAGTCAAATAATCCTTGGAGTTCATAGAATTAAAAATCTAAGGTAAATTGATCATAAGGGCAACTAGGGGAAACTTGGTAATTTTGGAAATTCAAAGGTCAAAATGTGACCAAAAGAGATAGAATTGAGCTTCTAGAGGTAAAATAAGCATCTCAATGAAATTTGAACTTAATTTGACTAAAGGTTGACTTTTTCTTGCTAAGGAAGCGAAGAAGGGCAAAATGATAGTTTTTAGGTCAAATATGGTCAAAACGGGGTCTAGGAAGGCGAGAAATGGTATTTGAAACCATTTTTGTGAAATGTGGTGAAGTTTAGAGTTAAATTGACCAAGTTTAAGACTTTTCTTGCAAGATAAACTAATAAGGGCATTTTGGTAATTTTGGTTGGCCAAACTTGGTCAAACCTAGTAAACCAGATTCAAACCTGGTCAAGGATAGGAAAATACATTGTTGGAAGTGGAGGAAAGAAAATCTATAGTTTTAAGTTCAAATGGAGACATATTTGAAAATTTTATGAAAGTAACATCCTTTTAACTAAGGGTCATGAAGCCTAAAAAGCACTTTCACCCCAAGCACCTCTTGGAAACTTTAGGGAATGAGGCAACCTGGTTTTGAGATAGAAAATAAGCTTCCAAAAATGTGGAAAAAGCCCCATTTTCATTGGTTAAGAAGCCTAAACCACTACTAATAATGTAAAAGCATTAATCCTCTACCACTTTAACCATTCACCCATTTTCCATCCTTATTTATCTCCAAACACACAAGCTTACTTTCTTTTCCTCCTCTACTCATTTACCACGTCCTAAACCCTTAAACATATAGAAACGCACAAAAAAATGAAAGAAAAATTAGAGAAAAAAAGCTTGTAAGTGAGAAATCAAGGAGAGTGTGTGTTTATTGTATATGAGGGCTTAGGAGTTTGGTTTTTCTCCAAGAGGTGGCCATGGTTTTGGGCTGTTTAATGAGGTGAGAAACTTTATTTTACTAGAGCTAGGTTTTCTTTTATTTAAACAACAACATTATACTCATAGAAACCCTTGGCTGTTGATATTAAGCTTGGTAAGAAAAAGGAGAACCGTGGAGCTTTGGAAAGGAGTTTTGGTTTGAGATTTTCTACTAAGGTGAGGAGGTCATTTTGGCTTGTTTATATGCAATAAAAAATGTTGCCCCTGGGCTAAAAAATGTTGATTGTTCAAGTGGTTATTTTATTGTGTAGTTAAGAGATTTCAAGGAGACTAGAAAAATACTATCGGTACTTGAAACTTAAGCTTGTAAGGTGGTGATCTACACAAGGGTAAGGTTTTCTAGACATTCTCTCTTTGAAAAACTCTATCCATGTTTTAGCTTAGTGAAAGCTAGGGCAAATAGTCAAGCAAAACGGGCACGGGGTGACCAATAAAGCCAAAGAGGGCTCAAGTGGCACTAAGGCCGAACCTAGCTCTTGGTTTGGGGCAATAGGTGGTGTCCTTGGTGCATGGGTTGTAGAATTGTGTGTAGACCAAGCCTTGGATGTATGGTAAATGTGTGTGGCCAAACCTTCAAGGTTTGGCAAGCACAAGAAAGGTGTGCCTCGATTTGAATGTGTATGTGTTGTGACCGAGTTCAAGGGCTCGATATGTGTGTGTGCGTGTGCAACATAGGCTCCTAGGTGCATGAATTTTTTGGGGTGCTTAGGAGCATGGTGAGTTTGGTGTGCTAAGGTGCACATGGGTGTACCCAGGTGGACATGCAATCGTGTATGCCTAAATGGCACACCAGGGTACACCCAAAGGTGCGCATGTGCATGTGCCTGCAGGCTCATGGCTGTGCTCACCTAAGAGGCCGCATGGGCACATCTTGGGGGTCTTAGTTTCTTATGGGCCTTGGGTTGCACTTTGGGCATGACCCACGATAGGGAGCCTAAGGCAAAGCCCTAAGGCCTAAATGAGACTTAAGCCTAATAAATGACTTGGGCCATAATTAAGCATACATATGGACCTATCAGGCCAATGGGCCCTAGAAGGGGCAAGAAACATCCATGGGCACTATGATCCACGCAAATTATGCTCAAACCCTACTACGTACAATAAGGAAGTTTTGAGCTAATGAAAGTTGGCAAGCTCAAGGGCAAATGCAAAGATGCATGCTCAAGGGCAAAAATGGACTAATGGGTGTTTTGTTTTATTTTTTTGTTTGTTTATTGGTATGTTTGCTTGTATGTGAAGTATTGGAAGTCATCTATCGAAAAAGGCATGATATGATGATCATTATATAATACTCCATGCCATAAGAGCTCATGGCATGCTCATATAGTTTATGGGCAAGGTTTATGCATGCATGGCAATGTATGCATATGGTTCATTATGTGTGATGTTGTTATGTATTATTTGTTTTAGAATGTCTTACCAAGTATTTTATATACTTACCCTTATTGTTAATGTGCAAATAACATTATGCATTAGCCAAATAATCCACAGTGATTATTTAATACTTGTCTGTTAGTTTCTCGTAGGCACATTTTGCTTACACTACATGTTCATTTTTCATATGTTGTATGCACTTATGGTCAGAGTCTAACTCTAAATTTATTTACCTTATACAGCAAGGTAATCGGGTAAGGATTTCTTGGGTCGCTCCCTGCTTAGGTTCTGGTTCTCTCTCCCAGGCAAAGGTGGGTCTACTGACTATTTTGGTCATGAGTATTTTGTAGTATAGTTGTAATAGCTAGTAGGAGATCTACTGGTATTGACTTTGACTTAACATAACTGTGACATGTATTATTATTGATTCCAGTTAGGCTTATCAACCTATGACATTACTTGCTTAGGTTGATAGGAAAAACAGTTAGATAATGTGTTGCCATAGTATTTACTTGCTATGAGTGTAGTTTTCATCCATGGTTTGACATGATATATTACTTGTTCATGCATAAGCATTAAACTTCTTACGTGGCCGCACATATTTTATTCATGTTTTAATTAAATCCCGCCAAACCACTATCTTAGTTTAATAAGCTTAAGTGTTTTATTAGAACTATGTAAATGTTTTTTCTTAACTCTTAAGTAAATACAAAACGTTAGGCAAGTGACTATGATTTACATAGTAAATTTCGGCAAAAGATACTAAAAATAAGGAATTATTCTAGCCTAATTAAGAGTTTGGATTAGGTAACAGAATGATCTAGCCTAATTAAAGTACTAAATAGGTATTTATTGGGATGGTTCTTCACACCCACCCCTACCACAAAGATTATATCGAGGGAGTAATTTTTCATTCAAACCAAGTAAAACATTGCCTAGTCCTGAGATTTATTATTTTTTTTTTGTTGATTTTTTGTTGTCTCACTAGTTAGATTTAGATACTCTTCATCAAGAGAAATGGCAAAGGGCTAAGTAGGTTACTTCATATCCTTTTAGACCCAAAATATTAGTCCCTATAATTGGGGCAAACAAATAAACTGCGGCTCATAGCAAACCTTTTTGGTTTGTACAGGTTTTTGATGTTTAAAGCAATTTTCTCATAATTTAATGAGTTACTTCAAGTAAGGAAATCATTCCAACAAATCCTGATAGGGAAATGCTAGCAGTAGTTGCTTCAATAGCTACTTCTGCAGATACTACTTATTATTATGACATGTGGCATTTTTCTCCATTGTAAAAAAAGACTATCATGGTAAACAGGTTTGAGTTCCTTTATAAATTCTGATTTTTCCCCTTCATTGTCTCATCCTCTTGCTGGACCTCACAATGCCTATGGACTACGAGCATGGGAGCTCTTTTATATACTGTTTCTTTTTTTTTCTCTCTCTCTTTATTTACCCCTCTAATGATGAAAAAAAATATAGTTTGAAATGATAAAATAAAAGAAATATTTTAACTGAACATCTCGTAATTAAATATGTTCAATTTTGAATTTTCACCATCATGAAGAACGCTAAGGGACTTCGTAGTAATAACAGGTAAAATCCAAATATGGTTCCCTTCCTTTAAGGGTTGTCCTAAAATGGTCCCTTACCTTTAAAAGTGCTTCTTAAAGTCCGCTGCCTCCCTTAACATGTCCTATTTTGGTCCGTTCTATCAATTTAGCCATTATCTTGGATGGAAAATGTTTATGTGGCACTCACTCTGCCACATGGCATCCTATGTCATAACAATATGTGACTGGCACGGAAGAATAATAAATATGATGCTAAAATTGATAGAAACACAATATTAAGGAATTAAGATGTAATTAACCCAAAATATTCTTTACCTCTAAATTTTCAACTACCTCTACCATCTAGCCGCCGCCCACCTCCTCCTCTCAGCCGCCAATTCTCCCGCTGGCAATCCTTCCCGCCAACCCTCCCTCCTGCCTATTGCTCCTCCTCCACCTCTCAATAACTACCTCGTCTCTCATTCCCCACCTCCAGCTCGTCAGCAAAAATTGAAGAACCGAGGAGATTTCTCCCTTCAGCTCGTCACTCTTCTTCCACTTCTCAATAACCACCTCACCTCTCTTTCCCCACCTTTAACCTGTCAATGAAAACCAAGGAGTTGAAAAGATTTCTCCAATGAAACAAAATCCTTTTAATCGGAATTGAACCCCCACGTCTTCCTCTTCTTGAGGAGGTGTCTTCCTTGCAGCTGTGGTAGAAATTGAGCTAGTAGGCGAGGATTGGCATGAGGCAGAGTGGAGTGAACATCGAGGTGGAGGTGGTGGAAATTGGGGTTATATTCATCGGCGTTTTTGTAGAGATGATTTTGGGAAGAAGATGATTATGGGTCAATCTACATTTTAAGCCCATAAAATTATGATCTTGCATTAGTTTTGGCTTAAAGTTTCTTTTTCTTTCAATATAGTCATTTGTAGGCTGCCACATAATGCCATGTCAACCTAGGAAGTGTCACATCATCAAACTCTATTTGAGATAATAGATAAATTGACGGAAGGAACTTGGGTGGGATGCACGTTATGAGATCAGAGACTTTAAGAGACCACTTTAGGACAAACATGAAAGTTAAGGGACAGCGAATGGATTTTACCCCTATAATAACATATGAAAATTGATTAATTTTTTTTTGTACAAGATTTTTTAAAAACACACTTTTTCTTATAGCACAAAAAAGAATTCTTTTATACCCTTAATTGGAAATAAAGATATATAAATACCTATAATTTTTTTGAAAAAAAAACAAACTATTATATTTTTTATTAGCTTTGTGCATATTTATAAATCCTAATTCCCAATTAAGGGTTAAGAATTAGAATTTTTAAGTACCCTATATGAAAATTAAGAATTAGAATTTTTAAGTACCCCATATGAAAATTTTCTTTTTTTGCATTTCTAAATTTATTTAAGAAATTAAGAACAATTGTGACTATTTAAATTTATTATGCATCTTTTTATATATTTTTACATAATAGCTGATAATGGAAAAAAATAATTTATAATTTTTTATCCGTTCATGCTAATGCTTTTTATTTTTTGGTAATCAGAAGCATCTATACAAGGCATAAAGACTAAGAGATATACATATATAGGAAAAAGGGGGGAAATCTCGCTTTTTCAGGACTTGGAATACACCCGAACTAGCATTGGGCATTATATAGGAGAATGGGGAGGTCAAAGGTTTGAATAACGACCTCCACCATATCTATCTGGACCTTTAGCCAATTAGTCATTAGGCCAAAAGGATGGGAATGCTTATGCGAATATTAAATGCTAACTCCTCTAACTAAAGACTTTTAGATTTAGTTTGTTTTAGTTTAAGTAAAATTAATCTAAAATAATTTTTTTAAAATTAATATAAAATAATTTTTTATTTTTAATTTTTATTAAAAATTAATATTATTAGAAAATCAATATTACATAATTGTAATAATATAATGTTAAATTTTTGTTTAAATTTTATAAACTCAGAAGACAATGACATTGGCTAGAGAGAAAAAGAAAGAAAAGAAAAGATCCACACAATTAAACCCCCATTAATCAATTACAATTTTCATGTGAAAAAGTTTACCACGCGTCACGATGATAAGCAATGGCTGTTGAAGTGCCGATTAAAACGGATGTTGCATGCGTTCCCCATCCTGATAACCATTAAGACTAATAAGAACCATATCTATGGCTAAGTTATTGGATGACTTTAGTTGAAGGTAGCTAGTCGCTTGCTCGCTAGCACCAACTTAATTACGTTTCTCCTTTTGGTTTCTCAGCTCTATACATCAACTGTGTTTGTACCAAATATAATCTTGAAGACTTACTAGAGACTTAGCTATTTGTTATGGGTCCCTGAACGTTTACTTTGCTTCTTAATATAGGTCAAGCCAAGGAATCATCGTTATAGAAAAAGTGAGTATTGTTTTTTTCCCTATAATTCATGTCATTTATTCACAATTTTTTTTTGAGTTATTGTGTGCTAGAACTTGGTAGAACTGCTTATAATTTAATGCATGCTTCTTCAGATCTTGTAGTAGACTTGCAAGGTAGGCTGAATTAGTTTTTTTTTTTTTATAATTTTGAGAAATCATTTTTTTTTATTTTTGTTCTTTCTAAAGTCCCAAAGTGCTTACTTTGAGAAAAACAATAAGTAGCAGTATTCTTAAAGAGCAACAACACCTCACAGTAGCCCCTCATTAGTCAGTAAAATGGTAACACAAAGAAACACCTATAATCAAGACCAGGCTTTGAGAAGTAATGTTGCATTCTATATAAAACAAGCACTTAGAAGTAAGCTAATTGCAGTCGAGGTTCTCCGAGGCTTGTGCAGCAAATCCTTTCATCCCTTAGGTTTAGGATTGTTCACTTTCATCTCTCCTTTTGTAACAAATTGTATTAAATTCTGTGTACAAAAAACAAAAACCTCACAGCAAGATGTTAGCTTTTTATAAATACTTGGAATATTTTATAGTAGGTTGTTATCAATAATATCTCATAATTCGTAGTTTGTTATTGATTACTTTATTGATATTTCATGCGTAGTGTTTATTCTTAAACTATATTGACAAGCAGATTCTTATTTAAACTGAATTCTTTTTATCTAGAAGCTCATATGAAACTAGTTCATGTGAAACCATGACTTAATTTTAAATGGAATGAGTGCAATTAACTCTTTCATCATAATCGTTAAAGACTTGACAAACCCTGAGCTTGATTGAGCTCAAGCTCCTTAGGCTCAAAGATCGGCTTGAAAACATATGAAGCTTAATTTTTGGCTTGAGCTTAAGCTAAAACTCGACAATGCTCAATTCGAGAAGACTTAAGTTGAGCCCGAGCTTGAGCTACTCAACAAAATCTTCGCTAATTTACAACCATAGCTGTCATTGTATATTACTCTTTTTTGAAGTGATGCAAAAATATCGGTCTAAATAAATGTGTTCCTTTGAATTACAAAGGGGTCTTCCATTCAATGAATGTCTAGAATTTACTTGTCATATTAAAATAGGCGATGCTTTCATGCCATAATTCTTCTTTAAAACCTTATTTATGTACAACATGCAACACGCAAATGATTGAAGCAAAATTATGTAAAGAACTAAATCATTAGAACGAGAAGCTCCCCTTATTTCTCTAAAAATTTTATTCGGGGCTCGTAAGATTCGATGCTAAAATCTTTATTTCAATTAAACAAAAATCCTTCAATGTATTAGTTAAGTAGGGAAAAACTGAAGTTGTCATCCTTATTGTTAAATTTGGGCGTAGTTGTCGGGGATCAATTGATTTAGTCGGAGATAAAATTCGCTAGTTCATATCAAAGTGGATGGATTTTGTCAAAAATCCATCAGTAAGGAAGAGGCAACAACAATTTCAATCAAGCAATAGGGTCCTTTCCTTCAGATTAAAAAAGAATAATCATGGTAGATTTTTCGCATAGGTGGAGTTAAAGAAGCTCAATTGGATTAACATTATTTTCCCAGAGGAAAGAAGCTTGTATGGATGGATGAAAATTCTTTAAATGATGTGTGCTATCTCAGGTGTTGATTTACAGGGAGGCTCTCATCATTTAGCTCATGTCCATTTGTTAGAGATGCATCCCGGTGGCTTGCAACAGCAGATTTGATGGCCTAAGGGTAGCCTAGGAAGCAACAGGGAGGTTAAAAGTGGCAATGGCTTTAGTAATGCAATGATGATGCAGACCGAGTCGACTAGCTCAAATGATAAGCTCACTAGAAGAGGTGTGCCGGCTCGTTAATAAATATATATTCTATTTATTTTAATATTTTTTTTTTTTGCAGTTAAAAAAAAATAAATGTACAACACGTAATTGTCCATGTGTATAGTTATACTAAAGTAAGAGTGTTACGGAGTTGAGTCGAGCCCAAACCCCTATGGTTCGAGCTCAGCTCATTTTACTTTAAAAGGTGCTCGGGCTTAGTGAGCTAGGGGAATCGATGCTCCAGTTCAGCTCAGGAGGGTGCTGAGCTCGATTCGAACTTTGAGAGGTTCAAAAATTTTGTTTATGAGCTCGATTAGGCATACCTGAGCTTGAGCTCTTTTTTTAAAAAAAAAATAAACAACAACAGAATCCATAACAATTTCTTAATCAAGTTCAACTAGTTTACATACCTGGCAGTGCCACGATATCAAAAAAGAAAAAGAGCAAAAGATATCAACAATTACGTTACTTATGGCCAAAAGATATGAAATAAAATTTTTTGAAATATTACATTTGCTAGTTTAGTTTGTCTAAAATGATTATTAAATTTTTGCAATACATCAAATAAAGTGTTCAGCCAACCTAACTAAATTGGAGATTGTTAGGCATTTCAAGCCTTGCCTACATAAGTATGGTTATAATTTTTGTGCTAGCTTTAAATAACAATTTATATTTAAAAAATTGAAATTTATAAACTAATAAAAAGGTTATATCTAAGGGAATTTTTAAATGCAATAATACAATTTAAAAAATTGTGCCAAAAAATTTGAACTTCAAACTAATGAAAATTAACAATGTTGTTGGACAAACACTTAACCTTTTAACGTAATGCATAAGAGAGATGAATTACTTTGTTCACTATCTAAAGCCAGGCAAATTAAGGTTCAATCTCAATGTCTTTTTTCTATTCTTCCTATTCAACTATCTTATTATTGGGAAGACAATCACAACAAGGATCCTCCTTGGATTTTTATAATTGATGGAGCATAGAATCCTACTAGAAATATTGCGATCATTGGTTGGTCTTGGCTGAGCAATGTTGATGATATTAACTATACATTTAGTGGCACCCATAGAAATGTTTTGACCATCTTCACTGCTAAATGATGGCAATTTTTGAAGCCCTTAAACTCATTAAGTTGGATGGTGGTTTTTGCTGCACAAATTTTATCAAATTGTGAACAAGCTTTCTTAGCTGTTACTTGCCCCTCAAGCACCAGGATAGATGCTTTAGGTCTCGTGCACGACATCCATGCCAGTATTAGGAGACTTGATGGAGTTTCTTTGGTGGTGATTCCTCGGTTATCCTTTGCTAAAGCCTATTATCAAAGCTACAATTAGACTTCAGTAATTTGTCCATTTAAATGTTTTCCTTATCTTTATCCTTTCTCTTCCTCATTATTCTTAAAAAAAAAAAAAAAGATAATGTTGCTGGGCTTAATAAAATAAGATTAAAAAATTAATAAATTTGGGCCAACTCAATCCATAATCAAAATTTAAAAGGTTAACTACAGAAAGGTTCCATTAATTCTTAATCATTAGTTTGCTAATTATCACAATTTAAATATAGCATTTGAGGCTCGAAATATTAAAGGACTACAAATAATAAATCTGTAGATCATTACTATAAGTAAGGAAGTTTAAGAGTTAATGATGTTATTTGGAATTAAACTATAAAAAAATTGCCTATAAGATAAGAAACACTCATTATATACATATATTTTGCCTTTTTCTCCCATCTCTTTGTGAAAGAACACCTGTTGCCTTCTCTTTCATCTATATAGTTCTATCCTAATAGTCATTACCATGTTTACGCTAATAATACTAGATCAAAAGAGAAGAAAGATTGAACACGTATAGTTGAACTATATCTTCTTTTTGCTAAGGTGAAAGGGTAAAGCTTTTGGTATAGAAGTTATGATTGATTTGAATGTATCACAACGTTAACGGTATTTTCTTCCTTAATCTATTTAACTTCCCTCATTGTTAAGTGGGAGTCTTGATTCATCATAGTCAATTATTGACACAAAAGCTGCTTGATTCCCTCTGTAGAACATGGCTCTGCCGGCTATATTAGAATCTTGAGTTATTGTCAACAAAGGTTGTCATGATGGATACTTGAACCTATTAGCAAGTGTTGGCGTTTTAAGATAAATGAATGTTAATACTAACTAAATACCCCGATTGGGACTTCCTTTATGTGTGGATCTCAATTGAGTGGTAAAATGGGCTAAAATTAATCATAACCGATATACTAAAAATGGATTCCCTAACCTTAGCTATTTATTTGAATTTTAATTTTTAATCAACACCTGTTCACACCTTTCATCAAACTTTCTTTATTAAAAATTCAACTTGTATTTCTTAATTCACTTCCCTGTGGTTTGACACTCGGACTCCTGAGATTTTATTACTTGGGACAACCTACATTTGGGTTACAACTATTAGAACGCAGCAACCCCGACTCTAGATCTGGTCATATTTGAATTCAGTCTTCATTCTCTAGTTTATGGTTTTTCTAGGGTCTATCTCATATGCACCCTATAAGTTCTTATATAACCATGATAAAAGTAATAAATCCTTCCTATGCCCTTTTCTTGTTTGCATCTTTCACTCACTTTTGCTCCCCTTACCTATCACCCTCTCTCACCAGAGCATCTAGTGGTGCCGCCATTGTCTCTCACAGGGGCCTTTAGCCACGCCACCTCCATTTCTCACCAGAGCCTCCCACCACTGCTACCATTTTTCACTAAAGCATATGAGGGTCTATGATGGCAAGGCTGAGATTGTTGTGCACAGTGATATCACAACCATGGCCATGGCATATTGGCCAGGTGGTTTGCAACGATGGTGGCATCGACGTAATGGTAAATGGCAGGGGTTGGGGTAAAGGAGTAGCAGTTACTATTGGCAGCAACTAGTTTTGAGTCTTTCCAACAAAAAAAAGATATTTGGGGTCAAATTCTTTTACTATCCCGCATTTGTTTTACCTTTTCCAATTGAGCCCCTACTATTTTTCTTAGATTGTGTATGTATATAAGTAGCAAATAATTCTTACAAAATCAGAAAATTATATGTACCTAAAAATAATATAGTAAAATTTTAAAATGAAATTATAGCATGTACAAATATATAAACATAATTGCAGAAATATATAATCTCATATGTACAAAAAAATAAAATCATTTAAGGAAAATTAGAAAAACCCCCTTATAGTTTTGTCTAACCTAGACTTTGTCCCTCTATTTTCAAAAACCTACATTTTACCCCTGCTTCCTTTACAATGTTCAATAATAACTTCTGAAACCCTAATTTTAAACAATCTGATAGTCACGTTTTAGTAATTTCAAGATTTTTATATGTTTTTATAGCAAACTGATTTTTAAAAAATACTGATATGCATTTTACACAAAAAATGTATTTATAGAAAGAAAAATTGATAATTTAAAACATCTATTAACTATAAAAATATTGGAGAGATCGGAATTACTGAAAGATGACTATCATACAGTTTAAATGTAATTTCAAAAATAGGGGCAAAGTATAGGTTTTAATTATAGGGGCAAACTAATAATTTAATTGCAGAAGTTGTTATTGGATAGTATAAAAGAATAAGAGTAAAGTATAGGTTTTAAAAATAGAGCAGGTAAACTATAGGTTATAGCAAACCTCAGAGGGATAATTGTTAGTTTCCCACCCATTTATTTAAATCTATGCATAAATTGTATGAAAACATAAATAGTACTTCTTCTATCTCATATTCTTTTTATATTTCACTTTTTTAATTTAATTTTGACTTAATTTCATTCAAAATATTATTTTCTAGAAAAAATTTAGAAAATTTATATTTAGAAACTATGCCTTCATTTATCGTTAATGTAAGAAAGTCTTTCAATTATGTACTAAAATATTAAAGATAAAAAATTATAGATTAATTACTATGAATGGTACTTGTTGAAACGAACTTGGGATGAACGTAGTATAGGTTAAAATGAAAATAAATTTATATACATATAAGACAAATTATATGAAGGAGTTTGTATGTATGTGACACATGTTTTGTACATATACTATACTTGTTTATACATTAAATTTCATACATATCTATCATCTGATTTGTACATATATCTAATTTTAACAGAAAGTCGAATTTAATGCATTTACACTTACTTTTTTATGAGAGATTGCGTACGTACTATAACATATTTATAAACTCATTTATACATATATCATATATTATTTGTATAGATCTTTCACTTTTTTTGTACATTAAGTTTGTATATATCCAGTATTTAATTCGTACATATATCTAATTTTGAAGAAACACGGGATTCAATACATTCAAACTTATTTTATGCTATGATGGGTGGTATTGAAAAATAAGTATACATGAATATAAAATGTAGGTGCACATTAGACTTTCCTATTTTTTTTATCGGACTGATATAAGTTCAATTTTAAAATAGATGATCGTAAATGGCATATATGATTTTTCTTCTTGGTTTATGACTGGTACTAGATCTAATGGTAGATACCAGATTTATTCAAAGTTAATGCTTAGTTACTCTTTCCCATTCTCCCATGACTCCCATTTCAATCGCGATTTAATAGTAAATAACGTGCCCTTTGTCAAAGTTTTCCGTTTCTATAGCGGTTATCGTAAAATCAGTCAATAATTTTAGTTGTATGTAGATTCATCATTAAATGTGACAACCGCATGGATGTACATACGTAAACAATGATTTTATTTCTCAAAATAGTTTGCCTGTTTATAATTTCCCAAAACTATTTCATTTCCATAGCAATCTGATTTGTTTGTTTTAATCGCTTGAATTTTTTTTTAATGCCTTACAAAAATAATTTGATAAATAAATAATAATTTTTCCCTTAAAGTAAAATTACCGTCAAATAGGTAATAATTTGGTGATTAAATTAAACAATGCTATTTGCTTGAATAATTGTGTGGCTGAAAAGCGTTTTTAATTTGTTCATTATAGCATTTTACTTTTACATTTATTTTCTCACCAACGTAATTTATTCATTTAAATGGATTGAAAAATTGATTTTTTAAAAGTGGATAAAGAATATTTATTTGTATAAAAAATGTTTTTCCTTAGTTAATGTAATATTAACATCAAATCGTTAATAATTTGTTTATTAATTTGCAAAACTGAGAAACACTTGAATAGTTTTGTCGTTGGATAGATTTTTTTATTTGGCAATAATGTCATATTACTTTTTAACTTATGGTAATATATTCCTTGAAATTATAAATTATAATCTTATAATTGATTTACTCTTTTATCGCTAGTTGATGTTTAAATGGGGGGTTTTGACTGATTATGATATAATTATTTTCAATGCTATAAATATGGCAAATGAATTATAGTAATAGTCTTGGCGAACAGCTGTAGTTACTTTCTATTGTAATTTGACGGTTTAAAATTTCCATTTTATAGACTTTCGTAAAAACACACACACAAATAGTATTACACGAGTTTTATGGTGCTCGCGCGTTGCGGTAGTTCAATACGTATTAACATTAAATATAAATATAAATAGTAATAATCATTGAAAAAGGAAAAAAAAATCATAAAAATAAGAAAAAAAAAAGTAAGAATCGAGATTAAAAAAAAAGCCAATGTAAAGTTTTGGGGTAAAAAGAACTAACAAAAAAATTGTAAGTATCAAATGATAAATCTTAGTGGTTAAAATTTTCTTTTAGAAAAGAGAAATAATATGAAAAAGTTGATAAAATAAGATAAAGAGTGAGATTTCAGTAACAAAAAATGATGTTTAATGATTGATACAAAAAAATAGAAAAAAAATTGTCTTTAGACCAAGAGAACAAATGTAAAAATTTTAGGAATTAAAGATTTAATCATCAACTTAATAAAGAAAAAAATAAATAAAAACATTAACTAAAAAAAATAGCTCAAACCATATAAAAAATAGACAATTATTATATAGTGATTAAAGTTTTGTTTTAAAAAATAATAATAATAAAAAAAGCAACAAAAAAGGTTCAACGAAGTTATTATGATTGATTAGAACAAGAAAAGAAACAAACAATGGTTTCCAAAATTTTACTTTAGTAGACAATAAATAAAAAAGAACAAAAAAATTAGTGGCAAAAAGAACAAATGGAAAAACCCTAGTTATTTAAGTTTTGGGATTAAAATGACTGACGAACAGAAATCAAGGATTGCAATGGGAAAACATATAAATTCATGTACTAAAAATGCTTTTGATAAAAAAAACGTTAAACAAATTGAAATTATTAAAAATAACATCATTGGCCCTTGAGAAAGTAATTTCTATGTGAAAAAAGGATCAAGTTTAAAAAAAAATCAATCACATAAAAAAAATAGTAAAACATAAAAGCAAAAAAAGAACATAATGTTCATATACAGTGATTTTCATTATAGATGAACAATAAAAAATACATCATGTTTTAAAATATAGTGAAGTTTTGATGACTACACTTTGTGGTTGATATTTTTTTCAATAAATTTAGCATGAAAATAATTTTTAATAACAAGAAATTAAAAATTTCTCACCAATAGATTCATATTAATTAATTGAAATTTTGGTTTTTTTTCAATTTTTGACTTCAATTTTCAATATCAATGACAAATTTATCTACAAAAATTCAATTTCAATTTCAATAATAATGGACTAAATTATTTTAGTAAACCATAGGCCTTAAAGTATATCATTGGTGCTACAAAACTTAATCATTAATAATAAAAAAATGACCGAAACATGAATATATTTAATTTATGTCAATCAATTAATGGACTATTAACTTAATAAAGATAAAAAGAAAAAAAATTGACTAAATTCGAATAAACCAAAACCATTGTCAAAAGTTGGTAAACTATAATGATTAAGGTTTTATTTCAGAAAGAATAATAAAGAAAAATAACAAAAAAAAGTTTAGACCAAGCCAAAAAATAGAAAACTTTAGGTATTAATGGTTTAATAATTTCTCAATAAAGTTAAAAAATGATTCTGACATTTATAATATATGATAAAATTGCACAATATGCATGTAATAAATTTTTCTGAAATTTTACATATTAATGAATCAGTGGTAAAATGGAAAATTTTAATAATTAAACACCTATACATAATACAAATTGTGTACTATTTTAACTAATCAAAACTTAGAATCAAACTCATGTAAAATGCCTGTGCATTATATAAATTGTGCATATGTTTCAATTCATCAAAACTTTGAATCTAACCTATTTAACTAAACATTTGAATAAAATCACATGAAAGAAAAAGCTTTTGATATTTAATATGGTTAATGAAGGCATGTCTCTCACTTTCATTTATGAATCTATTATTTTAAACTCAAACAAACCATATTTTATTTTTCTCTATAAGTTTCCAATAGATTGAAAAAGTTGGGGACTATTACGGAATAATTGTTATATTAAGGACCAAAAGGGAGATTTGGGCATTCAACCGGGGTTGCCAAAAATTGGACAAATATACTCTCAGTTCTTGTATTGTTGATATTGGAAAGTAGTAGTCCCCAAGTGTTATTATCTAGCGATCTTACCACTATAAAAGAAACAGTCTTCACCCTATCTTGCAACAGATGATGAAAGTTGGGGATCATTCAAGCAGACCTGAAATACTTAAGGACTAAAATAGAGGTTTTACCATAAAATAAGGAAAAGCAAAAAAAAAGTGAAAGGGTTACTGTTGATGAACAGTAAACCCCCTTTCTTATTTAGAATATAGTATAATTTGTAAAGGCCGAATGGTAATGCTTAGTTATTTTCCAAGATAAAAAATTGATACTATGTAAAGAAGAGCAATTATTTTTTTCCGATAATATAACCAAATAACTAAGTGGAAATATGTACGAATTTTTCAAAATTAATTATCTGGAATTTCTAATTCATCTATAAAAGTTGAAGAGGAAGGGAAAGACATGTTGGCAAGATAAAAAAAATCCATTAATGAAATAATGAAAACACAATATTGCATAAACCTTATCCATGTCACAATTTTTGGACCCTTTAGCCTCCCTCTCAAGTTCTAGAATATGCAAGAAAAATGTTAGAAATAGTAGCTAATGCATAAACAAAACGAATTTTCCGAATGAGGAGGTAAATAGTTTTTTTTTTAATTCACGTACCTGCATCATTAGTTAGAAATTTTTATCTTCTAATTTTACAATCTGTGTATCCTTGTATTTGAACTGCTCACATAATTTGATGTTCGTGCTCCTTTCCATATGACGAGTACATGTTAACTGAAATTGGAATATATTATTTTGAATGAATAAAATACTCAAAAACTTTTGATTGATTCAGTTGTTGCATTTTATCTGCTTTTTTGCTTGCATGTATAGAATTCACCGTGGTAACCGTACTTTGCACGTTACTTGTTATGATCATCAGCCTCGATTTCTATGAACGTTATAAATGTAGAAAATCCAATACATCATTAGTGTAAAGAATTGGTCGAGGCAAGTTGAAATGTTTAAAACCCCTTTTGAGAAAGTAAACATTGCAACCAGAAATCAAATTCATTTTGTAAACATAAGGCAACTCAAACAATGGAGAATGGATAATGGGGATGGAGGAATTAACTTAATGTACGCATTTATATAGCCAATTTTTGGTATATATAAACAGTAATTTTATTATTTTGTGCGCCGTTTCCTCCTTAATTTTGGTCTAATTTTGGTTAAATTGAACATGGACAGTAAATTATGTTGAGATTTCCTTATTGGTTTATCCGAACTACTCAGCATGCAACATGTGCATTACTTGTAGGATTTGAAATTAAATATTCGATTATTGGTTAAAAAATTTTGGCAATAATTTTCGTCAATGAAGATTTTAATTGTTTTGGAAAATTATTGCCTTTTTTAATAGCTTCCATGTTGATGACCGCCACTTTAAATGAAGATCAAACATACCGTTTAAATTAATTGATATAACGGCATTAAGAATTCTGTTAGTTTTAATGAAGGATAAATTTAGATTTTAAGTTTCCATCCAACAATACATAGTTCATTAAAAAAAAACTAAAAAATGGACATCAATAAAGGAGGGTGTCCAAAACCTCATTAGAGATTATTCTGTTATATATATATTGGGTAAAATCCATATTTAGTCCCCTAACTTTAAGGGTTGTCCTAATGTGGTCCCTTATCTCTAAAAGTGGCTATTAAAGTCCCCTAACTCAACTAACGTGTCCTATTTTGGTCCCTACTGTCAGTTCTGCCGTTATGTTGGATGGAAATTGCCTACATGGCACTTACTTTGCCACGTGGCATCCTATGTCATAACAATAAGTGGCTAGAATAAAAGAACAATAAATAATAGGCTAAAATTGATGAAACACATAATTCTAAGGACTTTAAGTGACATTAATCCCTAATTTCTATCTTCCCCAAATCTTTTGGATTCGAGCTCGCCGTCGCCGACCACCTCCGGCCTACCCGCTGCCAACCGAAAATTAGGGTCGAGGTCCATACTGCAGCATGTCCAGGTCCATACTGCAACACCTCTAATGGGTTCAATTTCCTCGGGAACGCAGGGCTCTCGATCGAATACATGAAGCAAAAGCTCTCCCTCTTCTCAGGAATGGAAACCTTAAAGTACCAACCCTCAAAAAATCTTCGAGTAGTTCCATCAAAATGGTACCTGAATCAAGCATTGGAGCATTAACTTCAGGAACGGAAAACAACCAAAAAGTTTGAAAACTACTACTAACAAACAGCCACACACCATAACTCACTTCCCCAGTTCGATACCCACCTTAAGATCACATATACCAACGCTAAACTGAATCGAAATCAGAGAACAAATTCAGGTCCAGTTACCCACTATGAGGAGTTCTAAGCTCCCGATTCTGCGGCGTGGGCGAATAAACGGGTCGGATGGAGAGAGCGGTTGGGGCTTCGAAGTCGAAGAAGTGGGCAATTCGCTCGGGGTCACAGAGCTGCTGGCCACTGTTGACACCCAATTTCGTCCGACTTTTTTAAAAAAATTTTTAAAAAAAAAACTAATTAAAAAAAATTATTATTGTTATTATTATTGCTAAAAAATTTTAATTATGTTAATTAGTTTAAAATATATTTTTATTTTGAGAAGATTTGATTTAAAATAATATATGTGTGAATATGTATGTGTTTGAAATAAAAATAAAATTTCAGAAAAAAATGACAAAAAATTAAAAGTTTGAGGTAAAATTGACAAAATTGAGAAGTTTCGGACAAAATTGACAAATTCTGAAAGTTTCAGGAGCTTTGGGTAATTTTTCGCGTCAATTTTGGGCCTAAACGGACGTTTCTGGCCCAAATTGACAGAAAACGTTAAAATTGTCAAAATCAGAAGCTTCTGAGCTTATCCAGAGCTGGAGTAACGTAAAGGACTGAAACTGTCATTTTACCAATTTAAAAGATAAGTTTGATATTTTTTATTAATTTATCCGTCCACAGTTCAGCTAAGCTCCTTCTATAAATACCCCCCCAAATTCAGTGCTGAAGACATAGAAAATCAGAGACAAAAGTTCAGAGCTCTATTTTAAAAAAGAGAAAATAGAAGCCTTAGTCCTAGCCTCTCCTCCCTCTGCCAAAACAGTCCCAAAAATTATTCATTTTTACGTTTCGACTACCTTCTTCCTCCGTTTTCTCTTTCTTTCTTTTGCCGTCGCCGTCCTATCCCGCTGCCGTCGCCCTGCCGCCGCCGTCTCGCCGTCGCCGTCGCTCCTACTCCGTCGCCGCCGCCGTCTCCGCCGCCGTTGCCATTTCGCCGCCGTGCCCAGCCGTCCTGCCGCCGTCGTCCTGCCGTCTCGCGCCGCCGCGTCCAGCCGTTCCGCCGCCGTCGTCCCGGCCGCCGTCGCCCCGCGCCCTCGTCGCCGTCACCCGGCCGCCCTGCGCCCTCGCAGCCTCCGCCTGCCCAGCCCGTCACCCCCCTCCTCCCCGTGTCGCGTCTTCTCTGTTTTGAAAACAGAGATTTCAAAATTTTAATTTAAAAAGGGTAAACCTCTATTCCATCCTTCATCTTTTCAATTTTTTTCAATTTGGTCACTAACGTTTTTATTTTGTTCTTGCAGAATTAATTACTAACCTTTTTTTATTTTTACTTGTTTGTTTATTATTTGTTTATTACTAACCCTTTTTTTATTGTTGTTATTAACAACTAACAACTAATTAATCTAACTTTACTAACTTTTTTTTTGTTGTTATTAACAACTAACAACTAACAACTAACTTACTAACTTTTATTATTGTTATTAACAACTAATCTAACTTTACTAACTTTTCTTTTTATTGTTATTAACAACTAACCATATTAACTATGCTAACTTTTATTATTATTGTGTTATTAAAGTGGATGGCCAAAAAGCCCCACTTTATTATTATTAATTTTTTTTTATGATTGAAAAAATAAAAAGGGAATTTTATGTGAATAATTTTTAAAGGCTAACAAAAATCACTAATAAAAAAAAACCAACTATCTTTTATCATTTTGAGACATAACTTTTATTCCTTTTAATAAACAAACATAATGAAATAATGAAAAATAAATAAATAAATAAATGAATATAAATCATTTTTTTCAATGAAATAATTTAAAAAATAAAAATAAATAATAAATAAATAAATAAATACAAATCATTTTTCAAATATATCTTTAAAAGTAATGATTTTTTTAATTAATAATTAATTAAATAATTAAAAAAATAAAATAAAAATTAAACTCCATGTCCAAATGATCCGCCAGGATCCATGGCTTGGAAAATATTTTAAATAAAGTATATAAAATATTTTTTTCCTTTATTATTAAAAAATAAAAACTTTGGTAATATTTTTACTTAGCTCTTTATCCAGAAAAATAATAAAATATAACTTTTTAGTTTCTTTATTAATAAAAAGAATAAAAGAGTAAAAAAAAATTTTTGGGCTAATATTTTACTTTTTTTTACTTATTTCTTTCAAAATAATAAAAATATACAACTTTTTGTTTCCTTTATTAAATAAAATTTTATCCAAATGATTTCAAATAAAGGTAATAATAAAAAAATTAAATCTCTTTACTTATTAATTAGATGTATTTATAAATTAGAAAATTAAAAATCTTTTAAAAATCATATAAATATCAAAAAAAACTTTTCTTTATATACATATAAATCTTTGATTTCTTTACTCTTTTTTTAAAATAAATTATATAAATATCAAAACTTTACCTTTATTTTTTTTAAAATATACATATAAATTTTTAGTTTCCTTATTAAATAATCATTTTTGCTTAATTTTTTATATAAAAAAAAATAAAACAAATAAATATTAAGAATTTTCTTTTTGAAATATACATATAAATTTTTGGTTTCATCATTAAATAAATAAAGTTTTGTTTACTTTTTGATTCACCTTTTTATCAAATAAAATATTAAGATTTTACTTTTATTTTAAAAAATATACATATAAATCTTTAATTTTCTTCATTAAATAAATAAAACCTTGATTAAATAATTACTTTCTTGGTTCATCTTTTATTAAATTAAAAAAATAAGCTTAAAAATAAATATGTATAAATATCAAGACTTTTTATATAAATCTTTTCTTGAATAATTAATTTTGGTTTATCTTTTATCAAACATAAA
Organism: Aquilaria sinensis; assembly: GCA_005392925.1. Classification (NCBI taxonomy): domain Eukaryota; kingdom Viridiplantae; phylum Streptophyta; class Magnoliopsida; order Malvales; family Thymelaeaceae; genus Aquilaria; species Aquilaria sinensis. Next base: position 195,124 of record SMDT01001635.1, read on the forward strand.
AAAATCAATCAAATACATGAATATCAAGATTTTATTTTTAACTCTTTTGTTTTCTTTGGTAAATAAAATCCTGGTATTAAATAAAAAAAATAAAAAAAAAAAAAAAAAAAGAAAACCTCTACTTTATTTATTGTTATTTAATTTTTCTTTATTTTATGGTTAAACTCATTTCATTTAAAGAAATTAGCCATAAAAAATATATATGTAAAATAAATCTGAACCATGTTGTTAAGTCAAAAAAAAGAATTTTTTAGTTCATGGTATATTGGCTGGAAACTGTCTCGTGCCCGCTTTTGAGCTGCTTCACCTGGTGAAGAGGGTCTGGCTGAGTAACAACGCCCCGTACCATGATCAAAGATTTTTTTTATTTTTAAACTCTTTGATTCCTTTAAATTAACTTCTTATTAAATAAAAAAATTAATTATTTTTTTAATTCTTTTATAAATTGAGTAATTCTTTAAATAATAAATATCCTTCATTAAACAAGAAAAATCAGATATGAAAAAGAAAAGAAAGATAAGAGAAAGATAAAAATCAAAAAGATAAAGAAAAGAAAGAAAAGAAAAGAAAAGAAAGAATAAAATATAAAAAAAAATAGAATTTTTAGATTATTAATAAATTAAAAAAATCATAAACAAAATTTAATTAAAAAAAGACTTATAAGTTAAACTAATAATTAATTCCATAAAATAATAATTAAATAATTAACTCTAAATAATTTCCATATCCGCATGATCCGGCAGGATCTACGGTTTGGAAAATATCGACTTGTTTTTTAAAAATTAAATAAATAAAAAGGTAAAAATCCATATTTACAATATGGATTAAATTGATTAAAATTTCGTCAAATTCCGTGTCCAAATGACTCGGCAGAGTCCATGGTTCGGAATCCAAATCTTCCGTGTCCAAATGACTCGGTAGAGTCCATGGTTCGGAAGTATAAAATTCTATACAAATTAACTTAAAAATCCACATTTTAACTGATTCAGTTAAAATTTTTAAATTAACTGAAAATTATTTAAAAGCAAAGTAAAACAAAATTAAAATCAACTAAGGTGCCAATTTTGGGCGCTCTAACAATACTGTTTTAGCGTAACCGTACTCCCGATCCCCGAACTCTCGCAGACCAATTTTAAGGTGACCAATCGACCTAGGTAAACGGATTGGTGGCGACTCCAGAAAACCCGACGTTGCCACAGCCACAAATCGAAATCGATGCCTTGAGCGAGCTCTTGGATTGAGACGAGAGACGTCCGAGGTGGATTTGGGGTTGGAGAACCGGAAGTTTAGTTTTGGGGAGAAATGAAAAAGCTCGAGAACTTCCATGGAAGTCGAAGCTCGAGAGGAATAGAATCAGGAACGAAGAAGAAGCTGGAACCTCGGAGCACCGAACTCTGCCAAAGAAGTGAGATACGGAACTGATACGGAACTGTTGGCAGCGGGTAGGCCGGAGGTGGTCGGCGACGGCGAGCTCGAATCCAAGAAGATTTGGGGAAGATAGAAATTAGGGATTAATGTCACTTAAAGTCCTTAGAATTATGTGTTTCATCAATTTTAGCCTATTATTTATTGTTCTTTTATTCTAGCCACTTATTGTTATGACATAGGATGCCACGTGGCAAAGTAAGTGCCATGTAGGTAATTTCCATCCAACATAACGGCAGAACTGACAGTAGGGATCAAAATAGGACACGTTAGTTGAGTTAGGGGACTTTAATAGCCACTTTTAGAGATAAGGGACCACATTAGGACAACCCTTAAAGTTAGGGGACTAAATATGGATTTTACCCTATATATATTACACAAATAATAATATGAAAAAAAAATAGCAACAAAGTACAATTACCAGTTGAAATAGTAAGGTCTTACTATTTACCAATTATAATCAAAATATCAATTACCAATCTTTGGCAAATCGAAATAGCAAAAGTCAAAATAGCAAAAGTCTTACCAATTACCAATCTCAGCAAATTCAAATAACACAATATAGTAACGTTTTGATATCGTAAGTCGGTTATGTTAAAATAACCTTATGATAGCACTTGGAAATTGGTATCATGGATTCGGTTTTACCTATTTCTAAATTTTTATTTCTTGACCTAATCTTTGATATAAAAAAAATAATTTTTATGAATTTTATTTAATTATGTTTAATTTTTAATTGATTTAATTCCAAACCGTGAATCTCATCAGACAAATCAAATATGGAATATTAAATGTCTTTGAAATTTCGGAACTTTATCAAATCCACTAAGAATTTGAAAAGAGCGTCTTGTTCAAAACTACGAGTCTTATCATACTAATCAGATTCGAATGAATAATTCACCTTAGGATTTTATCAAACCCACCAAGGATGGATCTAAAAAATTTATTAAGTGTTTTACAAATGCTTAATCGGTAATTGTGAATGTTATTATTTTTTATGGATGCATTATGAGATTCAAAATAAATAAAAATTCAAAACTATTCTAAAATTAAAAGATAAATAAAGAGGTAAACAAGTAAACATCCTAATCCTGTATTCCTATGTTAATTTAATGCAAGGTCAATCAAACAAATAAACGAAAATTAAAAAAAAAAATTTACTGTCAGTGACTAATCTGAAAAAAGAGAAGAAGTTAGTAACTGAATGAATGAAACAAAAAGCACAGGGAGCTAATCAAGAGTTAGAGCGGAAGAGAGGTGTTTGACTGGGTCAGACGGGTTGAATCGGGTTGGTGATGGGTCACAACCCGGGTTCTCTTCAATTCTTCGTCTCCGGCGGCGATTGGTGCGATCGGACTGCTGGGATTGGACGCCGATGGATGGGGGCGGCTCTTTGATGAGTGGACGGGGAGCAGCGGCAATTGGCGGTGGCGGACCGAAGAGGAAGACGCGGCGGGAGACGGACGCGAACCCCTCCTCCTTTCGTTCTGGCGCGAACGGCGGGAGAAGACCGTTGGTGACGGTGGCGCAGGGTCGGACGGAGCGATGGAGGCTAGTTGGGGCTGATGGTGGCGGCAGGAGCGGCGACTAGTGGTGGCTGGAGCGGTGTCGGGTACCAGAGAGGAACACCAGGGGTGGCGGCGTTATTGGGGAGAAGCTTAGGGTTTTTGGGGATGAGGGAGGAGAGGCAGGGGCTAAAGGTTGAATTTTTCCTTTTCTATCTAGGAGCTTAGGGTTTCGAATTTTCTCTCCTTTTTTCTTCAAATGATGACCCATATTTATACTAGAAGCGTTTTAGGCGAGATTAACCGGGTTTTTAGAAGTTCAAACTCATCCAAATCATATTTGGTAGAGTTTAAACCTCTTAGGATGTTGTCTGGTCAAAATACTTGTCCAAGTCCATGAAAAAGTCTTGAGTTGCTGATTCTACCCTAAATTTTACGCGAATTTCCTGTTTCACCCAATACTTTCCTATTTTGTCAATTGAACCCAAAATTTTGTAGAATTTTCCAGATTCTCCTCAACATTTATAAACTTGTCAGATTTGCTAAAAACTTTATGAACTTGACAAATTTATCCCAAAATTTATGTTTTTGCCCAAAACTTTCTAAAAACTCTCAAATTCGCACCCAAACGTGTCCCTTTTACCTAAATTGACCCCAGAAAACCTTTAAAACTCCAAATTAGTATTAAAACTAAACAATGTAATCTAAATGTGACAAGACCAACTAACTTTAAAATGATAAAAATGACCTAAATGTCATAATAATTTACCAAATTGCCCCTAAAAATAAAAATACCCCTCTAAACTAATTTTCTAACCTAAAACTTAAACAAAGTTAGTACCCGGACAAAATTGGGTGTCAACATACAAGTCTTACCAATGCAGACTAGCAAGTCTTACCAATTACCAATTCTTATGAACAAGGAGAAAATCTCAAAAACCAAAACCACATAAGTACAAGCAATAATCAAATCAAAATTAGCACTCCACCCAAGTATTAACAATAGTCTAAACTCTGTAGGCTAGCTAGAACGAGGGAGCAAAATCGAACCAAAGACATACTAGCGGTCCTATGATTTAAGCCTAGATTGGTGACGAAGGGAGGCTTGCGTGTCAGAGGAGATTAGGGGAAGTCAGCGTAGAAATTGCACGACAAGGAAATTAGGGCAGAGTCTAATTGTAGAGGCTGTGAGTTGATAAGCCACATACCACTGGAGGAGAACAATGAACTAAGTGACACCGTCAGCGTTAGAGAATGGTGAACTGAATAGCGGAGGTGCGAGTCGCTCAACAAAGGAGATGAACGGCTAGGGTCAAAGTTAGAGGTCGGGGGAGATGTGCAGTGGACTACTCCAGTGCAACACCGTCAGTGTTGGAGACTCGAAGGGCTGACGTCAGTGGGCTGAAAGTATGAGAGAAATGAGGGCTGCATCGCGTGCCTTTACTGTTTGCCGCTAAGTTTAAGATTTTAGGTTTCTAGCTTTTACTTCATTTTAATTATTAATTATATAATCTTAAAATTTATATTATTATTATTATTTATATTAATATTATATAATGTTCAATAGGCTCAAAAAATCTATTGAACCGAACACTTGCTTGTTCGGGCTCAATTTAATAAGGGATTCAATTAATAAAATCAGCTTAAGTTTGTACTCAAAGTTTGTAAGACTTGATTTATTAACAAAAATTTCAAATTCAAATAGCTTAATAAAAATTCAGTTCGCTAACACTCTTATACTAAAGTGACGCTTAGGAGAATCGCCAGCTTAAAGCCTATATAAACCTCATGTGTTCTAAAGTTGTACATTTACTATTCTTTAGGCTTCGTACAACGGCCTTGGAAGTGCACTCGCTTGCATATCAATGCGCCTTTTATATATGTCCCGAAGCCCGATGATTCTTGGCCCTACCCTATATTAGTCCTCCAAGGCCACGACCAGCCTCATCAGACTTCCAAAGACACCCCTCCCCCACCCAATTGATCAGCTTCATATGGAGAAAATGGTGAGAGAAATATGGAAAAATCATAGAGGAGCGGAGGTACAAACCCAAAAGCAAAAGGGCAGCAGATATGAGATGAGCTCTGATGATTCAGGCAGGAGAATACTGGGGGAGTGGATGACCCTCACTCCTCTGTTATGTGATTTGTGACAGACCCTGGGAATCTGTTTGAATTCCTCCTATCAGATTGCATCCCCAATCATATCTATCCAACTCTGTCATCTTTTCTTGTTTGCCCGAATGGTTGGCCTGTGGCAAAATGTCCTTTAAACTATTGTTTTCTCATGTGAAAAGAAAAATTAAAGAAAAATCATCCGTTGCTAGGAGAAATCCAAACACCGCCCATAGTAGAGGTTGATAATAAGTTATTTTAAGTATAACGAATTGTTTTATATGGTATACAAATTACATAGAACGAATTGTTGCTTAATATATATATATATATATATATATATATATATAGCTCCCTGTCTTACCAGGGAGTAAGGTGATAAACTGTACATATGCTTTTATATGCAGCCAATGTAGAGGTCAAACTCTACTGTGGATTAGCTTTGCAGATGCTTTTGGCACCAACTCAATAATCATCTCTCTGAGAGAACCTAAAAATTATGCCTCCCAAGCCCACTTTGGTTAGTGCTTTTCTAATTATTCTCCTGTGGACGAAATATTTTGTGGGGACTATAATTCCATTCTCCCCAAAGTTACTTTCATTTTCTCTTGACAAATCTATATACATATATAGATATATATATCTTATTTTCTTAATTCTGAATATAAACAAAATATTACATGTTTTAAGATGGAAAAATGGACATTCTAATAAAAAGGATGAGTTTTTCACCTTCAAAGAAGTTTGAATCCTAATTTTCAGGCTAAGCGAACCCTTCTTTAGACACACACTAGTAGATGACATGATATATATTAGTAGTACTTGCTAGCTGGTTGTGTCTCCCATGGACGTTTCTTTACTCCCCGCTACCCTCTTAAATTATAATTTCTTAGCGGCTCAATGAAAAATGAGCCCACTGGTATTTAAACACTTGCTTCATTTTCGTGGGGCTGGACACTACTGGGTTGGTCATTATTTTGTTTGGGTGTGCACGTGTCAACTAAGTTCGCACCATATTTCATATACTACCTACATCTAAATTCTTTTTCCCATTTTAGTTTTTTATTTAAATTTGATTTAAATTTATGTAGACTATTATTTAATAAATTATTTAAAAAAAACTATATTTAGAAACTAAAAGATTTATAATTTTTTAAGAAATAATAATATGAATTAATTTTTGAGTTAAAAAGCTAAAATAAAACAGACAACTTGAAAAAATAATTCTTAAACATATAATAAATATTCATAGGATTTAAATATATAGTAGGGTCACGTCCTGATTTTTTTTATGTACATTTCTTTTCTCTCATTCGTATCATGTGCGTATGTTTCGTACCTTAAAATTTTGTTTGTTTACACCTGCATGGGTGTGTGTATACATACATACATACATACATGTAGAGAGAGAGAGAGAGAGAGAGAGAGAGAGAGAGAGAGAGAGATCTTTTCCATGTAAAAAAAAAACAGTAAATTGCACTCATATTAATTCAGTTTGATTTGATTATGTGCCCCTATATTTATTAATTTTTCATAAACTTTAGTTGATATATACATAAGTTTTGAGATTTTAAAATCTAGCGTTTGAAATTAATTTTATAAAATCCTAATTTAAATTATTTAGTAAATTTAAGTTATTTAATAATTTTTTAGAAATTAATAAACTATTTAATTATGATTTTTTATTTCTGTAAATGCAAAAGTTTGGTAACTATACTATAGTAAATTTAAATCATCTAACAATTGTTCATAATTAATTAATAGTTTAAATTTTCAATTTTTTTCTATCCATAAATCCAATGTAGTGTTTTGCACTACAGGTGCTTAAAAAAACGATGGGGTAATCATAGTCTTTGAAATCTCGGCAGTAAGTGTAATTTTGATTAAAATTCACTAAATAGGTATAACCAACATTTTTTTAGAGTGAAGCTAGTAGGTTATGTGCCAAATTATCATTGAATAGTTTAAAATGATATGAGTTCTAATATAACTTTGATATAATTGGAAAGTTTAATTTTGTAGAAACATTCATATATAAATCTAAAATTATTCATTTCAATTTATAGATCTTATCTAAAAAAAAAAAACTAAAAACATTTCATTTTGTCCTCACTCCAAAACTCTCTCCCATAGTCAAATTATTATACTCAACAGAACTTGGTCCCAAGTCTAAAAATATAGCAATGGCAATTAAACTTTGCAACTCATGAATTTAAATGCGATAATTACAGTTTAGCTCCTGTTTCTCTTTTTTGTTTGAAAAAATACACTTTTCTTTGTACATATGACATTTTTTCATATATATAGTATCTGAGATCAACTTTCAAATCTATATCCAAATGTAAATAGTCTATTCCTCTCAATTTAAGAGGTAAACTGCATATCTTTTACACAATAGAAGATAAAATATAATTTTATTTAAATCTTAGTGAGTAAATTGCAATTAGCCCTTTAAAAAAATATTACTATCTCATTTGCTCCATGATCGTTGCCATCATTTCCAGACACAATTAAAATATGTATGGTAAATGGCTAATGAAATGAAAATGAAAATGAGATTTTTTTTTCTCATACATAATTAAGGAGCATAATCAGTTGTAGTACTAGTTGCATTAGTGCAAAATAGTTCCATAAAAAATAAGTGAAGATATCTTGTATGAAAAAACAAAAATTTAATTGTACGCTTCAATTCCACAGACTCCAGAATAGCTCCAACTAGAATTAATGATTGAAGATATATTAAATAAAAATAAAAATAAAACCACACCTCATATTGATGATTTAAGCTCTAGCTAGATGGATCAATTAAAGTGAAAACCTTTCTCTTTAATTATTATGCTAATCTGTATGCCTTTCGATTTTGGAAAATTTATAGAGAAAATGCATGGTTGGTACGCAGTGCTGGATATATTCCAATGACATCACATTTATATGATAAGACAATGACCTTGAAAGTGATTTTAATTTTGTACACGTTTAATTGAATCTTATAACAAAAATTATATATAACTGTAACAATATGATTGTTCCTTTCTGAAATATTCTACACCACCAAGAAAACGATAAGCACAAATATATACCAATTATCTATTTTCCTTCATCTTAATTATTTATCATAATGACCATCTTTTTGTTTGCAAAGAGAATCACTAGATGAATTTGCAACCTAAATTGAGAATGACAATATTGGTTCTTTTCACCCAATTTCTCAAAACTTTTTTATGCTAATTTTTTTTTACTTTAAGAAAATGCAAGGATATATAACATTAAAAAAAATAAAGAGAAACATTAAAAGGAAGGACCTTTTATATTTTTTGACAATATTGAAACGGCCGAGAGTTTTTGGGACTTCAAACACATATTAATTTAAGTTTAACCCGGAAATGTGCCTACCTATCATCGAGGCCAAGATCCCAATAAAAGTCGGTATGCAAAATCATTCATCATCACCTTTTTATAATGTACCTCAACAAAAAAAAAAGGATTGTTAATTAATAATTTACATCAGGTAATAAACTAAATTTTTTAGGGGAATTTAAATAAAAAGTTAATATTAGAGCTTATAATAATTAATTTATCAACCAATGCTAGTTAATTAAAATATTTTTTTTATGACATTTGTTTTGCAATTTTCTACGCTATTATTAACACTATTACCAAATACAATATATGGTCTCCATTAAAACAAAAAAATAATTAATATATAAATACCTCAACAATTTTTTGCATTATTGCTTCTTTTCTTGAGGGCTCATATATACAAAACGAGAAAAAGGAAAAGATTAAAGCCCGTAAAAGAAAGAAGAGGGAAGTTATTAAAAGAAAAGAGACCTTAAGTTAAAAAAAAAAACAAATCGCATAGTAAAATTAATTACCGTTTTGAAAATTAAACTGCAAAATCAATATTCCTCAATAAAATATTCCACAAAATCCAATTAATTAATTGAGCCGCTCATCGTTTGGCGCCTCCGAAATGCTCTCCAAGTGCGGCCGCCATACTCCCACTCGCCCTCTCCTCCGCTCCCTCTGCGTCGACACCTTGTTCTCCGACATAATCTCGCTCAAGTACTGATCCGACACCATCAGATTCGCCGCCGCCGCGGCCGTCACAATCCCGTCGCTCTTCCCGCCACTGCTGGAGCTCCGGCTTCGGCTCTTGCTCCGACCATCGTTACTACTACTACTACTATTATTATTATCGTTGTTGTTGTTGTTGTTATTTTCCCGCCTCTTCTTCTTCAAGGAGGACCTTGACTTGGCCTTCTCAGAAGAAGCCGAGGAAGGGACGGGGATGAGGAAGTATATCTTCCCTCGCTGGAGCTCTGCATCAGGTGGGACGACGACGATCCTGGGGACCATACCGTCATCGGAAGCAGAGGAGGAGGGCTTCTTGAGGACGTGCTTTGGGTAGGCCTTCATGATCTCGCTCGCCGTGACGGTGCCGCTGATCTCTTCCACCCGCCCGTTGGCGTGCACTATTCGGATCACGTCCAGCGCTCCGCACGGTAGAATGCAAGAAATGCAGCATCTGATTGTGTTCTTCATGGATCTATCTCTAAGGTAGATAGTTTTTTTCTATCTGTGAATTTGACATGAAGAAGAAGATGAAGAAGAAGAAGAAGAAGAGGGAGAGGAGGAGGAGGAGGAAGAAGAAAGTGTGATGGAAAGAGAAGAATTATAAAGGGGGAGGGGGAGAAGAGTTTTCTTTCTTTCTCTTTCTCTTTTGGGAGGAGTGGGAGAGAGATTGGGAATAAGTGATGAGTTAATAAAAAAACAACTTTTGCTTCAAATGATTTTGTATGGTTCTTTTCTTTCTTTTGATTATTATTATTATTATTTGCTTTATGAAGGGTATTGTATTTTATTTTTGTTTTTAATTTTATTGATTGCTTTTTTCTTCTCATCACTTGCTTAGGTATGAAATCTATGGCATGAATAATTGCACCCCTCTCTGTACTTGGCCTTTTGGATCCATCAACAGGGCCCTCCCATCCTCTCCTTGCCAAGTTCAATAATTTTGGGTTCGGTTTTTGCAAGGTTGGGAGCGGGTCATATGGGTGACAAATGTTGTTGCCTTGGGTCCCTGGCCAAGCAAGCCACAACAAGATCACAACTTGCTATGAATTGGCTCTAGGTGACATGGACTCAATCAAGTTATGACACGTGTCACCACAAATTGAATATCTCATTAGGAATCGGGGGAGTGAGGGGTGTCTTTTTTATTTTTTATTTTTTTAACTGGGTGGTAGAAAATACTTTATTTTTTTCCCTTTATTTGGTAGATGGAGATACTAATAGGCAATAAAGTGCTAAACTTTCCTAAGCGAGTTTTTTTTTTACCACACAATATCTGAAATTGGAATGGTCCCTGCACCTTTGATGAAGTATTGTGATATTGAGTCTTTCATTCTATCAACTAGGCTTCGAGTTCTCTCCTTCTCTTTTCCTTCTAACTGCTAAATATTATTTTATAATATTTCTAAGTATAAAGAAAATATGTGTAATTGGATTTTAAATTTCTCATTTAAAGTATTTTAGTCCCTTTTCTCTCAAAAAGTCAAATCAACTTATTTTAGTGATAGTGAAGGTGAACAGTTAGACAATTCAATATAATGAGAATGGTTATAATGAGAATGGTTAATATATGAGTCCCAAAAACAAAAGGATAATATATAAAGATGACTGTCTAACTTATTAGATTCATTGAATTTGTTAGGGTAAACCTTGTCGAGAAGGATTGGGTAATGTGTGGGGGAAAAGGATGGGAAAGTTAAATCTTCATTGAAAGGGGCTGTGATCTTTCAATATCCCCAAGCAAGATCATGTGGGTTGTGGCTTTCATTGGAAAGTGAAGTGTGAAATGCCATAGACTCCCCTTTGCACCTTTTGATCCATGCCTTGTGGCTTATTAGGTGTAGAATTGGTGAAAAACTCAAAAAGCTTTTGGACTCTTTCTCCCTACTAACTGTCAATCCGCCTTTTTGCTATGCCCTTAATTTTAGCCCCACAAGCCAGAAGTCATATGTTTAAGTTGACACTTAAAACTTACCACTTCTAGGGTTATGTCAACTAAGTGGGATTTTGATGTTTACCTGTTCAAATATCAATGATGTGAGGTTGATTGTTTTTTTTTTGGGGAGTTTTCCCCTCACTTATGTTGAATTCAAAGGACTGATTATGGAAGCCAAGAAAATATGTTCAAAGTGATAATCTCTTCATAAGAAGAAATACAATATCATTCTTAGGTGATTGATTTGATATCCACTAATAAATTTTCTCATGTGTCCAATCGAGCTTGTTGCGTCAAACAGGAAAGTTCCACTAAATTTGGTAACGTGGCTCACTCGAACTCCCAAATATCCCTGAAATTATTAGCAATCTAGCTTTCTAGCCCTTGAACTAAAATTAGTTCTCAGATAGCCCTTAAACAACAGCGCCTCAAATTCAAAGGAGGCCAAAGCTTCACTTAATCCTAGTATCTTCATATTAGTCCCTATGGGTGTTCAGAAACTTTAATTGAATCAATTTGATTTGTAAGCCTCCTGAGTTTGTGTAGGAACATGAAACAATAGAGCTTCTCTTCACGGCTTCACCACCTGAAACTATGCAAGATCTAGTCATTAGCAGTAGTAATCGTCGTCAAGCATGGGCGGCCATCCAAGAGCCAATTAGGCACAATTCGATATTTTAAGAACTATTTGGGAATCAATTTTAGTTCAAGGGCCAAAAAGCTAGGTTTTTCATAGTCTCGAAGGTCGGTTGGGGATTTAAGCCGAAGGGTAAAACTACAGATTTCTCACCAATATTTGATTGGGAAAATTACATAAACCCTTTGCAATTTGGCCTAACCTACACTTTGCCCCTTTATTTTAAAAAATCTATATTTTTTCTGCTACCTCATTTACAGTGTTTGGCAACAACTTGTGAAATCATAATTTAAATTATCTGGTAATTATGGTCCAGTAATTTTTAAAAAATATTGATATGCATTTACTAGGAATAAAATGCATTTACAAAAAATAAAAAATAATAATTTAAAATATCTATTAATTATAAAAAAATATTAGAGAGATCAAAATTAATTAAAGATGACTATCATATACTTTAAATTAGAGTTTTAAAAGTTCTTATCATATAGTGTAAAAAAAATAAGGAGTAAAATGTAGGTTTTAAAAAATAAAGGAACAAAGTGTAAGTTATGACAAATCTCAGAAAGGTAATTGTAAGTATCCTATTTGATTCAAAATGTTTAGTGTTATCCCATTATTTAATTTTTTTTATTAGAAGAAAATTTCCTGCTTATTTCTTTCAATACATCCGTTTGAAGATGTGTGAGTTTGATTATCTATGTGTGTCTACCCCAACATATCGCTTAAAATACGTTTGAAAAATTTAAGTAGGCTCTATAACTGGAAGGGAACAAACTATTTTCTACAAAATAGATAAAGTATTTTTTTACTCAGAATTATCTATTACTACAAGTAAATAATTTTTTAAGGGAGGAAAATGTGATAGGAGATTCAAACCCAGGTATGGGATGTGGAAATTATATTTTTTTATCAACCAAGTTAGGAATGAGGGACAAAATAGATAAAATTGGTCCTATTCCTTCACGATATTTTATAAAACGAGCTTGTAAATATGTCATATATACTTATTAAAAAATTTATAATTGATTTAGAGATAATCTAACTTTCACTTATAATCTAGTACATGATGTTCATAAACCATATATGCTCTAGTTTTTTGGTTTTATTAACATTATTCTATAAGTCGATGGGATGTTATGTAATTGAAGTATAATATTCTGGCAAGCATCATATATCTCAAACATCTCAATTTCAACCTTCTAATCATCACATTAAAAAAAACATACTCATCTATATATTCTCTAAAAAATTGATTTTAATTGGTCTAGCTAATCTAACCAAAAGAGGTATACTATAGTTTTATGAGAGACAATGAAGTTATTACTTTTGTCTCTTTTCATTCTAACGACCTAATTAGTAGGATTGACTTGTTATAAATGGGACAATTTTTTTATAATTAGAATCATTGTACAATAATATAGGTTAGGAGATAGCATATCTAAGATATATGAGAAATGTCAATTTGTTCGAAACTCAAAAAACTATGAAATCAATATAAATGACATTATGTCAAAAAAATAAGTGAGGTGAGAGTTGAACCCAATCTTACATTCTTCATGTGTCCCATTTGCCACTCTACGAAACAACTAGGGACAAATGAACACTAAAATAGCTGAATGCCTCAAGATTTTTAATCAATATCCACAATAAATGAATAGATAATGGATTTGGAGGCTAAAGCCTGATTAAACAATTGGTCGCTGATGAGAGCAATAGAGTCCCATCCATGTAGGGGTATGGCCCGCCAATTAAATTGCTAGGATGTAGATGTTAGTGGGCAACATGTGCCGGTATGGAGAAGAGGGTCCTTAGGTTTTTCATGTTTGCAACGCTTCTCTGTTCAAGAATGAAGTTAATATGAAGCCCTTCATTCCTGTGCTAAGAATTTAGCTACAAAATTCTCTACGTATCAACATCTAATGTGACAGGGTATTCTGTGTTGTGCTTGTCTCTACTCATTGATCAGTTTCATGATAAACATCTTTTCTGAAAAAAATTAAATAATGAAAAAATTACCAAAACTTTATTAGAGGTTTAGTCGAACATATACATCCATCTTCACTATTTAAAATACCTACACTTACTAGTTACCCCTAAAAGTTAACTTTGGGATTTAACGTTATGACAAGAAAGAGAAAATACAAGATTTTGCCTTTCTACCCTTCTTCCATAACAACTTTGCCCCTCGATTTGTACATCTAACTAGCTATGCCTTTCTAAGTTGAGGCATTTGAGGATCCCAAAGTCGATGCCTTGGGTGGAAGTTGTAATGGTCATGACCTTCCCTCTAAACCCCTTTGCCATCTTCATTGTTTCCTTGATCCACTAATCCTACTCTATCTAAAAAATGCTCATCTTGTGAAATTGCTTTTGTGCACACGGGCTTTGTTGGTCATAAAGCTTATGTCATTAGCGTGAATCAGTAGCAGCCACAATGAGAAGCTTTCCTTCTCTGCCAGTCCTATGGTTGTCACTTCTATCTTATCACCATTACACCAAGCCCAATGAAAGCCCCAAACATCATTGCAGAACCCACCGTCTTATTCGACCCACTATCCATCGACTCTAAATTATCCGCCCAAGTTGTACATTGACCTGGCAGCCGAAGTTGAGAAGGCTAATGATGGTGTTGATAGAGAAGAGGTTGGTGCCCTAGTCAGCAATGAGTGAGTTTGAGGTGGAGACAATCTCGAGGGTGTTGATGAAGGTGCATGGGGACAAAGTTGAGGGGAAATTTAGGGGAGTCAATGTTGATGAGGAACTTTTTGAGAATTGGTTTAGTGGAGTTGGATCGGCTTTAAAGTTGTGGAGGAGGACATACTTGTCAGTGGTGACAAAAAAGGAGTCTCGACGAAGGTTAACATAGTTGTTTTAGATGGGAAAGAAGTGGAAGCGGACCTAGTGGAAGCCTGAGTGGTTTAGGTCAAAGGTGTCAGTGGATTCCTCCTCGAAGATTTTGGCAGTGAGGTAAAACGGCTACAAGACATTGACATCCTTTAGGGTAGAGACGATGATTGCTTCTTCATTATTGGTTTTGAATAAGCTGGCAGCCTCCTAGTTGGTCTTGAAGAAGCACCCATCTAGGGAGATGGCGAAAGAGGTGGTGCCCGAGTCTATAAGAGGCCTTCCGGGTAGTGTTGGTGAATGCTTGATCAGTGTTAATTTGTATGGTCAAAATTGTTAACTTTTTATCAATTTCAAGCATATTTTTCTGCATCACCACAACATATTTTCTGTCGTTTCTTGTTTTGGACTTTCATTTTGTAAGGTGAAAAAGGCACCCAAAGCATCAAATCAAACTGAAAGTGAGTGTAACAAAAAATGAAAAGTGTGGATGAATAGTTCATTACCGCTATAGCCCCATAGTTCAACAATTTTAAAGCCACCTTTCGATTCCTAAGAGCTACGACGTTGTGGCTCTATAGCGCCAGGAACCTTCGTGTTTTGGGTATTGTAGTGCCAAGTTGGCCGTATATGTACCCTGACGCCCCTATATCTGGGTTTTGTGGTTCCCTATCTCCTATTTTGAATTAAGACTTACAATTGATGGAGAGACTTCATCCTTTTGGGTGGTTGGTGAAGATGGGAGGCTTATCACTTGGAAAAACCTGGAATTTATTCATTTGTTTCTTATTCTAAGTTCGGGCTAGGTTTTTCACTCTACATCATTTCTTGCATTTTCCATCATTTGTGGAGGCATTTTGTTTTGATTTGCTTGAAGGAGGCTAGGAGCACTTGGGGGTTTCTTGAAGCCTTGCAGAGCCAAGCTTAATTAGTCACTTGGGTTCTTTCTTTCTTTTTTTCTTGTACTTGGATATGGACGCCATTTTATGTATTTTCATGGACATGTTTAGCTTAGTTATAAAGTAGTTTTGTTGACACTTTCTATGTATATAGCTACTTGAGTTGATTAAGCTAGTTGAATTCATGGTTATGTGGCTTTGGTTTTCCATTAAATACTTGTTTATTCTTCTCTTGAGCTTATTGTAGTGTTAGCTTATTGATGACCACAATTGGTTGCACCATGGATTGCTTTTAAACTTTTGGAAAAGATTAAATGCGATTGGAACTAAGAGAAGAGTGTGATGGCTATGGACTTGCTGGGAAACTAGTTTAGGTCATTAGATAAATGTAGATTAAGCTTGATAATCCTCTCTTGAACTAGCAATTCAAATGGTTCTAGTTTAAGCTTAGGAGAGTGACCATTTTATTTAGAAGAGTAAGTGCCAAATTAGTTAACTTTACCAACAAGTAGGAAACCAAACCATTAACCTAAATTCATCAACTAATTAGGTCAAGTAGTGAACCATAGGGAATGTGCTTTCATAATTTGATAAAAAAAACCACAAATTTTGCATTACACTGTTGCATCATAGATTAGAAACATTTCACTTAGTTAGCCTAGACTCTTTAATTTACTTGTTTGGCTCTTCATCCAATCTTGATTGTTTGGTTAAAGTTGACTTGAAGTAGTGATAACTGTGAATTAATAAAAATCAATTATCGTGAGATGATATTCTTTTCACCCTAACTCAACGCACTCCGTACACTTACAGTTAGTGGTTTCAAAAATCACATCAAGGTTATGAGGACAAGGACTATGAAAGTCGTACTTAGTGCTCCATAAATAGTAATTTTCAACAAAAAAAAAGGCAAGAATTGGATGGGTCTAGTTGAGGACAAGGGCTGACTTTTTAGTTGCAGAAGTCAAGGGGCAAAGTTTCTATAGAAGAATGCTAGGACGCAAAATCAGGTGCTTTCTCTTTTTCTGTCAACATGGTAAATCACGAAGTTAACCTTTTAGAGCTGGGGTAAATGTAGATATTCCAAATTGTGAGGATAAAGTATAAATTCGCCTAAACCTCACAGCTGTTTGGTAAGTTTCCCCAAAAAAATCTCTTTACTTTTAATAAATAATACAATTGATCTCATATTTTAGAAAAAATCATTTCCCTTAAGTGTTTCTTCCTTACATTATTTGTTAATTACTAATATCAATTTTTAAAATTATAATCTAAAAATTTCTAGTAATTATTAAACTTAGACCTTTAAACATTAATCTGATTTAAATATTTTTCTGGTTAAATATAGAATAGCTTTTTTTCACTTTACTATCGTCTACAATGCTATAGTTTTTAAGTAAATTGTAGATTTCTACTACCATGGAAGACAAGTTGTACTATCACCTAACTCTCAACAGGGGCATAGCCAGGATTATAGAGTAGGGGGCGAGGGGGGCTGGCCCTGTAGCCCGCAGCTGGCGGTTGCCGATCACATTCGCGACTTCACTTCGCACGCCGGAGCCTTCCTTCACTTACTGGAATTGGAATGGAAAATCAGATTTGCTTCAGTGGCGAAGAGCGAAGACACCGAGGGGCAGGGGGACTGGCCCGCCGTTGGCTGTTGCCGGGTGAATCCCGTGTGCGTCGCACGGCGGAGTCTTCTACCTGACTGCCTCGCAAATTGCAAATTGCAAGCGATATTCACAATTCGCAACAACAGGCGAGCTCTGGACTGAAACTAAAAAGGAAAGGCCAAAATACATCTTCAGCCCTCAAACTCGGATGATCAAGACACTTAGCCCCCTGGACTTTAACTCGGAGCAACTCAGCTTCTGAACTTGGTTAAATGGGTCAGTCAACCCCTTTGACCCACACGTGCCGTCACGTGATCGTTGTCTTTAACGCCGTTCACCTCATCTGCATCTTGACATGTTTTCTGCAGAATCCAACTCGTCTTCCTCCGGCGTTGGAACCTGCCATGTGGGAGGACGCGATGAGGCCATGCGAAGGGTGAAGGGCAGTGAAGGGCGAAGGCTGAAGGGCAAAGGCCAGTGAAGGGTGAAGAGCAGCAGACAGCGAAGGGCAAAGGTCGGCAGATGGCAAAGGGCTGTGAAGGACAAAGGATGGCGAAAGGCGAAGGGCGAAGGGCGTTCGACGGCGAGGGGCAAAAGACTAAAGGCGGGGAACGGCAAAGGTCAGTAGACGGCGGATAGCGAATTGATGGTAGTAGTGCTAATTGAAGTAGAGGAGATTGTGAAACACGAAAGCCCTTTACCTGGGGATTTCTGGGCGTAGCATTTAAGAAGGATTAGAATAGGTTAGAGAAGTCCCGAGGAAGACAATGGGTGTTTTATAACGTTTATAAATTAGGATAGTTTAGGAAGAAATCAGAAAGTTTGGGAGATGTTATATAATTTTATTTCTGTTGTTATCTGTAGAAAATAATTACAAATTTACTCCTTATTGTTTATATTTAGTTATAGTTCTAACCCTAAGGATTTATTCGTGCCACCAAACTTGGGAGGACAAACGTTGTTGTACTTATTGAAATCACGTGACCGCATGTGATGGTCAAGGGGGATGACTGACCTACTTTAACCAAGTTTGGGGGCTGAGTTAGCCTGAGTTGAAGTCTAGGAGGCTAAGTGTCCTGGTCATCCGAGTTGAGGGCTGAAGATGTATTTTGGCCAAAGGTCAACAAAAGAAACGCACCGGATCGTTAAAATTATTTACAAAAAGGTTAAACCATCTAAAAGTCCTCCATTAATTTTAAAACTTACATATAGGTACCTAACTTTAATTTTCCTACAATTATATCACATACTACCTACCCATAATTTTTTTCCAAATTCTAGGGGGGCGGCTGCCACCCCCGTCCCTTCATAGATACGCCCCTGACTCTCAACATGTTTTCTGTAATTTACGTAATTAAATGGATTGAAAATCAGCCCTTAGTACCCTTCGGATTTGGTCGAAATTTAGTTACAGAATTGACACATAGTTTCATCCTATTCTTTAACGACATAATGTTACTACCGAAAACTTGTTACTTTAAATTGTTTAGTAATTGGTATTCTTTTTGCACAATTTAGACATTCTGTTTGCCCTACATTTCTCTTAATCTTGCGGAAAAAATAATTTCCAAGTAACTAACTTTACCCAGCATTATAAAATTAAAGATCATGCTATACCACTTACGGCGAGTAAACGATATGTGATATAAATATTTTCATATTTTATCATTTTATCACATGAAATACCGCAATCACAATATTTCACACACTGGTCATTTTTTTTATATATATTTTGTTAAAAAAATTGTGGTATACCATAAATATTGTAAGGTATGTACCGTAATATTCTATTTTTCGCGAACATGTATGAGATATTTTTTTATCATTTTACATCAAAATATCATACTTTGAGCCATCTAAGAACACAATGAAATATTAAGAAATATATTGTGACTATTAAAGTATTATTTTTTTTCTTGTAGGAATAAATAATTTTTTTTGCCAAGTAATATTTATTTAGCTCTATATATAACATTTTTTTATAATTTTTTTTTATAAAAAATATCTTCTATCATATATATTTTATCTATATTTGACAAATTATGATGAGAAAAATTAAAATACATATAAAAATGTGCAAATAAATTTATTAAATTTATTTTTATCTTAAATTAATATTCTACCATTTATTGTTTTGCGAAAACAATAACAGTATGCGGTACGGTATATTATGTGATATACTTTAAAAATATGAAATGCAGTATACCTAATGATAACAGTATTTGACACTTTGCTTAGCATGTAGGTTTTGAAATCATGTAGGGAAGAAAAAAAAACGTAGTTCTGGCCAAACCTAATGGAAGCAACTGTATGATTTAGCATTACTAAATGGAGAAAATGGAATGAATGGAAAAACTCTGATAAAACAAAAAAAAAACAAAGAAAGAAAAGGAAAAAGACTAGTGGTATAGGAATAGGAGCACACTAATACATTAGTCATTACCATAAATAGTGGTTGGATACGGCATTACCCCAACCAAAGGCCACGGAGAATTTACTAAAAACATCTCTAAGATTTAGGGTTAATTACGTCTGTAGCCATTAACTTTTAATTATTGTACCATTTTAGACCTTAATTTTGATTTCTTATATATAAAATTCATAACCTCATTTAAGTATTCATTTGGGACCTTTTGTAAATGAAAAACATTAGCATGGATGGAAAATGCCACATGGCTTGCCAGTGTGCTTGATTTTATTACGATGGCACAATGAATCAACTTTAGGGATGATGTGGAAAAGGAATAAAAAAATTAAAAATAAAAAAATAAAACCTTCCCTTACACTAACCTCACCCCCTTCAGCTCCCTTCTAACACCATCGTTCTCCATCCTGGAACCCTCAACTACGCCAACCTTACCCCTATGCTGCCCTTTGCAACATCATCCCTCATCCACTTTTTTAGCTGTAGATCGATTCTCCATTGAAGAATCCTCCTTGCATCGTCTACCCATCCTCTGTCGCACTCTCCTCCTACAAATCACTTTCGCCACCTCCCGTTCCTTCCTTACCCGACACCATCATGCCAACATCACCTTTGTCGCATTGTTCACCTAAGCCGAGTTGTTCGCCCCAAGTTGATTCACAGCTTGTTCTTCTTTGTGCTCTTCTTCTTCTTCTTCTCATCCTCAATTTCATCTTGATTTTGCATAAACGGGCTTAATTTTTGTAAATGGTTGTTGTTAATGTGAAATTAACCAGCGGGAGTTGTTTGATGATGATCAAGAGCCTTTGAGGTGTTGGGACCACGCAGTGAGTGATAACTTCGAGAGCAAGATGATTAGTAAAGATGACACCAGAAAATTTACGTGGTTCACCCTTAATTTTAGGACTACGTCCACAAGACAAACTCCGAGATTATCTTCCACTATAAAAATAGTAGGCTTACAAAGAGAGAATCTTCTCTAGACAAAAAATTCTAAAGGTATGAGATAAAACCAAAATAGTGGCACTCAAGTGTTTCCCAAACACCCCTAAAAATTATCTCACTATTTTGTCATTTCCAAAAAATAAATCTCTCTCTTCTCTCAGAATTTTCTTTTGCTCTCACAATTGAGCAAGCTTCTCTCTGGGTGTAGAAATTGAGCAAATGGAATGGCTATTTATAGCCAATGTACTGCTTCACTCCATTAAATTTTGCCATAATTTGTGGTAATTTTTCCACCACCTCCAGCCTGTATCCACATTTGATTTCAATCTTTTGCTGCCAATTGTTGAAATTACTCCAATTACCAGCCAAACTTTTTGACCAAAGCAAAGAGAAAGAAAAGAAAAGAAAGGAGTAGGAAAGAAAAATGAACCCTTCCCCCCACATGGATGGGAGAAAAAGTCAACAATCTCCCCCTCTCGCCTCATGTGGGAGTTCCATTCCTGCTGCCAGTCGACAATATTCAAACTTTTCTCTCGATAGAATCTTGGTCAACATATCAGATCCATTTTCATCAGTATGGATCTTTTCAAGTTGTAGCAGCTTCATCTCCAACGCATTCCTTATCCAATGATATTTTACGTCAATATGCTTGGATCTTGAATGAAAGGAGGAGTTCTTACCAAGGTGAATTGCACTCTGACTGTCACAGAACAATTCATATTTACCCTGGTGGAAACCAAGTTCTTTTAAGAACTTCTTCATCCACAGCAACTCCTTACATGCTTCCGTTGCTACAATAAACTCTGCCTCTTTGTTGAAAGAGTAACACATTTCTGTAATCTTGATTGCCATGACACAGCTTTCATTGCAAAAGTAATCAAATAACCCGATGTAGACTTTCTCGAGTCAACATCGCCGGCCATATCTGCATCTGTGTAGCCAACTAACACAGGCTTTGCATTTCCAAAACATAAGCACATTTTGGAAGTACCACGAAGATACCTAAAAATTCATTTAACTGCAGCCCAATGTTCCTTACCAGGATTTGAAAGGAACCTACTTATTACACCAACTGAGTAAGCAATATTTGGTCGTGTACATACCATGGCATACATCAAGCTTCCAACTGCTGAGGTATATGGAATCTTTTCCATTTCTTCCTTCTCTTTGTTGGTAGAAGGGCATTGCTTGGAACTTAATTTAAAATGATTAGCAAGAGGAAAACTAACCGCTTTAGCCTTGTCCATATTGAACCTCTGAAGTACCTTTTCAATGTACTTCTCCTGTGATAACCATAATTCCTTGGCGCTCCTATCCCTTATTATCTTCATACAAAGAATTTGCTTTGCTGGCCCCAAGTCTTTCATAGCAAAAGACTTACTCAACTGCTTCTTCAAACTGTTGATTCTGACAATATTCTGGCCAACAATCAACATATCATCCACATAGAGAAATAGAATAATGAAATCATCATCAGAGAATTTCTGCACAAACACACAGTGATCTGAAGTAGTCTTCTTGTAGCCTTGCTCCCCCATGACTGACTCAAACTTCTTATACCACTGCCTGAGTGCCTGCTTCAAACCATACAAGATTTTCTTTAGCTTGTAAACATAGTCCTCTTTTCCTTTTACTTCGAAACCCTCTGGCTGCTTCATGTATATTTCTTTTCCAAGTCACCATGTAGGAAGGCAGTTTTCACATCCATCTGTTCAATCACCAAGTCGAGACTTGCTGCTAGTCCTAGGACCGTACGGATGGATGTCATTTTCACAACCGGTGAAAAAATCTCATCAAAGTCAATACCTTTCCTTTGCCTGAAACCCTTGACAACTAGTCTAGCTTTGAACCGTGGTTGTGAATTTGATTCTTCAGACTTGATTCTAAATACCCATTTGTTTTTCAAAGCCCTTTTGCCTCTTGGCAATTTCACTAGCTCAAAGGTCTTATTCTCATGCAAGGATCTCATTTTATCTTGCATGGCATTAATCCACTTTTCCTTATGTTCATCATCCATACCTTCATCAAAGCTTTCTAGTTTTCCCCCATCAGTCAATAACACATACTCATTTTCAGGATATATAGTAGAGCGTTGTCTAACTCTATTAGATCTCCTTAAAAATAGAGAACCCATTGGTGCTGGTAGTTGTTGATGAACATCATCATCATCAGCATTACCTGGTTCATTCTCAATGGGAGCATCATGATCACTTTCTTCCGGTTGATCATTTTGTACATTATCTCCAACCTGTTTTTGCACTGCCGTTGGAGGAATCAATTGTAAATCTGTTGAACTACCATGAGATGCTGAAGCGTCCTTCTCAGTTTTTTCAATATCCTCAATGGTCTGACTTTTAACAAATACAGCATCACGGCTTCTGACAAGCCTATTTGTGGCTAGATCATAAAATCTATAGCCAAATTGATCTTGGCCATAGCCAATAAATACACATTTTCATATCTTGACATCAAGTTTTGACCTCTCATCCTTCTGGATATGCACGTAGGCTTTACAGCCAAACACTCGCAGATGGATGGTCATAGAAGACATCCTTTCCTGACCATACCTTCTCTGGGACATCATACTGTAGAGGGACACACGGTGACAGATTTAACACGTGAGCAGCTGCTAGCAATGCTTCACCCTAGAACATCTGAGGTAACTTTGCATGTGAGAGTAAACATCTTACTCTTTCCATCAAAGCCCTGTTCATCCTACCAGCTAAACCGTTTAACTGCGGTGTCTTATGAGGTGTTGTCTGATGTCGAATACCATGCTGTTTGCAGTAGGCATCAAATGGTCCAACTCCACCATTGTCTGTACGTATGCACTTCAACTTCTTACCGGTTTGCCTCTCAACCAGAGTTAGAAATTGTTTGAAAACTTCTAACACATGATCTTTTGACTTCAGGGTGTATACCCATGTCTTTTGAGAATGATCATCAATAAAAGTCATAAAGTATCGAGCACTACCAAGTGACTTCGGCATTGGCCCACACAGATCTGAGTGTGCCAGATCCAACACATTCTTCATTCTGGAAGAAGGGGAACTTTTGAAAGTCACTCTGTTTTGCTTTCCTGCCAAACAATTAGCACATTTCTTCAAATGGACTTGATCCAATCCAGATAACATCTTCTTTTTGGCAAGACGGATCATACTTTTCTCATTTATATGACCTAATCGTTTATGCCATAACTCCACTGTACTGTCATTCTCCACTGCATTTATAGCATCTTGGGAGAGCTTTGCCTGCATCGTATACAGTTTTGAATTCTTTGTTCCTTTGGCCACCACCAGGGTTCCTTTGGTCAACTTCCACTGACCATTAAAAAAGGTGTTGCAGTAACCTTAATCATCCAGTCTGCCTGTTGAAATCAGATTCAGGCACAAATCTGGAACATGCCTGACATCCTTCAGGATTAATCGTGTACCATTCTGGGTCTCTAGGGAAATATCCCCTTTTCCTGTAACTTCTGAAAGACCCTCATTTCCCATTCTCATAACACCAAAATTACTAGGTGTGTAGGATGAGAAGAATTCTTTTCGAGAAGTGACATGAATGGTAGCATCACTGTCAATCACCTAACTCGTCTCATGGGTTGCAAGATTGACAATATCATCATCATGGACAATGTTGAATTCATCGGCAACATTTGCTTGTTTGTCATCACTACTGTCATCCTTTTTCGGTCCTTTGCCTTTTTTTTTTGTCTTGCTTGAGTTTCCGGCAAAATCTTTGGATATGCCCCTTTTTCTTGCAGTAATGGCATTCAATTTTTGCCTATTTGTTTAACCTTCCTCTACTCTTATCTCTTGGCTCTGGCCCCCTGGTCTCACTTCTCCCCCTAGAATCTGTCACAAGGAGTTCTGACTGTGATGAAGATGATCCTTGCGATCTTCATCTCATCTCTTCATTCAGTATTCCACTTTTGACGAATTCCACATTTACTACACCATTTGGTGTAGAATTTGTAAGTGAAATGCTCAAAGTTTCCCAAGACTCTGATAATGAGGCCAGCATTATAAGAGCGAGTACCTCGTTATCAAACTTTATGCCCATCGTGGATAACTATTCCACGATTCCTTGCAAATCGTTCAGGTGATCTGCCATGGATGAACCTTCCTGATATTTTATTTGAAGCAATCTTGTCAAATAAAATAATTTGTTGTTGCCGGTTTTTGAAGCGTATAGCTCCTCAAGCCTGTTCCACAGTGTCCGTGCATGAGTTTCTATAGATATGTGGTTGTAGACATTATCTTCGACAAATTGTCGGATGAAACCACATACTTGCTCATGCTCGAATGCTCATTCTTCTTTCGATCTGTCTTCCGGTTTGGTTGTACCAAACACGGGCAAGTGCATCTTCGTCACATATAAGAGATCCTTCATCTTGCTTCTCCATATGTGGTAATTTGAGCCGTTCAGACTAATCATCTTGTTGGTCTTGGCCTCCATGATGCTAATAAATACCCAGTATCAAGCAAAAATGGTGAATAATAATCTAACTTATTTTTTGATGTGGATGATCCACTTTTCAGCGTCAACCACAGAGCATATGATAAGTAGATATAAACACCGGGCCTCGCTCTGATACTAGTTGTTGGGATCGCGCAGTAGGTGATAACTTTGGGAGCAAGATGATTAATAAAGATGACACCAGAAAATTTACGTGGTTCACCCTTAATTTTAGGGCTACGTCCACGGGACAAACTCCGAGATTATCTTCCACTATAAAAATAGTAGGCTTGCAAAGAGAGAATATTCTCTAGACAAAAAATTCTAAAGGTATGAGATAAAACCAAAATAGTGGCACTCAAGTATTTCCCAAACACCCCTAAAAATTATCTCACTATTTTGTCACTCCCAAAAAATAAATCTCTCTCTTCTCTCACAATTTTCTTTTGCTCTCACAATTGAGCAAGCTTCTCTCTGGGTGTAGAAATTGAGCAAATGGAATGACTATTTATAGCCAATGTACTACTTCACTCCATTAAATTTTGCCATAATTTGTGGCAATTTTTTCACCACTTCCAGCCTGTATCCACATTTAATTTTAATCTTTTGCTGCTAATTGTTGAAATTGCTCCAACTACCAGCCAAACTTTTTGACCAAAACAAGGAGAGAGAAAATCAAAGAAAGAAGTAGGAAAGAAAAATGAACCCCCTACATGGAGGGGAGAAAAAGTCAACATGAGGAGCACTTCCATTGCCATTCATTGGCGTTTATGTCCTCCAAACATATCGCCGTCAAACTGCGATAGTCGCAAGTTTTAGAAGACCACTGGACTGGAGACGGTGGCTACTTGCCTTAGGGATGGCATCGATGAGGTTGTCGGTCCCCTGAGCAGCCATGCCACCCCAGTTGGTGGCAGCAGATTGTCCTTAAAAAGCTGATGTTATTGCTGCCGAAAGGGAAGGCAACGCGAATGATGGGAGACAGACGACATCGCATTGTATTTTCTTATTTTTTTTAATTTTTTCCCTCTTTTTTTACATTATCGATAGCAATTGATTTATTGTGCCATCGTGGCAAATTATCCATGCTAGCAAGCCACTTGAGATTTTTTGTTCACACTAACATTTTCCATCTACAAAATATCTAAGATAGAACACTTAAATGTTAGAGACTTTCTTTGTAAGATATCAAAATTATAGTCCAAAATAGTACAATAACTAAATGTTAGGGTCACAGATGCTATTAAGGCCTAAGTGCACTAGTAGCCCTCCAACTTTATTAACTCACGCGAGTCAATCCTTCAACCCAAACTTAGTATATTTAAGTCCTCAAACTTTGAGAAATAACACAAGTTGGTCCAAGTCAACTTATATGTTATGGGAAAAATTCAAAACTGATCCTTAATGTCTCTTTTGTTCATGTTTATGTAATTGCAGTTCATTTTAGATTGATCTAGTACATGAATAGGCAAAATTTATATAAATACATGTTATTTCTATTACAATTAAATAATCTTTCTATAAAATATTGGCTAAAACTAGTTTATGATATATTTGATAGAGATTTTTAAGACATAATTAAAAGTTCTTATTTTTATTTATACTGATTTTCTCAAAATTTTATCCAAATCAAAATTTGATAAACCAAAGAACCTTGGAAGCACTTTTAGAATATTGTTTAACAAGTTATTTATTTTTTTTATAGTTTGTCTATGAGTATGTGTATATATATTGTACAAAAGTATTATGTATATTGTACAAAAGTACTTTTTATTTGTTTTCAATAATTTTTTATGAATAAACAAATTAATCTTACAAATTTTAAGTTTCTTTATTTCTATATATTTTTTATATTATTAAGAAGTGTTCCAATATAATAGACCATATTTTTTTTGAACTGTAGCAAGAACTTTATTGAAAGAAACTTAAAATATACAATAGCACAATACCAACAAGACTAGCTCCAACAAGATGCTAAAGCTGATGCATCATGCATCCAACTCCACAAATTCTGTCCTTACGCCCCTGCTTCCAAGCAAACAGACCTAATTTATCCAATTTGAAATTGCTAGTCAAGGATTACACACCCATTCCTCCCAACAATAATTTAACTTTGTGCATCTATTTTTCAACCATAAATTATCCTTGCTTTATATTGTATTATCATATGCGATTCATATAAAAAATTCTAGTTTATTTTCTTTTTTAAAAAATATAGTTTTATCACATATGCTATAAAAAGGGCTCATCTAATAATAAATGTCTCTCAAACTAAATGACTATATTAGGAAATTATTTTTTTTATCTTTGTTATAATAATTTATTTTAAAACTTAGAACTATTTCCCATACAATTAGTCTTTAAAATTTTTTAAATCATTGCCAATAATATAATACTCCCTCCGCCCTAATATGAATGATGTGTTTCTTTAAGTACGGAGATTAAAATGTGTGTAATTTATGTTATCTTTTTCATTTTTACCCTTGAAGCTAAAATAAACAAAAAAATATTTTTTTTATTTATTTTAGCTTCAAGGGTATTTTTTTTTTGGATTTGTGTAACGAGAGTTTAAATGAGGATTAGAAAAAAAAAATATTCTTTTTGGGTTTTGTGCAATTCTTGGACTTTGTGTAGAGTGAGTTTTGTTTAAATTAGGGTAGTAAGGTAAATTAAATGTTAAAAACTTTCCTGAAAAGGAAACAATTCATTTTGACACAACCCAAAAAAGAATATTTATCATTTTCTTTTTATGGAGGGAGTAATTACTCAAACAACAAACTTTAAATAATAGTTATTATAATAGCATCACAATAAGTATCAAACTAATCAATTAACTAATTATGTTTGAAAATCAATTGGTTTACTTTTTTTAATTGATCAATTAATGATAATAATTTTCTTATTTCATAACTCTTCAGTTGTAATAAGTCTTTAAGTATTTCTATAAAATACTATCAGTTATATGGTACTTCACAAATAATAAAAACGCATGAAACTAAATAAATTTAACCTAGATGTGGACTAAAACAATAAAAAAATGAAGTTCAATTACTTATATTTGGACAAAAGAAAAATTAAGGTGTTAGTGTTGTATCCAAAAGCCAATCATGAGATTATTGTATTTTGCACATTGAGTCATGATATTTTATTGAGTTATTATTCCGGTAATTGTATTTATTGTTTTGTTTCTGTGTGACATAATCAAATATAATTATAACCCCAGAATAAGAATAATAGTATTCTTAAATGTCTTTGGTCTAGTATTATTATATAGTGGGCTGCAATAATAAATAAAAACTAGCATGTGTGAAGACTAATATGATATATGTAGTCTACATATAAGTATAAGTTGAAGAACTTGTGTGCTAGACTGACCCACTATGAGAATGCAATATGGATCATTATATGAGTGTCATAAATGATTCTCATAGTGATCATGATACATGTAGACATTTGACCTAAGGTCATCAAGGTTCCTTACATGTGAGTCACATACTTTGATACTTCCCTTTATTGCTCGTAACTGAGTAAACATGAAGATGATCATTGGATATGTCACATATTATGCAGAGCGTTTTGTATGATTAAGATGAAATTTGCTCCTTCTATATAACGAGAATGATATCTTTGGGCTATTTAATTGAGTAAAACTAAGGAAATGCATGACCATACTCAGATGAGTTGATATGGGATGTCAATGTCATCAGTTTTAGTTAATTTACTCAGTAATTAAGAAACCTTAAATTGGGTTGTACAAGAGTGACACATTTTATGTTTCGTGCTCGGTCTTGATATCTTAAACAAATGGATGATGACATATATGAATAATAATCATAGAAATTTAGTTGAATCATCAACTATCTTGTCACTTAGGTAGTAATGATGTGTTGCTCGATACCGCTCATTGTTTGTGATCATAAATGTGATTTATGATTATTGTCAATGTGATATGAGCCTATTGGGTTGTATATTTAGAGCCAATTAGATTATTTGAATGTGTTGGCCAAATTGTTTGGTTTTGGTTTCAAGATAATTTCAGATTAATAATTGACCCAAAGGTTGAGCCACTATAAAGTCTGAAATTAGACCTAATTGGACTAGGGTTTTGAAACCTATTATCCTTGAGAGTTAAGCCTCACTATATATATATATAGTAAGGATTTTTCAACCCTAGCTTCCTTAAGGACGAAATTAGAAGGTTTATGAAAAATTCCAGCCACACTCTCCTCTTGCCTTTCCTCAGAGGATGCAAATTAGTACTGTGGGTATAAGAAGAACGCACCTGCCAGAATGTGGTAGAGGCGTGGTGATCAAGTGGTTGGTGTAGATACCGTAGAGAGCTTGCATACATCAACTATTCAAGTTTATGATTTAACTCAATATTTGGGTAAAAGATCTCAGCCGATTAGGTATAAAATTTTTTGAACACCTGATTTACTCTGTTTGATTTGGATCCTGGAGGGTTTCAGTTAGGTTCTATTGCGTTTGCTTGGCTCTCAAAACCTTGCATATGGATCATGTGTAAATTTTGCCCCTAACACCATGAGGTGTCTTAGACTAACTTATACCATTTCTCAAAGTTTGAGGACTTAAATATATCGAGTTGGAGTTAAGGGATTAACTTGTGTGAGTTAGCCAAGTTGGAGGGTTACTGGTGCACTTTGGCCAAGGTAAAAATAAGTGAAATACCAATTTTCGTCCTATATCTTTTTTAATTTTCTATTTAAGTTCTAAAATTTTGTGAATTTCTATTTGAGTCAGAAAACTTGTAAAATGTATAAGTACTTAATCATACAATTAACTTCAGAACAAATAGCTGACGATTTAGGATTAACTATTTACATGTTTTTTTCCCAAGTTTTTGGACTCAAATAGAAATTCATAAGGTTTTAGAATTTAAATGGAAAGTCACTAAAGATTTAATGGTCTAATCCCAATAAAACTCCAATCTTCTTTCTACATGCCTAAATTACTCAAAACTTATGGATTTAACAAAATAGCTCTAATGCCTCAATCATTCTTACATAATTCATTTTTATCCACTTCAGAGACCTACGTAGTCATTGGCCATGATTCATTTTCCACCTTTAACTGTGCATTTTTTTTTTATTTTTTTTGTTGTGCTTCTTTTCCATCTAAAAGATTATATTAATCAATCTAAGCAAGGTAAATGGCCTTAGCGACTTTGGATTTGTGACTACACCAAATCAAGCAATATTTTTTTTTAGAAAATTGAAATTTGTAGCTTTCAGTTTAGTGTTCATGATCTACTTCTTTCTAAAAGAGGAAAGTATATATAAATTTTAGTAGTACAAAATTGGGCAACACTTACAACCAACTCAAAGCATTTTATATGATGGTTAATAGTTTGCTTTTAACCATCAAAAAAGAATATTTTTTGTTTACATTGTGACACGAGAACCAATTTCTAGCACCATCCTTTAGCCTTCAACAATGAAGCCTATCAGGGTCCCATTTATTACATCATATGCTTAAGTGTTCATTGGCCAAAATAGGGCATCATTAGTCATTTCTTCAGTGTTGCAAACTCACCAATAAACCCATAAGTTCTCTTAACCACTTGCACTATGGTTCTCACACTATATTAGCAAGGCATATAATGATGTCTAGTAATGTGCATGCATTTGAACTAACTTGTACTATCATATAGTGTCTAAGAACTCAAATGGACTGAGTTGAAGGTGAAGAACTACCTTGTCCGAGTCAAGTTTGAGTGCTGCTGCATGTAAGCCTTTTTATTAGTTTTTTAGACTTTAGCATTCAATGACATATATAATAAAGTATTTATTTTTGTTTCTTAAACGTATGATTTCACAAAATATTGAATTGCATAACCTAGGCGTATAATAATTTCACCTTTTACTCAAACGGATACAATATAATGAACTTATGGAAGTGCCTAAATGGTAATGAAGAAAATTTTAGGAACAGGTTTGGCAGAATATCTATAAGTTGGTGACTGCCTTTGAAATTCAACCCATTTTCAAGCCTTTAGAAGATGGACTTTCAATTAAGGTTATGATTAGGGCCGACAAAATCTAACTCGACTTGATGACCTGGCCTAACCCACCCAAACTCAAGCCCGACCTAACCCGATTTGATAAAAAAAGTCAATGACTTAAACCCGAACCTGATTAAAAGGAAACTCGAGAAAACCTGAACCCAAATGACCAAAATCAGAAATGACCTGAGCCTGAATTGACACAAACTTGAAATAACCTAAACCTGAAATGACCCAAACTCAAGACTAACATGACCCGAATTCGAGATGACCTGACAACTAAACTCGACAAGACCTGATTTTAACCTTCACCATAAACCTTAACTTTCCTTTTTTATTATCTTCTATATTTAGTAAGTCCTAAATATAGTGATTTTCATGTTTAGTAACTTTCATTTTTCTGTATTTCCATATTTATTAAGTCTCATATTTGGGGAGGAGACTTCCATATTTAGTAGTACCATTTTTTTTTCCAGATGTTCATGTTTAGTAATTCTTATATTTTAAAAGGAAATTTTTATATTTAGTAACTTCTATTTTTTGAGAACTTCTATATATTGCGAGTACCATCTTTAAGGAAGAAACTTCTATATTTAGTAAGTCTCATATTTGAATTCTTTTAAAAGAAGTAATTTTTTATATTTAGTAAGTTTAATGATTTTAATAGACAATTATTAAAATTACAACATTCATCCCTAAACATGTAATTATAATGTAATAAGGTACCTAAATTGTAAAAAATTTTATTTCAATCACCCCAAATAATTACAAGATAAGTCCTTAAACTTTTAAAATCTTGGCACTTTCACCAAAAATTTATCAAATTTTGCAGTTTAGTGACTAAGAGTGAACTTAATTTGCATTACGTAGTGATTTCAAAATTTTTTTATCAAAACATAAGCATAACAAAATTGTCATAGCGTATGTCTGGGTGATAGTTGGGTGAAGATCTGAATGACCTGTATTGTAATAGTTGAATGGTATGGGCTTAGAAAAACAATCAAGTATTACCAACAATGTTAAATTACTTGAATATGTACTAAACTATAATAAAGAAAATTTTTATGAATATTTTAATTAATTATACTAAAAAAATAAAAATTAATTTAAATTAAATCACATAAAAAATTGAATTCTTTGATTTAAATTTTAACAAAAATTGAAAAAATAATAAATTGATTCAATCATTTTGACCTACACACTAGTAACCTGAGCGAACACAAAAGTTGACCCTAATTTGACCTGAAACCTGACTTGAAGTTATCCGAAACTGAAATTGATCTGACCTATAGTGAACCGAAACCCAAATAAACCCGACCCAACCCAACCCGAATCCAAAATCAACTCAACCTGAAATCAACATGAACCTAAATAACCTGACTTAGGCCCAAATTCATATTAACCCGACTAAACTCGAACCTGAATGACTTGACCCAACCCACCCAATTGTCATCCTTAGTTACGATGGGCACTGCAGCATTTAATCAACACAAAAGCCCATCATTTTCCGCGCATTTTTTTTTTAAAATAGGCTTAGACTCTTAAATGATAAAACTCCTTATCCTGGCGATGCTATTTGAGGGTCCTAAATATTTTGTAACTTTTTTTTATTTAAATCTTAAAATTTTGTGAATTTCTATTTAAGTTCTAAAACTTGTAAAATATGTAAATAGTTAATCCTAAATTGTTAACCACCGATTCTGAAATTAACTTTAGGACTAACTGTTTATAGGTTTTATAAGTTTTAAGATTCAAATAAAAATCCACAAAATTCTAGGACTTCAATAAAAAAAAAAAGTAAAATGTTTAGTACGGAAAGTAGTCTTTATCCAATAAAAATACGAAAAGATGTAGGACTTTGTTGGACAGAGATAACACGCTCAGAGGACTCCTTATGTGGTGTTTTATCTCTTTTTCCTTTACTTTTTGATTCAGCAACAAAACTTTCATACACACCCTATAGGGGGAAATGTCAAAATCAATCCTATAACTTTTACAACTTTTGTTATTAAGTCCTATAACTTCACAATTTTCTATTTGAGTCCTATTACTTCAAAAATGTTATCAACGTTAGTCCTATAGTGGACCGCGTTGACTAGAAGTCCTGTATGGCACACAATGGCATTGTCTTTTGCCCAGTTAGCAAAAGTGGGGCTGTCACATGTGAGTGGACTTAATTGTAAAAAAATAAAATTTTCATGGAAATGTTTCACAAACACAAAATTATATGTAGTTGAGGCCTAGTCAAGAGATAAAAATCATATTTTATCTTCTCCTTTCTACGTGATCATGAAGAGATGCCGAGTGATTTTCCTCCCAGTTTGGGATCTCCATTTGCTTCAAGCAAGGAAATTAGCTTCTACTTTTGAAAGGTGCTAAAGTGTCTTATTGAAATCGTCATCGTTCATTCTGAAGATTCAGTTCCAAATGTAGGAAAAAAATCCTTTGTGTTGAAGGTGTCCGATTTGAACCTTAATCATGAAACCTGTTACTTGAGAAACTCGTGCGAACAAGATGTATAAAGCATGAAATCCAGCAAGCAACACGCATGAACAAAAAAACAAAAATAAAAAAAAAGGTCCAACTTTATTAATCCTTCATGTCGTCAAAGGATTTTCTATCATGCTCCTATTTCTCCTAAAAGCTAAGTTGAAAACAGACTCCCAAAATCTTATACCTAACACAAGCCAAAAGCTTAACTGAAATGAGCAACACATATCTAACCCAAAAATGGGGATACCGTTACCTGACATCCCAAACACCATCCCACCATCATGCTCAATGTTGATGTAGGCAGATAAAGACAAAGTGGGTTGAGGAACATAGATGATTTTTTGGTTCAGCATTGAGAATTAATCTACTGGAGAGTTGGGCTTGCTAGTCCATTGAAGGGGGTTTAGGGTTTTAACAGGTTGTATCTCTTTCTCCAGCTACTGTTCATTCGCTTGCTTGCAAGGCATTCGACATTTGGTCTAAGAGAAAGATATATGGATAAAGGATTTGGTTTGGGGGCAGAGTGAGAAGCGGGTGGATTTTAAGGGGATGCTGCAAGGAAAAGTTTTAGGGTTGACAAAGAAAATGAGAAAAAGGAGTTAGAAGCTTTTACCAAACCTACTCATGTTCTTCACGCTCGTGGAGGTAGAAGAAGATAAAACATGATTTTTATTTTGGGTAAAATCAATATTTGGTCTCTTAACTTTTCAGTTTGTCCTAAAATTGTCCCTTAACTCTAAAAGTGACTATTAAGGTCCATTAACTGTCATATCAAGTTCAATGTTAGTCCCTCCAATCATTTTGGCCGTTATCCAGGATGAAAAATGCATACGTGGCAATTGCTGGTCCCACAATACCACGGTGGCATCATTTTGGCGAGTCATTTATTACCGCCAATGGCCTCCACTCTCCTTCCCTAGTTTTCGAAGCTTTGTTCTCCTTACTAGTGCTCTAGTAACTGTTAACCCTGGCGATAAGGTGAAGGAAAATTCTGTGTAATCGGCGGTTGTTTTAGTGGTTGGGGTGGCAGAAATACGATGAAGGAGAAGGCGAAGATGAAGGCAAATGTCAGATTGACTGACTGGAGATGAAGGAAAGGGGACGAAGGGGATGATGCCCTGTAGCATCTCCATTGTGTGACATGGTGTGATCGGGAGGGACTTCCAGTGAGGGAGAACGTCCAAATGGGAGATTTCCCAGGGGGAGCTGCCTAAAAGACTTAGAAAACAGAGGTTAGGAGGTCCCCGGAGCCTTTTTCCGGGGAGGAGCCTCCGACGCCCAAGTCAATACTTTGGAGGTGGAGAGAGAGTATTAAGGACCAGAGATTCTTGCCTGTTACATTTTCTTTTTTGGGGAGGAGAAAAAAGATCCCCTGCTGAGTCCATTTCTCTGATATATAAAGGAGGGGATGACCCGTTCAGATTGTG
Organism: Aquilaria sinensis; assembly: GCA_005392925.1. NCBI lineage: Eukaryota > Viridiplantae > Streptophyta > Magnoliopsida > Malvales > Thymelaeaceae > Aquilaria > Aquilaria sinensis. Next base: position 229,945 of record SMDT01001635.1, read on the forward strand.
ACACGTGTTCGGTCGGATATAATCTGTACTTTTGGGCGTGGGGGCCTCTCGCCACCTGTAGGCTCCTCGGGCCACGAGCTAGGGCGAGCATAGCCCTACATGACAAGATGTAGGCGGCGTCGGCGTGTTAGAGCGCATATGAGGGCAGCATGTAGCATGTGCAGGCGACATGTCAGAGGCTCCTTAATTGCTTCTGCCGTACCCCCGAGGTCCCCTTGGTCGAGGTCGCCCTTTGGAGTGAGGACCTCTCTCCCAGAGTCTTGCCAGTAATTCGGGGGATTCCCCAACACTGAAGCTCCTCGTTCGGGGGATTTTCTCCTGCCGAAGGTGGCTGGTCCTTCTCCCCGAAGGTGGTTTGGCCGCCTTTAAGAGGGAGGCGACGCGCTATTTTCCCGAGGTCAGAGCTGTCATCCTCAGGGGTGTTAGCTGGCCACCGAAGTCGTATGCTCGAGGCGCCAGACTTCATCCTTTCCGAGGTCGGTACTAGCACTCCTTGTGGGTGACGCTTGACTTCCCGAATGCGGTATCTGACCATAGTTCAAAGGCTGCAAGGGCGACAGCACTTCGGCTATCACATGTCCCCCCTCGGGAAGCCGAAGTGGAGACTTCGGCTTGCAGATCTTCTGAGGGCGCTTTTCAGGACTCGGAGTGTGACATTTACGGAAAAGGTACTTCGTTGTCCAAAGGCCTGCCCTGTCCAGCCAGGTGTCACTGTCTGCCTTTTGGTGTTCTCGAGGTACCCAATCTATTTAATTTTTTTTCTGATGTAGGTCAGTGGACCGTCGTGCCTTGTAACCAGGCGTGTCAGTCTGGAGCGACGTGCCCGAATTCTTGAGGTGTTAGAAATCGTGCCCTAGTTTCTCATGCTGGTTGACACGTGGCAGGCGCTGGTTGGGGGTCGGTCACGTCGATTACACCAGCCGTGTCTTTTCACGTGCGAGGGGCAGTTATGGCAACGGTTCGCCTTTGCGGAGCAATTATGACGTTGATTCGGCTACCCTTCCTCGGTCTATATAAACCTCTTTCTGTGATAACACTTACTTGCTTTCTCTTTGCTTTCGCTTTGTTCTCGTCTGCTTTCGTGCCTTCCCTTCTCTCTTTGCGGCGATGCTAACAGCGGTGCAATTTCCGACCACCATTCACGACGGCGTCTTCAAACCCTAATTTCGGCAAAACTTTTGGTGGGTTTTGATTGTAAAGGTCCTTCGGTTTCTTACTTTTTCCAGTTTCCCAAAGTCATTTTTCTTATTCCCGAAGTCCCTAAATACTCTTTCTTTTTTCGAAGTCACTTTTTGGATAACCATGTCTTCGCCTGTTCCAATTATGTCTGTTGCACCTATCCCCGAGAGCTGACAGTCTCTCATGTCTCACCCTTGTTGTTCTACTTCGGAGAAATTAGAGAAGTGGACAACCAAATTTTTCCTCCCTTCTTATGCTGTCACCAGACTACCTTCTTTTGGGCATTTTAGCTTTATGAGTGGTAAGGACGAGGTTACCGTCTTCCGTGCCCAACTGAAGGCCGGACTTCGGTTTCCTCCGCCGAAGATGGTTTGCGACTTTTGCCAATTTCATGGCATAGCCGTGAATCAACTTCCTCCCAACTCATACTGCTATTTCAACGCTTTCCTCTGTATGTGCGGGGTCTTCAGGGTAGAACCTCATTTTATCCTGTTCATGCAGCACTACAGGCTCTATCCGGTCCCGAATGGTGGCTTTTATTTCATGCTACCTCGAGGATCTGGGAGCAAAAAATTCATGTTCACCTTCACTACTAAACATAGTTGGCGAGGGTGGCAAAGGAAATTCTTGTTCCTAAAGGTGGCGGAGGCTTGGTCGTACGTCCCGACTAAGTGGGCTTGGGGAAAGCTGGAGACAGATGTCATGGACCCCAAGAAGCTGCTAACTCCTGAGTTGGTGGCGAGGTTTGCGGACGTCGACAGACGTATCCGTGCTGTCGCCGACTGGGATGTCGAGGTCCCTCCACGCTCCCTCTACCCCTTCCCCATCATGTGGAAGCTCATGACCGAGGAGGTCCTTCAGGAGTTGGGGGTAGTGAAGGAGCACAAAATGGATCTCGGCATGCCAGCTCCTGCCATCAACGGGAAGGAGTCTTGGCTAGTGATGCTCCTTCGGGCGGAGCTCACTTATGAAGCTTTTTTCGCAAGTAAGCTTCATTTCAAAGTTTTCAGTATAAGTATCCGTCTGGACTTACACTGATGTTTTCCTTCTGTTTTAGAAATAGGCGATGAGTCTGCTGCTTACTACAAGTCCCTCTTCCTCGGCTAAGCCGAGAAGGGGGAACAAACGAAGAAAGGCGTTTCCAAGAGGCGCAAGACTACTGGGAGCGGGCCATCTTCGGCCAAGAAGGCGAAGGACATCCTTCTTCCACCCCCAGGAGACGTGGCGGAGGTTGTCGATGAGCCTGAAACTCCCGCCGAGCTTCCTGTCGGGGTGGTCACCAGCGCTGCTTCTGTGAGTCCTGCCACGTCGGCGGATCTTTTAGGCCCTTTGGTAGAGGGTCCCCTTACTAAGGATTTAGAAAAATGTCGAAAGGATAAGGGCAAATATATCCCTACCGACGTGGAGGAGGTTCGGGACTCTGATGACGACGTTGCTGAGGTTGCGCCAGGTTTATTTCTTATCCCCTTTTTAGTACTCGCAACCTTATAGCTTGCATAGCTAAGGGGTTTTGTCTGACGAGACGTGTGCTTTTAATTTTGCAGAGGAACTGGTGCCCTCAGCTTGGATGGTCGAGCATGCCCGAAGGCGGGCTCTTCAGGATTCTCACATCCCAAAGGACAAGGTTCCAAGGGAGCCGTTCTGGTCTTTTACGGAGGACATGAATCTGTTCTCCGAGGATTGCCGGGAAATGGCTCCCCAGATGGCGAGGGGAGTGCTCACCCAGGTTTCTTTTAAGGCAGTTGCCGAGGAGTGTGCCAGCGAGGATACCCTTGCCGCTAAGGTTTCCGAGCACGCTGCCCAGGTAGTTCTTTAGGCCTTTTCATTCATTTTTTTCCCACTTTTTTCAAAGTGTTTTGGATTTCCTTATGCAAATTTGATTGAGTACCTTCTCTTTTTTCACAGCTTCTGGGGTTTAGTGGATACCTCCGAGCTTGGGCAGCAAAGCAATCTTCGGTCCGAGCTTGGGCTGAAGATAAACTGGAGAAGGCCAGGGTCTTCTACGCCAGCTCGGTTATGAAGAACGCCGAGCTGAGCCGAATAGCCAAGGAGGAGGTTGCCAAGCTTCGGGAGGAATTCTTGAAGGGCCAGGAGGAGCTATTGAAGGATTTCTCCAAGAAGATGTCTGACCTTGGTGAAAAGGTTGTGAGCTTAACCTCAGCCAACGAGGCCACTCAAAAGGAGAAAAATGAATATTCTACCCTCCAAGCGAAGGCGCTTGCTGACAACGCCGAACTTCAAGCCAAGGTCGAGGCGCTGAAGAAGGGTTCAAAGAAGAAGAAGAAGAAGATAAAGGAGTTGGAGAAGGAGGTTGGAGATCTTCAGAACGATGTAGTTCTCTTTTTCGTCGAACACTTGTACCCTGACTGATGGCCGCACTATCTCGATAGGGATAATGGCTTCTGTGCCGAAGATGAGCAAAAAAGTGTCTCACCCGTGGCCTTGCGGGGTGTTGTCCGATAGCTCCATAACACACTAAGGAGTTCTCCTGGCCATCTTTTTCAGACCATCTTTTATGGTTCTGTTGGATACCTCTACTTGTCCGTTACTCTGAGGATGAGCTACCGGGGCGAAGTGCATTTTTATTCTGAGGTCGGTGATGAATTCTTGGAATCCTTTGTCAATAAATTGGGAACCATTGTCGGCCACTATCACCCTCGGTATGCTGAATCTGCATATGATGCTTTTCCAGACAAATTTTTGTATATCCTTTGCCGAAATGGTTGCCAAGGGCTCTGCCTCAACCCATTTGGTGAAGTAATCTACTGAAACTACGTAGAATTTCACTCCTCCGGGTGCTGTCGGGAGCGGCCAGATAAGGTCAATGCCCCATGCTGCAAAAGGACAGGGGTAGTCAGCCGAGGTTATTAATTCCGAGGGCAACCTTTGAACGTTGGCGTGTCTTTGTCAACTATCACATTTTTGGACAAACTGTCTTGCATCCTTTCTTAATGTGGGCCAAAAGTACCTTTGGCAGAGTATCACTCCTGCCAAAGCGTCAGTCCCGATGTGGGAACCACAAATTCCCTCGTGGACTTCCTCGAGAATTGTCTGAGTATCCTTTTCTCTGACACACCTTTGTAATGGACTTGCATATCCCTGTCGGTATAGTTCTTCCCCGATTAGGACATATCGTCCGGAGCGTCTTTGCACTTTTACTGCTTCTTGAGGGTCATCAAGAAGCTCTGAGGTTGTAAGGTACTTCTTTATAGGATTTTCCCATCCTTCTTTCGAGGCTACTATGCTCATTATCGCGATGCTCGGGTGGCTCAGTACTTCGATGAACCTTTTTGATTTGGCCAGACTGTCTACTTCGGCATTGTCTCGTCAAGGCACATTTTCGATATGCACATTCTCGTCGAACTTTTGGATGAACTTTGATACAAGCTCATGGTACTTTGCCAAAGTTGGATCTTTTGCGCTATAATCCCCCGCCATCTGTCGGACCACTAGCTGAGAATCATTGTGGGCCTTCAGGTTCCTTACACCAATCTTTCTAGCAAGGCGCAACCCTGCTATGAAAGCCTCGTATTCTGCCACATTGTTAGTGACATTAAACCCGAATTTGATGGCTTTCATTACTTCCATGCCTTCGGGGCCATGAATAACTAACCCAGCTCCCTGGTGTTCGTAGCCAGAGGCCCCATCTATAAACAGAGTCCATTCTAGCTCACTTTTGCCAAGGTCCGATTGATCACCTTCGGTAAAAGGTACTTCGACAATGAAGTCTGCTAGAGCTTGGGCTTTTATTGCTTTCCTCGGCTCGTAAGTAATATCATACTTGCCGAGTTCTATACACCACTTGGAAAGCCTTCCTGAATGGTTTGCTCTCTTCATGACATCCCAAAGAGTTAGGCTACTTCGAATAATAATAGGGTGAGCTTGAAAATACGGATGCAGTCTTCTGCTTGCTAGCACCAGAGCATAGATAGCTTTTTGCAGTAGGGGATACCTGATTTTGGCGCAATGCAGGGACTTGCTCACGTAGTATACTGGCCATTGCTCCACCCCCTCTTCCTTCACAAGAACTGAACTTAGTGCCTTTTCAGTAACAATGAGGTATAGCACAAGGGGTTCTCCTTCTCGTGGTTGCCGAAGAGTGGGTAGATGAGCCAGATAAATTTTGAGCTCTTTCTAGGCCTTTTGGCAATCCTCATTCCAAGGATGGTTATCGTTTTCGAGGTTGCCACCATTTTTTGCTGCCTTGGTGAGAACCTTAAAGAATGCTCGGCAGCGATCCCTATACCTAGAAATGAATTTGCTAAGGGACGTTATTCTCCCAGTGAGCCTTTGCACATCCTTTGTTGTAACAGGAGTTCGAAATTCAAGTAGTGTTTTGACTTTCTCCGGGTTGGCATCGATACCTCTTTCCGATACCATAAACACGAGGAACTTACCTAAGCTTACGTCGAATACGCATTTTTCTAGATTAAGGCGAATTCCGAATGCTCTAAGTTGGTGGAAAGTTTACTTCAAATCTGTGATATGGCTGCTAGGCAACTTGCTTTTGACTATCATGTCATCAACATAGACTTCCATGTTTCTCCCTATTTAGTCTTTAAAGACCTTGTTCATCAGCCTCTGGTAGGTGGCTCCTGCATTCTTGAGCCCGAAGGGCATTCTGACATAGCAATACGTACTGACTTCGGTGATAAAGGCAATTTTTTCCTCATCTTCAGGGTTCATGCTGATTTGATGATACCTAATAAAGGCCTCGAGGAAGCTCAGGAGTCCATATTCAGCAGTTGAGTCTACCAACTGGTCTATTGGCGGGAGAGGATACGAATCATTAGGGCAAGCATCATTTAAATTTCAGAAGTCGATGCACATTCGGAGCTTGTTGCTTCCTTCTTTTGTGGCGCGATAACCACATTACTTAGCCATTCGGGGTATTTGACCTCCTTGATTATGCCAGCCTCTATCAAGCGTTGGACTTCGGTTTTGACAAAGTTATTTTTGTGTGCCGAGAGGCTTCGCTTTTTTTGGCGAACAGGCCTTGCCTCTGGGCTCACTTTAAAGCTATGCTGTATTATGCGGGGGTCTACCCCAAGCATGTCTTTCGGCGAGTAGGCAAACAGATCTTTATTCATTAGTAGGAAAGATACAAGTTTTTCCTTGTCACATTCGGCCAATTTTTACCCTATTCGGGTATTTCGGCCTAGGACAAGCTCTATTTCTTCTGTTTCTACTTTTTCAGGATCTTTTGTTCCTTCTCTTTTTGACTCTTGTGCGGGTATGACCTTCGTTTCTGTAGTCTGCGCACAGTTCGTCACGGGGGCTTTTCTTGCCTTGACGAACACCTTTCTCACCTCCCTCTGGTCGATGAAGATCTCAGCATCTTCATCCTTGGTGGCGAAGGTGACAGTTAGGTACTTCACATCGGGGCGAATGTGGAGGTTCCCTTGCGTTTGCCTTCCAAGAATGGCGTTGTATGAGGAAGGGACATCTATGACGATGAACCTTGTCATTACGGAGGCAAACAGGTCATCCTTGTTGTTCACCGAAGTTCCTTTTAGCATCAAGAAGAGATCAATCCAGCCGAGGACAGGGAGTTCGGATGGTCCTACTCCAAAAGTAGGAGAAGTGACAGACTTAAGGTCGCTCCTTGATAAACCTAGACTTGGTAGCAGGTGTGAGAATAGGACGTCCACGTTTGAACCATCGTCAAGCAATACTCTCTTAACATCCCAGCTACCTATCCTTACCATAACCAGCAGTGGATCATCATAAGGAAATGTGACAGTGGACCCGTCTTTTCGAGCCAGCTTTTTTGATGGGTTCCCATGTTCCATCATCGAAATCTCCCTAGTCTTTCTCTTCCTTTCTGCCGATGGCAGTCCTGTTGTGATCATCTGTATTACTCCCGCCGAGGGTGGCGGACGCTTTTTAGGACATCAATTGCAATGTCTGTCGGAGTCATATTCCTCATCGTCTCCTTTTCCCTCATCTTCTCTTATTCCCTTCGAGGAAGGAATCTACAGGTAACGTTAGAGTTGACATTGCTTTATTAGCGATTCTATGTATTTTTTCAGTTGGAACCAATCCTCGGTATCGTGCCCATGGTCCCGATGGAATTGGCAGAACTTTTTCATGTTCTTTTTGTTGTCTGAAGTCATGGCCTTCGGTCGTTGGATCTGAGTCCCTTGCTTTTCCATCGCCATGAGGATGTTCCTTCTTGTGGTGTTCAGGGGAGTGAAGGCCAGTGACTTCCTTCCCTTAAACTTCTGAGGTCGTGCCCCTCGTTCAGCTAGGTAGCGAGTTTGCTGGCTTAGTCCCTCGACGCGAATGTGATCAGGTTTTGGGCCTTCCACTCTCAGTTCTTCGGCAGTCATGTGCTGCTCAGGCCTTCAGTAAAATTTACCGAGTGTGTCGGGGGCATCCTTGGAGAACTCATAGAACAGCTGGGAGTCTCTCCGAAGTCCACGTGTCATGGCTAGGATACGTATTTCTAGCCTGAAGTCTGGGACACTTAAGGCTTCCCTGTTGAACCTTTCGACATAGTCGCGAATGGTTTCTCCACTTTTCTGCGCTATATCGAACATTTGGACAGGCATCTTCGCCGTTGGCCGACTCTCGATGAACTGCTGCGTAAAGGCAGTAGACAATTCTTGGAACTCCATGATGGTTCCCAGAGCCAATGAGTTATACCATGCCGTTGCTGGCCCCGCAAGGATGACCTCAAAACATCTGCACAGGGTGGCATCATCAGCACCGTGCAACACCATGCTGCGCTTGTATTTGGTCAGATGTGCCTGGGGATCAGTTCGGCCATTATAGGTCTCCAACCGAGGTACCCGAAAGTCACTCGGCATAGGTGCCTCGACCACTGCTCAAGTGAATGGTGATTCGTCTCCATTGAAGGTTTCTGACAACCTAGCCCAGACGAGCTTCCGAGCTACCTGCCTCTCCACTCTTTCTAGCCTCTTTAAGATTTTCTCCATGAGGAGTGTGGCACTGGGCTCTTCTTCCTGCGGCTTATAGACCTCTAGGAATAGAGACTGTCGTCTTCTTTTTGGGGAGTAAATTTGGTGCCGCGGTGATGGCGACTTTTCTTTAGGTGAAGAACTCATTCGACAGGGAGCTCTGGGTTGCTTTGGCCCCGTTTTTCCCATAGGTCGCGCCCTGAGGGGTATATTTTCCATTGAGGACTCATCACGCTGATCCCCACTTCCCGAACTCCGGTGAGTTGATCTAGGGCTCTTCTCCCGTCGAGGTGCTGGTGAATAGGGCCTTCGACCTAGAGTTGGCTGTGGCCATCTTTGGTCTAACTGCTGCGTCATTTCGGCCACAACAGAGTGTTGGAACTCGTGCAAAAAGCCCATAGTAATGGTCAGAGGACATTCATCCTAAGCCAAGGAAGTCTCTGCTGCAGTTTGTTCGGTTGCCGGTTGAACTTTTGGCGCTGACGGAGACTTTGGAAGTCCCCTGTCCTTAGAACACCGAGTTTCAACGACGGCGACCTGGGAGTGGCTTCCCACAAACGGTGCCAAATGATGCCCTGTAGCATCTCCATTGTGTGACATGGTGTGACCGGGAGGGACTTCCAGTGAGGGAGAACGTCCAAAAGGGAGATTTCCTAGGGGGAGCTGCTTGAAAGACTCAGAAAACAGAGGTTATGAGGTCCCCGGAGCCTTTTTCCGGGGAGGAGCCTTCGACGCCGAAGTCAGTACTTTGGAGGTGGAGAAAGAGTATTAAGGACCAGAGATTCTTGCCTGTTACATTTTCTTTTTTGGGGAGGAGAAAAAAAATCCCCTGCTGAGGCCATTTCTCTGATATATAAAGGAGGCGATGGCCCGTTCAGATTGTGACACATGTTCGGTCGGATATAATCTATACTTCTGGGCATGGGGGCCTCTCACTGCCTGTAGGCTCCTCGGGCCACGGGCTAGGGCGAGCATAGCCCTACATGATAAGACGTAGGTGGCGTCAGCGTGTCAGAGTGCATATGAGGGCATCGTGTAACGTGTGTGGGCGACATGTCAGAGGCTCCTTAATTGCTTCTGCCGTACCCCCGAGGTCCCCTTGGTTGAGGTCGCCCTTCGGAGTGAGGACCCCTCTCCCGGAGTCTTGCCAGTAATTCGGGGGATTCCCCAGCACTGAAGCTCCTCGTTCGAGGGATTTTCTCCTGCCGAAGGTGGCTGGTCCTTCTCCCCGAAGGTGGTTTGGCCGCCTTTAAGAGGGAGGCGACGCGTTATTTTCCTGAGGTCAGAGCTGTCATCCTCAGGGGTGCTGGCTGGCCACCGAAGTCGTATGCTCGAGGCGCCAGACTTCATCCTTTCCGAGGTCGGTACTGGCACTCCTTGTGGGTGACGCTTGACTTCCCGAATGCGGTATCTGACCATAGTTTAAAGGCTGCAAGGGCAACAATGCTTCGACTATTAGGGGACTGGCACTATTGTAAATTTGGCCATTATTCATAAAAATAGTCTTGTTTTCTGTTGTGTTGTGTATGTATCAGTTGTTGAAAGTGCATAAAAAAAAAGAGTAGGTGTGTGTTGTAGTAAGGCACCGTGTCAGTTGTTAGGGGGGGACTAGTGGACCATGGATCCATTTAAAAAAGAATGTGGGTTAGTGCAGGGTATTTTATTCGAGTATTTTTAGTGTGTTGATTTATTCTTTCCTTTGTTATCATGTAGGTCATTATGATATTTGGTTTACAATCCAAATGCATCATGAGGGTTACTTTGCCAATCTACCATGGAAGACATATATGGAAGGTTTGGTGGATTATTTTGATGCTTATGACATGGACAAGATTAGTATGGTTAAAATTGATCAATGTAGTAAGGCACCGTGTTAGTTGTTAGGGGGGGACTAGTGGACCATGGATCCATTTAAAAAAGAATGTGGGTTAGTGCAGGGTATTTTATTCGAGTATTTTTAGTGTGTTGATTTATTCTTTCCTTTGTTATCATGTAGGTCATTATGATATTTGGTTTACAATCCAAATGCATCATGAGGGTTACTTTGCCAATCTACCATGGAAGACATATATGGAAGGTTTGGTGGATTATTTTGATGCTTATGACATGGACAAGATTAGTATGGTTAAAATTGATCAAATGGTGGAGGAGTTGGGATACAGTTGATTTATGAACTACTATTGGACTATTCCTTTTTACACAATGCCATTAGAGGATATAGGAAGGGAGTTGAAAACAGACAAGGACGTGATGCACATGGTTTTTACCAATCTTCCACACGAGCACAAGATTATGGTTTACATTGTAAAAATAGCTCCTGAGGAAGTGTCAAAACAATAGTTAGCCTATGTGGAGAACATTAAGGCTACATTAACACTACTAAAGGCTAAGATTATTGAGATTGAGCTGGAAGATGGTTCTGATGAGGCATGTAGAAAGGTAGTAAGTGGGGTAAGTGGTGGCAAGGCACCTATAAGAAAAAGTATGCTAGTTCTTATTTCTAGTTGTGAGGTTTCATCATTAAACAGGACAGAACAAGTGATAGATGAAGAAAGGCACCTAAAGAAGGTTGAACCTGTTAGGGAAGATAGGCATCAGGGAGTTAGGGAGATAATGCACAACTTAGATGCAAACAGAGAAGAGTCCGTGTGTATGGGGGAGAGGTTGTCTCTAGAAGTTGCTGATGTAGTGGAGTTAGGTAGAGAAAAAGACAATGAGAAGGATTTTGGGGAGGAAGATGGATCAGAGTCTGAATCTGATAATAGTGATGATGAGGACTATAGGGCACTCCCTGACACAGAGAGTGAGAGCTATGACACAGAGTTTGATAAGACGGATAATGAAATTGGGAATGATGATGATGGGATAAATGTTGAAGTGCAAGTTGATACTGGGCTAAAACAGATGATGAAGGTTAATGTTCCTACTCAAAACAGTCAACAAGAGGCAGCTCCAACCCAGAAGAATCAACAAAAGGCAGGTCCTGCTGTAGGCAGTAGTGGAAGGGTTATGGGGTATAATTTTAAAGAGGTTCAAAGTGAGTCTAAGGATTCAGATGGTGAGTTGCTCAGTGTGCAGGAGTCCAGTGATGATGAAGGTGAGAGGGTCCCTGTATTCAACCCCATAACAGATATGGAAGACCTTAAGTTTAAGCTAAAAATGGTTTTCCCCTTCTTTGATGTGTTTAAGAAAGATGTGGGAGCATACTTTATTGTACAGATACAGCCTGTTGATTTCAAAAAGAATGATAAGAGAAGAGTAAGAGTAGTGTGCAAGGCAGGTTATCCTTGGCTATTGGTTGCTGGAAAATACAAAGATGGACCTAGAGCACAGATAAGAAGGTTTGAGGACATGCATACATGTGCAAGGCAGGTTACCAATAAGTTTGCAAACTACAAGTGGATAGCAGAGGAATACGTAAAGGTTATTAGATCAAACCCTGAAATACCCCTGGCTGCCATTGTTGACCTAATCAGAAGGGACCACAACATAAAAATTCATAGGTCTAAGGTTGGAAGAAGGAAAACTATAGCATTGATGATGCTTAGGGGTAATGAGGCTTAGCAATATGCCGAGCTTGCAGACTATGGTGGAGAATTGAGGGCAAGGAATCCTGGAACACAGTTTTGATTGGGATTGGAGAATTTACTCTTTCAGAGGGTTTTCATTTGCATGGCTGCATGTAAAAAAGGTTTTCTTGCTAGGGGCAAACCCATCATAAGTTTAGATGGGTGTTTTTTAAAAGGGAGATATGGCGGCCAATTACTTGCAGTAGTTAGAATAGATGCCAATGACTGCATATGGCCGATTGCTTATGCAGTTGTTGAGGTTGAATCATATGACTCTTGGGTTTGGTTTTTGGTACAGTTAGCAGAAAAACTTGGTATTGTTGAGTCCAAGTTCTAGACATTTATGTCAGAGAGACAGAAGGTAGGCTGGTTACCGTATTTTGTAATATTAACATTTTAATTAGTGTTACTAATGATACTTTGATGATACAGGGTTTAATACCAGCAGTTCAGAACTTGTTCCCAGATGCTGAGTACAAATTTTACGTTAGACATCTGTACACAAACTTCAAAGGATGCTTTCCAGGAGTGAGGTTAAAAGACTATGTTTGGCAAGCAGCAAGGAGCTCATATAAAGGGTAATTCAAGAAGAACATGGAGGTAATTAAGGTTCTTGATGCAAATGCATGGGCATGGTTGAATGGTGTAGCCCCTAAACATTGGACTAGGTATTTTTTTAGGGAATTCTCTAAATGTGATATCCTCTTGAACAATATGTGTGAATGCTTCAACAGATTCATCATTGACGCTAGGGATAAACCTATTTTGACCATCTTAGAAGTAATTAGATGTAAGATCATGGTTAGAATAGCTAGGAAAAAATATGCTGAGGCAAAATGGACTGGTAAATTATGCCCTAAGATTACAAAGAAACTGAACAAGAACATAGATAACTTTAGGAACTATTGGCCAATGGAGTCAGAGGGACAAATTTTCAAGTTGCAACTTCTACGTCACAGCATGTAGTTGACATAGAGCAGAGGACATGCAGTTGTAGGAAGTGGCAACTCACTGGAATTCCATGCAACCATGCATGTTCTGCCCTTGCCTTAAACCATAGCAACGTTGAGGAATATGTTAACCAATGTTATTGGACTGAAACACACAAGGAAATGTATGCCAATGTAATAAACCCAATTAGGAGTGTAGAGCAATGAGAGGACATGAAATATAATCCCATTAAACCTTCAAACAATGGGCTGGTCAAGAAAGGAAAGAGTAAGAAGAAGAGAAGAATAGAACCCGGTGAGCTTGAAAGTAGTTCAAAAATGAGGAAAACAGGAGTGATCATTCACTATTCTATATGCAAGCAAAAAGGGCATAATAAAAGCACTTGAAAATCAAGGCCAACTTCAACTGGAAGTGCAAGTTCAGCGAAGAAAACAAAAAAAATAGGAGGACAGCCTTTACAGAGGCAGCAGCCATCACAGATGAAGCAAAATGTAAGTATTAATGAGATTAGTGTACATTATGCTACAATCAGATATTTACACTAATTGTTGGCCAACATGGACAAGTCCCTACATGTGAACAGACATCAGTTTCACAGCAAGGTTCTGCTTTTGTTGCAAGACAATATCAAAGGTTTATGAATTTAGAGTACGCTGGATCACAAGGTAGTGGTGGCAGAGGGGGAAGGAGTTGTGAAAGTGGCAGGGGGCACTCATTTTCAAAAGGAGGGATGCACACAAGTTTGATGTAGGCAACTGGTAGTAATGAAGGCCAAACTTGATGTTTTTGTGCAGTTTTTTGTAATTGGATTTATGCTTTTGCATGTTGGATGTTGGCTATTTTTTGTGGATCTTTGTAATACTCTTCATGGACAATGGATGTAGAGAATTGATGACACTTTTGACCCATAATGAATGGAACATGTTGAAGTGCAGTTGCAAAATTGATAAACATTATACCATGTTTTAAACACAGAAGTTGTGTTTCTCAAACTATAGTTACTTCCAAATGACACAAAATTCTTTTCATTGAATTCGAGTTAGTACACAATTGAGGTGATTCTACCTCTGTCATACCCCAAAGGCTACCTAATAGCAACCTTTCATCCAATATAAACGTTACACACCTACAACAACCATTACTACACCGACCCTCCCTATTTACTCGCCATACATCGCACCTAACAACTACCGTAACACTCCATTTCCCCAAACCGATGCTAACCCATCTTCTACCTATCTACATGTAAGGTACCAAATGAACAATACCCAAGAGACTAGCAACAGTGCCAACATTCTTCTATTCCTTCCTCTTAGTTTCCTTACTTCAACTTCTTTCAATTGCACTGCAATATTCTTTTTCCGCTTTTTCCCCCGCATTCGCTTCATCTCTGTCTCCACTTCATCTACTCTAGCCATGCTTTTCTTCATTTCTGTCTCAGCTTTATCCACTCTTCTCAGCAACCCCCTTATCATAACTTTACAATGTCTAGGCATTGAGTCATCATACCACTGCCTAAATCGACAATACCGATTGCCTTGTGTCTCAGGCAAATAAACAACTAGTTAGAAAAAACTGAAGAAAATCTCAGCCAAGCATGCCCAAAGTAAAACAAAAAAAAAAAAACAAACCTACCCATAATTTCGGCAGCCATGGAACCTCCTTACAGCATTTTGGTCAGTCCACGCCATCTTTAACTCTGCAGGCAAGCCATAGTAGCAGTGTGGGATCCCATCGTCGTCGTCGTCCACCCTTGCCATGTCTCCTCACAGTCATTCTTCTTTTTCCCCTTTCTTTCTCTCATTTAACATATCCCTTCTTCCTCTGTTACTTTCCCGCCCCCAACCAAATTTGTTCCCGCCCTGCCCAAATACCCTTTTGTCAGTTGAACGATGCCACCATGGTATTTGCGGGACCAACAATTGCCGCGTATGCATTTTTCGTCCTGGATAATGGCCAAAATGACTGGGGGGACTAACATTGAACTTGATATGACAGTTAGGGGACCTTAATAGTCACTTTTAGAGTTAATGGACCATTTTAGGACACTAAAAATTTAAGGGACCAAATATGGATTTTACCCTTTTTGTTTCTAACTAAGCATTAAGTATTCATAATTTTGTGTTTGTGAAACCTTTTCATGAAACTTTTAATTTTTGCAATTAAGTCCATCTATATGTGCTAAGTGGGCAAAAGAACAACCCTACTTTTGCCAACTAGGCAAAAGCTAGCGCCGTTATGTGCGACATAGGATTTCCCGTCAAATTCCCTAGCTATTGGACTAACAAAGATCACGTTTTTTAACATATATGACTCAAATAGAAAATTATAAAGATACAGGATTTAATTAGAAAAATTGTAAAAGTTATATAACTGATTTTTACCTTATCTTAAGGGAAGCTTGATAAGATTACCTCGCAGTGCTTTTAAATTGATTCTTGCGCTTTTTTAAGTTGCATAGCTTTGGAGATTTGTCAACTTAGTTGGTCTCAGCTTATATTTGTTGCATTTAAGTGCTTATATTACCACCAGTCACAACACAACACCAAAGTTTACATATACTGACTCACGATAACTTAACCACAAATTTTAAAGTTGTGACAATTTTGTACTTATTGTCACTTAAAATAAGTGTACGATGACAAGGAGTATAATATTAAAATCCAACTTCTCTTTATTTTGCAAGTCAAGCAATATTTATCTGAATTCTTATCTATTTTTAAGTACACATGAGGTCTCTAATCCAATGGTTAAATAAAAGACTTAACGGTCTTTTGCCAGGTAGCATTTATGAACTTAGGCTCAATTAGGTTACCTGCTACATCAACTAAGAAATTGTATTTAGTTGCAACTTTACTCAAACTCTCAACATGTGGTTAAGGTACTAATTGAGGTGAGTTGGACTCAGATATGTAGGGTAAAATGCTCCATTGATCCCAAACCTTTAATTAACTTTACAATTTGGTCTCAAATCTCCTTTTTAGTACAAATTGGTTTGAAACCTTTAAATTCTATTATATATTTGTCCCTAGTTGTACAAAATTTGCTAAATCTAATATAATTGTAAAACATCAAATTTTAAATTCTAATTTAAACTATTTAGTAACTATCTTCCAGTAAATTTAATCTATGTCATAAAATTTTTACGATTAATAGCTAATTTAAATTATCAGTTTTTTCCTCTAGAAATCAGATTTCTATACTAACTCAGTCTTCTCATAGGGTCAGGAACCAATACAAAATGCTTTATAAAGGTTTGTGACCAATATGAAATAAAACAGAAGTTGATGACCGATTTGCAATGGTAATTATAGATTTGGGACCAATAGTGTAGTTTACTGCATGTCTGAGTCATCATCCAACCTAGAGAACCCCAAAACGCAAATGCAGATGAAGACTTCACTTCTCACCTTCTTGCGAATTCTGTCACAATCAACTAATCCCTTCTCTAGAAACCCAAACCCAGGAAACAGATTAATCGATTAGCGATGCCGATTTTCAAAACCCCTTTCAATGGCTACGCCGTCAAGTTCTCCCCTTTCCACGAGTCCCGTCTAGCCGTTGCCACCGCCCAGAACTTCGGCATCCTCGGAAATGGCCGCCTCCACGTTCTGGACCTCTCCCCCGCTTCCCCCTCTATAGCCGAAGTAATCGCCTATGACACCGCCGACGGCGTCTACGACCTCGCCTGGTCCGAGTCTCACGATTCCCTCATCGTCGCGGGCATCGCTGACGGCTCTCTTAAGCTCTACGACACCGCTCTCCCGCCTCAATCCAACCCCGTTCGATCACTCCAGGAGCACGCCCGCGAGGTCCATGCAGTCGATTACAACCCTACTCGCCGTGATTCATTCCTCTCCGCTTCCTGGGACGACTCGGTTAAGCTCTGGACGCTCGATCGTCCTACATCCATTCGTACTTTCAGGGAGCACGCGTACTGCGTCTACTCCGTCGCCTGGAATCCCAAACACTCGGACGTGTTCGCTTCTGCCTCCGGTGACTGTACCGTTCGGATTTGGGACGTTAGAGAACCTGGTTCGACCATGATTATTTCGGGCCACGAGCACGAGATCCTGGCGTGTGATTGGAATAAGTATGATGACTGCTTGATTGCTAGCGCTAGTGTTGATAAGAGTATCAAAATGTGGGATGTCAGGAACTACAGAGTGCCTGTGGCTGTGCTTAATGGGCATGGATACGCCGTGAGGAAGATAAAGTTTTCGCCCCACAGAAGGAATTTGCTTGCTTCGTGCTCTTATGACATGACTGTGTGTTTGTGGGATTTCATGATTGAGGATGCTCTTGTGGGTAGATATGATCACCACACAGAATTTGCAGTTGGCCTGGACATGAGTGTGCTTGTTGAAGGTCTCATGGCGAGCACTGGATGGGATGAATTGGTATACGTTTGGCAACAAGGGATGGACCCGAAAGCAACTTAATGAGGCTAGTTCTTCCCTGAAATTTAAGATTTTCTTTTCACTTTATCAAGTTTTTCATACTTCATCATTATTTTTTGATGAAAATGGATACTTGCATGGTTCACAGGTAAAACTTGTGTAACGTTACACTTGTGTAGAATTTGTAACCAAAATGGATATGTTGCTTCTAGCATTTAGATTCTGAGTTTTGGCATGGCTGTTCTGTTCTTTTCAGGCAAATGAATGATGAACTTAATGGTCTTGTTTGTCACAATCTGAATAAATTAGAGAAACTTGGCATTGCTAGTTGCACAATAAAGATTTTGGTTGGAGTTAATGTCGTGGTCTTTCTGGTTTACTTTGGTATACTTTTCTTTCTTGTTTTACCTTACCTGGTATTACATATTCCTGAGCATTTGACTTTGTTAGAGAAAGTTGGAGAGGATTGAGCATGATACAGTTCAATTTTTGTTGCATACAACTGGATTTTGTTGTCTGAAATACTTGACTATGGATATGTCAAAAATGTGTTTATTCATCAGATAGGGTGAGATAGAAATAGACAGATAAATGTTGTGGGTGGTTGATTGAATTTTATTTAACTTTAAAGAATGGCTCTTTGAGGGGCATGTGTGTCTTGATCTTGAACATTCTTTACAGTAAATACCTTAAGAAAGCTCACTCAGTGGCCACGAAGAGCTATGAGCCTGAACATGAAATAAATAAAAATAAAAAACAACAAAAAAAGAAAAAAAAACTATAGGCCTGAAGTGGCAGCTTTGCTTCAAGTCGAACAATGGGTCATTAGTTGTGCTTTTACATTTGGTAAAAACAAGGCCCTATCTTATAACTTTAGTTGCCCTGTCATTGGCTTTTGAAGTGTTCTAAGTGGCTGAGTTTACATCAGTTGTTTAGCCTTATCAGGGGAAGAAACGCAGAAGAGAAATTGTATGCAAATAATGCATAAAGGAATGGGTGTTTTGAAATGTGAATTGGCTTCACAATTTAGCTTGAAAGATTCAAAGGAATTTAAGGTTGATGCTTTCAAGTCTTATGAAACATGGGCATATGGATCCAGAATCAGAGCCACAGCAAGCTTATATTTGGGCTGGCACAGAGATGAATTAAGGTCTAATTAGCTGGATTCCTAGCTCTGAACTTCTAGCATGATATTGGCAAACTCTTGAAACCTAAAACCTATTGGTTATAGGTAGAGGTATCACATACATATAACCATTTCCCAAGGTTCGAGAGTTCATTTACTTCAACAAAAAGTGCACATGTGGGAAATTCTTGGAGGTTTGCTACGGCCTGGTATATCTCCATCTCCAAAGCTTTGTAGTTGTGTTTACTCCTGCTACTGTACCCAATTTTCAGGATGGTAGTTCAATGTCTACCAAGATGTTAAGCTACTTGAAGAAAAAGGGAATATCAAACTTCTAAAGTGAATAGCAGAAGTGGGGGTGGGGAAGAGGGAGAGATGTTGAATAACAAAGGATAAGATACACAGAAGAGCTCTGGTTAGTAAGGTTTTGTAGTTAATTGATTGTGGCTCTAGTTTTGTTCCACCAATGTCACTGTCTGATAATCTTCTCCACTTCTTTGCTGGAGTCTCATCTACTACTTTTTGGAAATATCAGGTTTGAGTACTCCATATAAGTTTAATTGATTGAGAAATGCTAAATTTATGGGCTTGACTATTTTAACCGGTAGAGATGCTAAATTCACAAACTTTTCTACAAAAATGAATTTTAAAGTCGGCTCCCATTATTTGATAAATCTACTGGTAGCTTACATTTTACGTGTAAAGTTGGAGACCAGCTGACAAATGTGTGTTGGTTTCATCATGAAAAACAAATTTTTGACAAATTTTCTTGGCCATCTGCTACAATCTTCCATTGCTAGCTTGAAATGTTAGAGTCAATTAATGGTTACATATCTGGAGGAATGTAGTACAATCATAGTAAGTGATATAATCAGTATGATCGTTTCTTTCTTCCATCAATGTTAGTTTACTCTGGTTTTGGTTTCTCATGAACTTACAGTGTTTTATTTAACTTTAAACAGTTAATCAACACTATGAAATTCAGGCCACCAACTCTGACGTAGTTGGGATTAAGGTGCAGTATTATGATGATAATGATGATATCCGCATCAGTTAACTGTTTTTTTCCTGTTTCTCATGTGGAATTACTTCCGTTAGTGTACCTTTTTTTTTTTTGGTTCTCACCAAGGTCCGTTGTTGGCTTACGTGGCTTATTTTTTCTTGAAGATATCCGAATATGTGAGTATATACGGCCCATCACCTCCTTTAACCCCATCCATTATTGGCAGGTTAGCCCTCCGGAAGCCAAATTGAAAAAAGAAAAAACATATAAAAAAATATCGGCATGTGAAATACTGTGGTAATGCAACAAATTGTGAAAACTTGCGCACCTACGGTAAGCATTGTTTTGTGCGATATACTTCAGTATTCGAGACACTGGAAATAAATGTAGTGTTTATGGTGCCGCATCTTGGAGAAGTTGGGTTAAGTTACTAGTCAAATATGATGATGAAATTTAAGAGCCAATTTATTTTAGTTTAAATTAAATTAATTTAAAATAATTTATTTTTATTTTTATTTTTTTATAACTTTTAGTCGGAATCAATTTTATTTGAAAGCTAATATTATATAGATATAATAATTCATTTTAAAGTAAATTTTTATGATATCACTAATTTTTTATAAATTTTTATATTTCTAGATATTAAAAAAGAAAATTTTATAAAAATTTAATAAGATTGTAAAAATTATATTTTTAATGAATTATTATACTTATATAATATTAACTTTTAAATAAAATTAGTTTCAGACAAAAAAATATAAAAATAAAAAAATAAGTTGTTTTAGATTAACTTAAATAAGCTAAAATGAATTGGCTATAAGTCTAATGCCGTACTTCTATTTATCGGTGGACTATCTCAAAAAGACAAATTCAATATCTTGTTCATAACTTCAACTTGATAGTTGTACTATGAACTTGAGGGTATTAGACTGATCTTCGACAGTGTAATTGGAAGAATTTACTAAAATCATGGTGATTGGTTTGATTACCGCGATAGATCCATTTTTGTCTATTATCAATCAATCAATTGAGAATCATCCAACTAATTGGGATTAGTTACATGAATTAATTACGTGTTCCATTTTCGATGGTCACCTTCACGTTTCAACGGCTGGTACAAAAAAAGTCCAGAAATTGTTAACAGAAGCTATCATTTTGATTTGTTTAGTGGATAATATCCCGACTGAGAATATACTACTGATGACTGTTAGATTTAAACCACTCCTTAAACCCCTAGCAAATCAAATCTTCTCAAACTTTGAATGACAGATGAACCACCAACAAACAAAGTCACAGTATTTACTTATTTACAAGAAAACAAAAACATAAATATTTATTCCAAACAATAACCCCACCAAGGCACCAAACGACAAAAAATAATTGCAGTGCCAAAAAAAAAAAAAAAGGGGCAGGCAAGAGAAGAATGTTGGATAAACTGTAGCAATTTTCTCAAGCTGACTGGTAGGCTTAGAGGTGGTTAGTTAGTGTTTTCAATTTATATACACCAAAATGCAGATTCAAGACCAAACAAAACTGGTTAACCTAGTTGGCAAAATGGATTCCCATGTATCTCCATCAACTCTTGTTCTGTTGATCTTGGCTTCTCTAGCACTAACAGCCGCTTCTTCAAGTCTTCCAACAGGCTACTCCATTCTGGGCCATGAACCTGATGCATTTCTCTATGAGGACCGTGTCCTGGAGATCTTCCGGCAGTGGAGAGAGGTTCACCGGAAGGAGTACAAGCACGAGGAGGAGGCCAGAAGGAGGCTGGAGAACTTCAAGAGGAATTTGAAGTATGTGTTGGAGAGAAATGCAAAGGTGAAACCAGGGAAAGGGCACAGTGTGGGACTGAACAAGTTTGCTGATATGAGCAATGAGGAGTTCAAACAGGTTCACCTGTCAAAGATCAAAACTCCTGCTAAGAGAAATGGTAATCATAGTGGTGGGAGGTTGAAGAGTTGTGATGCTCCATCTTCCTTGGATTGGAGGAAACATGGTGTTGTGACAGGAGTGAAGGACCAAGGAGATTGTGGTAAGTTTGTTTTTTACTGGCTTTATGGTAACTTCTTTATTAGAAAGTAGCTAGCCTAATTAAGTAATTATCCTGCAGTAATATCTGTCCCTTTCGCTGTCTGCTCAACCAGGGCCATTAAATCTAAGTACTAGCTTGTTGCATCTGAAAATTTCCTGTCATGATCTAGAAAGTACCAATCAAAAACTGAAATTCAGAAAATGATTGAAGTTCAGATTGTAGACTCTTATGGGCCATCTGAGGTAGTTGTTTTGATCCAAGAAACAGGAGATCTTGAAGTACTAAACTTTGTATCTATACCAAGCCAACCGGACCACTTTTACTGGCAAACCTTTGAAGTACTAAAAGTTGTCCCTACCAGTAGTAACAGAATTGGGAATTTTCTTCTGCAGGAAGTTGTTGGGCCTTTTCTTCAACTGGAGCCATGGAGGGAATAAATGCCTTGGTTACTGGAGACCTCATTAGCCTTTCGGAACAAGAACTCGTGGATTGTGTCACAACGAATTATGGTTGTGATGGAGGTTACATGGACTATGCATTCGAATGGGTTATAGACAATGGTGGGATTGATACAGAAGCCGATTATCCCTACACAGGAACAGATGGAACATGCAATACAACCAAGGTCTTATTCAACACCATTTCATGTTTATTTACCAATTTTGTCTCATTTCACTTGTAATGACTTCTGATTTTCGATACCTGATTAGGAGGAAAGGAAGATTGTGACCATCAATGGCTATGAAGATGTAGCACAATCAGACAGTGCCCTCTTATGTGCTGTTGCTCAGCAACCTGTTAGTGTAGGCATTGATGCTTCTTCACTTGACTTCCAGCTCTACACAGGAGTAAGCCTCTTCTGTCTACTACCCTAAAACAGATTTTCTTTCAACAATGTTCATGTCCTAAAAAAAAAACTGTCATCATTCAATTAGGGAATCTTTGATGGTAGCTGCTCGGACAATCCAGATGACATAGATCATGCAGTTTTGATCGTTGGATATGGATCCGAAGATGGAGAAGAATATTGGATTGTGAAGAACTCTTGGGGAACAAGTTGGGGTATTGATGGATACTTCTATTTAAAGAGAGACAAAAACTTGAAATATGGTGTGTGTGCTGTTAATGCCATGGCATCTTATCCCACCAAAGAATCTTCCTCACCATCTCCTTATCCATCACCGGGTGGCTCACCACCCCCACCCCCACCACCACCATCTCCTTCCCCAAGTGGCTGTGGGGACTTTTCGTATTGCTCAAGCGACGAAACATGCTGTTGCATACAAGAATTTTTTGGGACATGCTTGATGTACGGATGCTGTGCATATGAGAATGCTGTTTGCTGCACTGGAACTGAATATTGCTGCCCTAGTGATTACCCCATTTGTGATGTTGATGAAGGACTCTGCCTCAAGGTATCAACTTGTTCCTTTCCAACTTTTGCTCTCCCACATTGCAGCAAATTTAACTTCTGGCTCAAGTAAACGTGACACTGCTTTTTATTTACAGAACTCAGGAGGTTCCATGGCAGTGGCAGCTAAGAGAAGAAAGATGGCTAAGCACAAGCTGCCATGGAGCAAAACCAAACAGAGAAAAGAGATATACCAACAACATCAGAAATGGAAGAACCCATTTTCTGCAGTGGCCTAAAGTGATAAATGTTAATCATGAATCATATCCCTGCTATTTAGAAATGGGTCTGAGTTTTTTTTCCTTTTGATATTTTTATTGGAAGGATATGTTTCTCCTGTCTTTTGCTATCGAAGCCATGTTTGGCACTCAGATCAGATGCGCCTAATTCGAAATGTTATTTTGTTTTATTTGCCAAGAAAAATTATTTTCTAATGAGAAGGGATACTTATATAAATAAGTTATATGGAACTTACAAACAAAATAGTAATACAAGTAATAAAATTTGGCAACATTTCTGGATCTTTTCTCACAAGCCCAATAAACCAAAATATCAAGCTGCCCAAGTTCTTGTGTTTTCACTAGTCTATTTTGGTTAGGTCCAATAAACTATAGCTCAAATCAACTCAACAATATCTCACTTGGGCCAGAGCTAGAATTTTAAGTTAGGGGGTTAGACTTCATTTTAAAACTATTAAAAAAATTAGAGATGCCACAGTAAAGATAATGAATTTTTTTTAGCTTTATCGTTAAATATATACATGGGTAATATATATAATTTACAAATATTTTTTTTAGGCGGCAACCCTAGTCCTCTTATTGCTTCCGCCACTGTTCTCACCTTTGAGTTAAATTATGAATATGGGCATAGTTAAAAGAAGTTTGCCAAACTCAGAAAAATCATATATAAAAACCTTCTTAAATTTTAGGTATTAGTGTATAATTAGTTATAGAAAAATTAATTAGTCCCACTTATTATTATTTAAGAAACAATTAAATTCTGTCACACATCAACCAAGTTCAAGTCTACACTTCTCACACATTGAATCCTAGTTGTACTTAC
This sequence comes from Aquilaria sinensis, assembly GCA_005392925.1. Lineage (NCBI taxonomy): Eukaryota > Viridiplantae > Streptophyta > Magnoliopsida > Malvales > Thymelaeaceae > Aquilaria > Aquilaria sinensis. The sequence goes on from SMDT01001635.1 coordinate 253,601, forward strand.
AATTAATTTGTATGAACTCATTTTCATTCACTCAATTACTACCCAACCTTTTGAGATTTCAATACTCCTCCTTGAGTAGATTATATATAAAGATGAGATTTACAGAAAAAAGCTGAAATAGTGAAGAGCAATAGACAATAATTAGGACAATACTAATGTCATCCCATAAATTTTTGCAGAAACAATAACCAAAAGAACACTAAAAACAAAAGCCAAATGCCACAAGAGCTTCGGTCACTTATGCAACTAATAAATATGCGGCCAACAGATGTTGGTAAAGAAAAAAATGGGTGGCATTTAGTTTTGCAACCAAACTAAAAGCGCCAAGAATGTTACGACACATAGTTTAGTTATATAAACAACCTTAATTAGTTAAACGCCGTATGCCTGTGCATATTTTTTCAAAAACTTTGTGACAAAATTACCATCTCTTGATTATTTTTTTTTCATTTTCATGAGATTGGTTGGGTACCTAATTTTTGTAAACTTAGGGTTAAAGCGTCTAAAGTCCTTCGACTCAGACTAATTAGTGTTAGTGGAGAGTTTGAATCTCAATTTCTCATAAGTTTCCGAATAGTTAAAGGAAAGAAAGATTAGGTTGGTGACAGACCTCAACAATGAATTTAAGATGGTATGACAGTAAAAGCTAAAATTTATGAAGGAGAATAGGGACGGAACTAAGGAGGGGCTAGCAAGGCCCTCCGCCCCTAAATCTAAGAAATATGTATAATAGTAGTTTTATCCTTTAGAAAAATGGAAAAGAATTTTATCTGTGAGTTTTTTTAAGCTATTTTGTATATTTGGCTCCATTTTTACTTTTTTCTCTTGTACAAAGTGTTCGTTATTGACCGGGACAAGTTCTTTTAACTTAAATTATTTATATTGAATACTATTTAGAATAAATAATTCATAAAAAATGAATTTGGGATTGCTTTTTATCTTATAACCCCAAAGTCTACAACCTTAACTCCTTTTACCTTTTCACAGAAGTCAGAAATTGATCGCTTAGTTCAATTTGAGCTGCTGTACCACTACCATTCTAATGTTTAACGAAGAGCTTTAAGTTAAAGTAAATCCAAAAATTTTCCAACTCCATTGAGAACACTCATGAATTTTGCATCAATTTGACTTTGATTTCTGATTTCTTCAACTGACCTTGGAATTCTTATCTTTGTTTGACTAGGTTAAATAAACTATTTTTTTTTTTTTTTGCTATGAACATTGTAAATATTCGACTTTGCAGTAAGATAGGTATCAATTTTCTTAGGAATTCTTTATTAATGTATACAGATAATGAGCATATTGCAACAATTGATACCAATGTAGTTATAGACAAATTTAGTACCATGTAGAAATGATGAATACAATTGAAATAAATTATGTCTATATTTAAATTTTTTTATTTTATTAAAATATTTTTAAGGCATTAATAGTTGGTTCCCACTAACAAAAATTTTTGGGTCCGTTCCTGGACTTAAAACCTAAACTTAACAAATAGCTTTAGGAGTGGGGAATAGAGATTGTCCTCTTGGTGCAGTGCACCATGTTACCCACGTTAGATTGCCATTCCCTGTTCATCCATTTCTAATTTGGAAAATGGATATATGGGAGCGAGATTGAGGGAACAAATTCAAAAAATTTGAAAAATTCCATACATATCTTATCCAATCTCTCTCTTACTACTAAAACCTAAATTAACAAACTACTATGCCTCCTAATCAAACTTGCCCAATCTCGATCATTGTTCTTTCTTCGAAGGCATACGAACCGCTATCGCCAATTTTTTCTTCTCCCAAAACAATGATTAGTGTCACATTTTCACCCATTATCTCCTCCAAGAAGGACAATTGGTGTTGATTCGGACTGCAGAACCCAAAAATCACTCACATTTGTTGGAGACAGTGATTTGGTATGAAAAGGATTTGCAAACTTAGTGATGATGATTTGGGCGAAGTAGAACTTAATTCAGAGGAAGAAGAAAATAATTTGAAGGTGAGATTTATGACAAAGCATACACGGTTTGTGTTTTTTATTGCGAAATAATATGGATTTATGAAGAACTAGTTTGAAATTTGAGATTTATTTTCTAGATTGAATCTTTATATGCTTGATTGGGACTTTTTATGTATGCATGCTTTTAGGTTTTATATGTATGTTCTACATTTGTAAAAAACACAAATATACATATATGTTATTGGATTTTATATATATGCTTCTGAGTTTGTAAAGGACATAAATATATACTCCCTCCGTCCCATTTTTTTTGCTTTATTTATGTTGACATGGAGATTAAAAAAATGATAAAAGTACGCATGTTTTTTCCAATTTTACCTTTAATACTTCTTTCTTTTGGCCCCTCTGCCATTCGATCCTAACTTTCCCAGAAAAAAGATGGTTATGGTTGCCTTCATCCTTGGTTCTAGCCCTTACTTCCCCGTTGATCCTCACCTACCTGTCCCCTCACATCTACCACCTCCTCTATTGCCTGCCTACTCCTCATTTTCCCACCTTTTTTTTTTTTGCACCTATTGCCTCTAACTCCAATCTTGAACTTGTTCTTCTCCTCTCCCTCTAATCGCCTCTCCCTCCGATCACCTCTCCCATTTGAATAAAGGACACCCAAAAGAAGAATCATCCAAACCACAAAGGAAATGCAAAAACCCAAGAGATTCACCTCCTCGATTTTTCATCCTTCCTTCGTTCATTTCATCACCTCTATTATGTCCATTCGTAACCTTGATCTCCTCTACTTTGCCTCGATCCATCGCATCGCCACCTCGATTCATCTTGATTCATAGCCTCGATCCATGTATCTTGCTGATCTCCTCTCAATGTATCAATTTATAACCTCCACTAGCCATTTCTTCTCCCACCCTAACACAAATTGTTGACTTTTGTTCCTCTTTCTTTTTTTTTTTTCAAAAATTTCTAGTGGCAAATCCTAGCCTGTTAGTCTTTTTCAAGTTTCGGAGATCTAATTAGAAATTGTTTGTTTAATTTTTTGAGCTCTTGATCTTTTTGAATTAGTGTAAGGAGGTAAGGAAAAACAAAGAAAGAGAAAAAAGGGACAAATAAATGGGGCTATAATTATCGTTTTACTTGCTAAAACTTACTAAATAGGAAATTGTGTGAAAAATTTAGGACAACCTAAAGAGGAAAGTAGTGCAAAAAATATGGGACGGAAGGAGTGTGTGTGTGTGTGTGTGTGTGTGTGTGCGCGCGTGTGTGTGTTTGGGTTCTTATTATACGAAACTGGGTTCATATATGTATAAAAATATATTATTATTGTATGAGTTTTGAGTTTTAATAGTGTGTGAAACTCAAAATTAAATGTATGAAACTACAAATTATTTGTATGAAGTTAAGAACTATATGTGTGGAATTGAATAGTTTTTCTGAAACAAAGTATGCATATACAACAATGAAACGTGAGGATGTGGAAAAGATGAGCCTGCACATAATTTGTATACAACAAAGTTCCTGTTGTGCAAAATTGATATATTGTGTATGAAATTGAGTTTGTACTGTATGGAACTTGTAACCTATTGTATGAAACTAAGTTGGTATTATATAAGAAATAGGTTTTTGTGTTAAATATTAATGTATGAAATTAGATATCTATTAAATTAAAATGGTTTTCTATTAAATGAAATTAAGTTCATTTTATATAAAAAAATATTTTTTATTATATGAAATTGAATTTTTCTGTAAAGTCTAACAAAAACTTTCCAAAAAATGAAATTAAATTTTTAATGTATTAAATTTCTAAACAATTGTATGAAATAGATATCCGAATGGATACAACTCTTCGCAGACGATTGATTCTACAAAAAAAATGATTGAATAAACTTGTTTTCAAATAATTATCATATTTTTTTATATTAGATTTATTTATTTTATTAATATTATCTTTTCAAATGAATTCAAAATTTAAAAATTTATCATAATTAAAAAAATTTGAATAATGTTAATATATTTCATAGTTATCCTAATCAAATATGATGTATCTTAACAAATAATAGTTAATATTTCTATCTGAGGGTCCTTATTAACATATCTAGGCCTTTACAAAGAGGTTTAATGGTTGAGTATGAGGACGGCAAACACTGGTTTTATGTGAAGTATGAAAGGTTGGCAGAATGCTGCTATAATTGTGGCAAGTTAGATCATGTTGATAGAGAATGTCTTGATTGTCCAATAGGCTCGAAAGGCAATGTTAAACAATATGGTGATTGGCTTTAGCATGATAGCTTCCCTATAGGCACTGGGTTTATTGATGATCGAAAGGAGGCAAGGTCTGATTTTACCCCACAAAAGTCCACTGGGAGAACCAAAGATGTTGTCAAAGTGCAGCACATACGTAGGAAGGTTATGGTGGTATTTAGTTTAGCTCCTATGGTACCAGTTATGGGCACCAAGTGTTGGCCAATTTGGGTAGTGTGCTTGAGAGGGAAGCATCGCATACAAGAGTTTCGGCTAAATGGGCTAGCAATGCTGTTACTGCCATTGTTCACTTAGAGGAACTTCCATCTAACATTGTGTGGCAACGTGATTTTTTGGGAGTCGCTACTAATCGGTTTCACTTAGGTCGATTGCACACCTAAAAATGATCTACGAGAGTTCGAGGGTTTGGGAGTACGGTTACATTAAAATAATTTTATTCTAACGCCCAAAATTGGCACCTTAGTTGATTTTAATTTTATTTTGCTTACTTTTAAATAATTTCAGTTAATTTTCAAACCAGGGATTTTAACTGAATCACCTGGATATGGACTTTTAAATCTTGATACTTGATTTTTTATATTTTTTGTAATAAATTTGATATTTCCAAACCATAGACTCTATCGAATCACCCGGATGTGGAATTTAATGAATTTTTATTTTTATTATTTATTAAATATTTTAATTAATCATCAATCCATATCATAATTCTACCGAATTATCCGAATATAAATTTTTAATGATCTTTTATTATTATTTTTTTTTTTATTTTTTTTATTTTGAAAGTTTTTTTTAGTGATTATCCAATCCATATATCTTATTAGATCGGCCCGGATGTGGATCCTGAATTTTTTTATATTATATATATTTTTTTATGAAAAAGAAAATATTTATTCGAAACCATTGATTTTATTGGATCATCTGGTTAAGAATTATTTTTTTTTTAATAAACGGAATAAGAGGTTAGACTTTGTTATTTAAAGGAAATAATAATTAAAAAAAATGAGTGACTTGACATTCCAAATAATAATAATTAAAAAAAATGTTAAACAAAATAAGAATGACGGAAAAGTAAAAGACGGGGGCTTGGTCGTAATAGAAATAATAAACTAAAAAAAATAATTAATAAGGAAATAAGATGGGGCTCTTGGCCAGCCAAAAAAAATTGTAAATAAGAAAATAAGGTTAATCATCCACACAAAGATATAATAAGATGTAAAAATTAAATACAAAGTAAATAAATAAAGAAAGTGGGGCGCTTAGCCATCTACATGACAGAAAATAATAAATGTAGAAAGTAAATAAATAATAAAGTTGGGCACTTGGCCGTCCACGTAAAAAAATAAAATGCAGAAAGTAAATAAATGAAGAAAAGTAAATAAATAAAGAAAGTGGGGCATTTGACCGTCCACGTAAAAAAAGATAAAGTGCAGAAAGTAAATAAATAAAGAAAATGAGACACTTGGCCATCCACGTAAAAAAATAATGTGTAAAAAGTAAATAAATGAAAAAAGTAAATAAATAAAGAAAGTGGGGCATTTGGCCGTCCATGTAAAAAAAATAATAATAAAGTGCAGGAAGTAAATAAATAAATAAAAGTAAATAAATAAAGAAAGTGGGACACTTGGCCATCCACATAAAAAAAATAAAGTGCAGAAAGTAAATAAATAAATAAAGAAAGTGAGGCACTTGGTCGTCCATGTAAAAAAAATAAAGTGCAGAAAGTAAATAAAATTAAAAAAAAGTAAATAAATAAAGTGGGTGATTTACCATCCATGTAAAGAAAATAAAGTGCAGAAATTAAATAAAAAAAGTAAATAAATAAATAAAGTGAGGCGCTTGGTCATCCACGTAAAAGAATTAATAAAAGTACAGAAAAATAAATAAGTAAAAAAAGAAATAAAGTGGGGCGTTTTGGCCATTCACATAAAAGTAGGAGGTATAACCTTCTATAAAAAAAAACGAGAGAAAGAAAAAGAAAACAAAATAAAAAAGAAAGAACGAATAATAAACATTCAAAATTTGATGTTAATGGCCTATCTGCAAGAACAAGAAAGTTCGCGGCTAAAATGGATGAAATAAAAAGAATCAAAGATTAAAAGGGAGTTATACCGAAAAAAACGTTGACTGAATCAGACGGGTCGGTTTCGCGGGTTGGATAACGTTCTCCTTTAATTCGCCATTCTCCGGCGATGACGGGACCGGTGGCGACCTAGGCTTGGATGAGGGGGCTACGGCGACGAGGAGGGAGGAGGAGGACGGTGTGCAGGACGAGGCGGCAGTGCGTGGGGAGAGGCCGAACGGCTTGCAGCGATAGAACGGCGGCTGAAACGGATGATGGAGGACTGACGGCACGGGCAACAGGCGGACGTCAACAGAAACGGCGGCGGCGTGACTGGAGGAGTGTCGGCAGGGCGATGGAAAACTGGAAACAAAACAAAGGACAGCGCGTCGGAGAAAACGGAAATGAAACGGAGTCGTCGGACTCGAAAAAGGGTATCATGGTAGACGTTTAGGATTTTTTTGGGTGAGGGAGGAGTAGCCAGGGACTAAATCTATAGTTTTGACTTTTTTAAGTTAGGAGCTTAAATCTTGCTAATTTCGTGTGTTTATTTGCATTTTTGGACCCCTATTTATAGGTTCGGAGCATTGGATTCCCTTAATTTAAAAAAATTTCAAAATTTAATTAAAAACAGATTTAAAACATAATTTGGTTAAAATTATAGTTTTAGTCCTTCAACTTTTACTGACTACTGGTATGGTCCCAAATGTTTCATGAAATTACAAATTGGCCCAAATTCGTCTATTTTGTCAATTTAGCCCAAAACCTCGCGAATAATTACCAGATTTCCCTAGAATTTCTAGATTTTGTCAGATTTTTCCCAAACTTCTCAATTTTTACAGATTTACCCCAAACTTCTCAATTTTGTCAATTTTTTTTTAAAATTCCCCATTTTTATATTTTAATTATATATATTGTTATTTTTTTTATTACTATATATTTTTTAACTAACCCTACAAAATAAAATGCCCGCTAAACTATTTTTTTTTATTTTTAAAAAATAACAACCGGACAAAATTGGGTGTCAACAGCTGCCCCCCTTTGCATGCCTCATGGGACATGACGCATGGAAAGCCGTTACCAAATTTCGTCCGACATTAGCTAGGCATTGGGAGCCTTCTCACCGCCTAAACCTTGAGGAGAAAAATCTTTTTATCTTCCTTTTTGATGTTAAGGAACTTTCCTTATTACCTCTACGACAGGAACCCTCCTATCATCTAAGAAAATCAAAGGAGAAAAACTCTTTCCTCCTTATTTACCAAGTCTAGAAACTTTCCTAAACTTTTCGTAATATGAACTCTCATATTGCTTCCAATCTTAAGAAGAAAAACTTTTTTCTTCTTTGTAAGGTTAAGGAACCTTTCTTAGTATCTCTACAATAAGAACCTGCCTATCATTTAAAAAAAAATTAAGGAGAAAAACTCTTTCCTCCTTATTTATGAAGTCTAGAAACTTTCCTAGACTTTTCGCAATATGAACTCTCATATTGCTTCCAATCTTAAGAAGAAAAACCTTTTTCTTCTTTGTGAGGTTAAGGAACCTTCTTTAATACCTCTACGATAAGAACCTTCCTATCTTCTAAAAAAATCTAAGGAGAAAAACTCTTTCCTCCTTAGTTATTAAGTCTAGAAACTTTCATAGACTTTTCGTAATATGAACTCTCATATTGCTTCCAATCTTAAGAAGAAAATCTTTTTTCTTCTTTGTGAGGTTAAGGAACCTTCCTTAGTACCTCTACGATAAGAACCTTCCTATCGTCTAAAAAAAATCTAAGGAGAAAAACTCTTTCCTCCTTATTTATCAAGTCTAGAAACTTTCCTAGACTTTTCGCAATAAGAACTCTCATATTGCTTCCAATCTTAAGAAGAAAAACCTTTTTATTCTTTGTGAGGTTAAGGAACCTTCCTTAGTACCTCTACGATAAGAACCTTCCTATCATCTAAAAAAAATCTAAGGAGAAAAACTCTTTCCTCCTTATTTATTAAGTCTAGAAACTTTCATAGACTTTTCGCAATATAAACTCTCATATTGCTTCCAATCTTAAGAAGAAAAACATTTTTCTTCTTTATGAGGTTAAGGAACCTTCCTTAGTACCTCAAAGAAAAATTTTTACGAAGGCAATCAAACTTGGAATAGTTTCTTCGGAAGTATGAATTTTCATAATAGGTGAGTGCAAAAACTTGAAATTCCATGAAATGAGTGAATCTTAAAAGTGAGAAATTCCATAAAATGGCAATAAAATTGACAAATTATGCAAGGGAATGGATGTTTGGAATCAATATCCAGGTTTCATCTAATATTTTCTTTAGAAAATATAGATTCCCTTGTGAGATATGTCATCCAAATATGGTTGAAGCTTAGCTACCCCCAAAATGTTAGGAATAGCATACCTAATAGGATGCGTCTCAAGAGTAGAATTACTCCTTACTCGGCCATTCTAAACTAAGGGCTTTGTCCAATGGTTTTAATATCAGCATGAAGAAAACTATCTTAAAAATGAAGAAGAAAGAAGAAATTCCCTGAATTGAAAATAAAAAAAAATGCTGATAATAAAACTAAAGGATAAGATAAACAGATCCACAACTTCGATTGCTTTTTTCTACGGTGCTTCATCATAAAACAACAAGCAGGGTAAAGGACATTTATGGGATGGAACTGGTTGGGAAAGACTATTATGTCAAGTCTATCTGAATCACTGCTGAATCTGGTTCAGGAACAAAAGCTTGTATTTTATCTAGCAATTCTTCAGCAGTTGATGCGGATATTAGGATTCGTCGTGCTACCTCTGAGATAAATTTCTTTTGCACAGCGTGATCCATAAAAGATATCAGACTTGCAAAGAAATTGTTAACATTCAACAGCCCAATGGGTTTCTTGTGCAAATTAAGTTGGGCCATGGAAACAATTTGGAAAATTTCTCCCAATGTGTCAAAACCTCTTGGTAGAGCAATAAAAGCATCAAAATTACAAAGCATTTGTAACAAACGCTCTTGCAAATTTTTAACCACTAATTCTTCTCCAATCGTGCCCCCAAAAATCAATTTCAAAGGTGCAGGGATGCTGCTGATGCTCCCATTAATCCAACACTAATTCCTTTATAAACTAAATGTATTTTTCGCTCAGCTAGTACTCTACCCAAATGGTTGGCTGTCTTCAAATACTTTTCATCTTTTTCAGGAAAAGCCCCACAAAATACACAAATACTTCGAGATTTACGAGTTGAGGTTCTCTCAATTTCTATCTTTAACCTTGTGAGAAATGAAAAGAAGGGCATGCATTTATAGAGATGAAAAGATAATGCAATAATTACACTTGCAGGAGTAAGTGCATTATTGTCAGAAGAAAAAAGAAAATTTTCAAAAAATGACAGCTTGCATGTACAGTAGTTATGACTGTGGCTCACATCTTCCATCAGTTTTACGTCCAGTAACGGCTTCAACGCCTTCTATGAGTCGGGGATTTGCTTCCCATCCAGTTTTCTTATAAACTGGCAAACAGGGTCATTTAAAGTAAGATTCCTAAGACTGTAACAGTCTTGTTCTTTATGGAAAGTCCTCCATAAACCGATAATTTCACGTTGCACTATTCCACAAGAATGCGTTTCAAGAGTCAATCGGATATCATCCAAAGATTCCTTACGCAAGCCATTCTTAATGAATTTTCTTTTATCTTCACGATTTTTAGAGGTCATCCCTAAAGAACGACATTTAATATCACAATTCCATCGTCCACATTTGTGACAAACACCTAGCCTCTTTGCTCTTCGCTTTTTAGTATAAGCGTTTTTACCTAAGCCAGGTAGGTGGGGCATAAATGCATCTGAAACTTCACAAACCAAACGGACCTTAGCTTCAATTAACCGCCGCGCATTGTCAAGAATGTCTTTGTGCATAAAAAATCTGATTCTTTCACATCTACCTTGGTAAATCATTTTAAGAACATTTATTGGGAGGGAAGGAAAGTATTTTCGCAGGGCGGAAAAAGTAGAATCCATTGATGAGAGAAAAATTTGAGAGAAAAGAGGAAGAAATCAGTTATTGTAGGAAACTGAAATAACTGACTTGAGAGTTATGGAGTACCGTATCCGCTACTTAACCAGAAAAAAGAGCACGTATTTATAGCGATGAAAGGATAACGTGTTGATTACGCTTACAGGAGTAAGTACATTATTGTCAAAAGAAAAAGCAAATTTTCAAATATGACAAATTGTGTGTACAGTAATTGTGACTGTGGCTCACATCTTCCACTGGTTCTACGTCTAGTAATGGCTTCAACGCCTTCTATGAGTCGGGGATTTGCTTTCCATCTAGTTTTCTTACAAACTGGCAAATAGGGTCTTTTAAAGTCAGATTCCCGGGACTATAACGGTCTCGTTCTTTATGAAAAATACTCCATAAACCAAGAAGTTCGCGTTGCACTAATCCACAAGAATGCGTCTCAAGAGTCAATCGGATATTATCCAAAGAATCCTTACTCAGGCAATTCTTGATAAATTGTATTTTATCTTCTCGATTATCGGAGATCATTCCTAAAGAATGAAATTTAGTATCACAAGTCCATCGACCACATTTGTGACAGACTTGTAACCTTTTCGCTCTTCGCTTTTTGGCATAAGAGCTTTTGCCTAGGTCAGGCATGTGAGACACAAATGCATCTTGGACTTCACCTGCCAGACGGACCTTAGCTTCAATTAACCACCACACATCTTCAGGGATTCCTTTGTGCATCAAAACTCTTAATCGTTCACACTGAACTTGGTAAATCCTTTTAAGAGTGTTCATTGGGAGAGAAGGAAAGTATTTTCGCAGGGTTGAAAGAGTAGAATCCATTTATTTAAAAGGAAATAAAAGAAAGAAGGGAGAAAGAAATCAGTTATTATGGGAAACTGAGACAACTGACTTGAGAGCCACGAAGTACCGTATCCGCCACTTAACTAGAAAAATGTATCCTACTTTTTGACAATTTTCAAAGGCTTTACATGTGCGTTTTTAAATAAAGAGGGTTAGAAAAATTCAGACTGTAAAAAATCTTTTTCAACTGTTTTCTTTGAGAAAATTCAATGACATTTTTTTTTTAACCTCATTCTCATGTATGCATTTCGTAAATATCTGGCCAGGATAGTATTTAAAAAGATAAGGATTAACCCAGCAAAATTTTTCTCACATCGTGTAGATGTTTCTTATCTTTGATACTCCATTGAGCTGGCATCCATCCCGTCATTATGGGTGCAACGTCAATTATTGAATCCATTGCTAGCTTTTGACAAATTGTCAACGGCAATATGTTCGATGTCTACCTTATCCTTGACCATAATGTCGAATTCTTGACATAATTTTGATCCAGCGTATCAACTGTGCATCAAGTGGTAGACTGGAATGGGTTGATGAAGCTGAAGTCTCGGCTTGTACTTATCAATGTTCTAATCATGCCGCGGACATGTCTTTTGTTTGATCCCTGTTATGCAAAAGCTATGCATGCATAATGTGAAATGCATGAATGTAGTGTATGTGTAACTAATAGTTCTCTTTTGTTTTCATTCTTTGTTTATCTCAATTTCTTTGTGTCTATGTTTTACTATATTCCCTGTTTGATTGCATGGATCTAGTTCTTCTTGTCTTTGCTTTGCTGGATTCTTTTTGTGATTGCCTTTTCGGACTATCATTGAATCTCTTTATGCTTCTTAGCTCTTGTCCATTGCCTCAAAAACTCAATTTTTTCGAAAGCCCTTCAAATAAATTTTCTTGACTTGTTTTTGAATTTTGGTCTCAATTTCCTTAACATTCGCCTGCCTTATACTTTATATCCCTTTGGATACTCGTCCCTGTTGTTAGGTTTACAAAACCTTTGTGAGTATGCTTCCTTCTTGTTGATATAATCATATTCCTATTTTCAATTGTAAGACTTTTGAAGCGATCATCCAGGTAACCACCAAGGCAATCACCCAAAGATTTGTTACACCTTTTTTTTCCTGTTAGCAAATGTTTTGTGCCGTTTGCAAAGCAGGACCTCGATCTTACTTGTTTTAATTCATAAAGCTTATCAACGTAATTTACAGTCTTTGCTTTTTCTGAGTTTTAATTATTACTACCCTTTCTACAAAGTTACAATTTATTGCACACTAGAGGATAGTAAGAATGTGAAATTTGAAGAAAAAGAGCTAGAGAGAATTGGTTTTTCATTTAGAGGTAAGGGAATATAAAAGTTGAATGTGAAATTTGAAGGAAAAGAGCTAGAGAGAATTGGCTTTTTATTTATGAGTAAGGGAATATAAAAGTCTTGGGTATAGATGAAGAACAATGAAGGTCTGAGAGAAGAACGCTCTCTTTGACAACTTTGATCGAACAAGCTCTGACAACCCTGTATCCACTTCTCCCTTCTGTCTGAAAACTTCATCATCATGCAAAGTACTTCTTCACTGAATCTGAATTTACTGGCTTTGGTAGCTCTCGTCCATCAATTTCTCTCAAAATTAGGGTGCTTCCTGAAAAGGCTTACTTCACTACATATGGTCTATCATAGTTTGGTGTCCATTTCCCTCTAAAATCGTGCTGAATGGGTAGAATTTTCTTGAGCACTATGTCATCTTTATGAAACTGTCGTGGGTGAACCTTCTTATTGTAAGCACGGATCATCCTCCTCTGATAAAGTTGCCCATGGCAGAGGGCAATCATTCTCCTATCATCGATTAGGTTCAATTGCTCATATTTAGTTCTGACCCATTCTGCTTCTTCCAATTGGGTATCCATTAATACCCTCAATGAAGGGATTTCAACTTCAATGGGTAGAACAGCCTCCATACCATATACTAGAGAAAAATGTGTTGCTCCAGTAGAAGTACGAATAGAAGGTTTGTAAGCATGTAATGCGAAAGGTAACATCTCATGCCAGTCCTTGTAAGTGACAATCATCTTTTCAATAATCCTCTTGATATTTTTATTGGCCGCTTCCACTGCACCATTCATCGATAAGGTGCTGAATTGTGATGCTTAATCTTGAACTGTCGGCACAAAGTCTGCATTATTTCATTATTTAGGTTTGTGACATTGTCTGAGATGATACGCTCTGGCAACCCGTACCGATAAATGATTTCTTTCTTGATAAACTGGCATACCACCTTTTAAGTTACATTTGCATAAGACACAGCCTTTACCCATTTAGTGAAGTAGTCAATTGCCTCTAGAATGAATTTATGACCATTAGAAGCCTTGGGGGTAATTGCTCCAATGACATCTATTCCCCACATAGCAAAAGGCCAAAGTATTGCTGCCACATTAAGAGGAGCAGGTGGAACCTGGATCTTGTTGGCATATATTTGGCACTTATGACATTTTCTTATGTGATTGATGCAATCATTTTCTAATGTGAGCCAATAGTAGCCCGCCCTCATTATTTGTCTTGCCATGGTATGACCACTAGTGTGTGCTCCACACATTCCAGCATGAACTTCTTCTATGATCTTTCGTGCTTCATGAGCATCTACACAGCGAAGTAGCATCGAATCTGGGGTTTTCTTATAAAGTATGTATATGTTCAAAAGGAAACCCATTGATAACCTTCGTAAAAACTTTTTGTCATTTTCTGATGCTTCTAGTGGATATACTCGTTCTTGGAGATATTTCTTGATATCATGATACCAACGTTTCCCGTCCAATTCCTCCTTCACACTCATGCAATAAGCTGAGGAATCTAGTACTTTCATTTCAAAAACAGGAGTATGCTCAAGGTCGCTTATCTTGTACATGACAGCTAAAGTAGCTAAGACATCCAGAATTTGATTATTTTCCCTTGGAATATGAAGGAAGCTTATACTCTTGCACTTTCCTGCCAAGTCTAGTATGAGTCTTTGGTAAGGGATCAATTTTGAATCTCTTGTCTCCCAATCTCCATTTATTTGATATATGACCAATGCAGAATCCCCATAAACTCGGAGATCTCGTACTTTCAGTCTTAGTGCCATTTGGAGTCCTATAGCATATGCCTCATATTCTACTATATTGTTGGTACAAGGAAATGTGATTTTCGCTGTGAGGGGGAACTGTTCTCCACTTGGAGAGATGTGATTTTCCATGTTTCATCATCTTTAGAGACTTCCAATTCTATCGTCATTATATCTTCATTAGGAAAGTCCATATTCATTGGCTCATAATTGTCCAACACTCTATCAGCCAAATATTCAGCAATTGCACTCATTTTTATGGCCTTTTGAGTGACATACTGTATGTCGTACTCAGATAACAGCATTTGCCACTTTGCGATCTTTCCTGATAAAACGGGTTTTTCAAAGATGTATTTGATGAGATCAGTCTTGGAGATCAGCAATGTGGTATTGTTGAGCATGTAGTGTCATAGTCGGCTTGCTACCCATGCAAGGGCACAATAAAACTTTTCTACTACTGAGTATTTCGTTTCATATGTGGTAAGTTTCTTGCTCAAGTAGTAAATTGCATGCTCTTTCTTGCCTGTCTCATCGCGTTGACCCAATATGGATCCTAATGAAGAATCCTGTACTGATAAGTATAGAATCAACGGCTCTCCAGATCGGGGTGGTACCAAAACTGGTGGATTTGATAGGTATTGCTTGATTTTATCAAATGCCTCTTGGCATTCGTTATTCCACTCAATCGGATTGTTCTTCTTTAGTGATTTGAAAAGAGGTTCACACTTGGACGTTAACTGTGATATGAATTTTGCTATGAAGTTGATTCTGCCCAGAAAACTTCTTACTTCTTTTGGAGTCTTCGGGGGTTGCATTTCTTGTATTGCCTTGACTTTACTTTGGTCAACTCGAATCCCATCTTTGCTTACCATGAAACCCAATAACTTGCCTGAGGAAGCTCCAAAAGTACATTTGGCAGGATTCAATTTTAGTTGATATTTGCGAAGTCTATCGAATAGTCTTCTCAGTACATTTAGATACCCCCAGCAGTGAAGGATTTGGCAATCATGTCATCTACATATACTTCAATTTCTTTATGCATCATGTCATAAAATAAGGCGACCATGGCTCTTTGATAAGTAGTACCAGCATTTTTCAACCCAAAAGGCATCACCTTATAGAAGAAGGTACCCAAAAGGGTAATAAAAGTAGTTTTTATCATATCATCTGGATCGAGTTTGATTTGATTGTACCCAGAAAAGCCATCCATGAAAGAGAAGTAGAAGTTTCCTACAGTATTATCCACCAATGTATTAATGTGAGGAAGTGGGAAGTTATCTTTAGGGCTGGCCTCGTTCAAGGGCCGGTAATCCTGACAAACTCTCAGTTTCCCACTCTCTTTCTTTTTAACTGGAACTACGTTGACAACCCATTCTATATATTCAGGGACTTCAAGAAATCCCGCATCCTATAGCTTTCAAATCTCATCTTTTACTCTCAAGATCAGGTTCGGCTTCAATCTTCGTAGCTTCTGTCTGACGGGTTTCGCCCCAGGCTTCAATGGTATTTTGTGTAGTACTATGTCCGAGCTTAAGCCGGGCATATCTTGGTATGACCAAGCAAATACGTCTACATATTCCTTCAATAAGTGTATTAGTTCTTCCTTCTCTACAAGAGGAAACAGAGTACCAATTTTAACTTCTTTTACATCTTGATTGTCTCCCAAGTTGAATGTCTCAGTTGGTTCCTGATTTGTTGTTCGTTCTTTTTCATCCTGCTTGATCAGTTTTAATAACTCAGGAGATATTAAAGATCTTCATCATCCGAGTCAACAGTGTTTACAGGATTATCAAAGTTCATTCTTTCATTGTCATCAAAGAGAGTTTCAGGTCTGCATTAGCCAGAGAGAAAAGAGAGAAGAGAAAATGGCGAGAATAAGATGAATGCAAATCGGTGCTTTATTTATAATGTGCATAAATCATAACTTTATTGGAATGAAAAGCAATAACTAAAAGGTTCACTTAAGCAAAGACTACACCCTATTGATTGAACCTTTCTTTAGAAGGTTTTTACTATTAGATTACTTTAAAAAGCTCTTGATTATAACAGGCAGTTCTATCACTTCTTAATTGTTCAGCACATCCCGTGGGCTACAGGGTTGAACGAGCTCCTCATTTTCGGGTGAATCACTGATTATTGCTTGAATCGAAAGATATTAAAAAAATTTGTCGATGTTGACGGTCAGTGCGCCTTCATTGTCATTTCTCGGAATCAAGCCACCACTCACGAATGTTTCAGTGATGTCAGGGATATCCAGATTTCTTCGTCTGGGGCATGTCCTTTTAGCCGTGCAATCCTCTTTTATCTCTTTTCAGCTATCGTCTTCATTTTATCTTACCTTGTCGGTGTGAAACCTAGGCCGTATTTCCCTTCATTTGCAGAGATTTTCAATGGCTCTGAGATCCCTTACAAACCTTGTCCCAGACCTAACCCCGGTGAGTATCCTCCTTTTATCATGAGTTTTGCGACCATGCGACTCGTTTTGGAAATGCTAGGCATGGGTTCTTCTCCATATTTACCGATATAGGTAGCATTAACAATTTCAAAAGACCTGAAGGAGCAATTAGGCACATCTTCGTTGACCTCGACATACTGAGCGTCTGTAGGTCTAGATAGCAGAATGTCTTCTTCAGTAAAGACTGTTATTAATTTTCCTTCAATGATGAATTTCAGTTTTTGATGTAATGAAGAGGAAATTGCCCTAGCCATATGGATCCATGGTCTTCCCAACAGACAACTATAAGAAGGCTTAATGTCCATAACTTGGAATGTGATATGGAAGACACAGGGGCTGATCTCTATTGGCAGCTCTATCTCTCCAACAACGTCCCTTCTAGTCCCACCAAATGCTCGAACGATAATGTGACTGTTGTTGAGGTATGATGGGTCTATACCGAGCTTATGTAAGGTTTTGAGTGGCATTACATTTAGAGCTGACCCATTGTCAATAAGGACTTTAGTCATAATCCAATCTTTGTATTTAATCGAAATATGCAGAGCCTTAGAGTGACCTCTTCCTTCTGCTGGTATTCGTCATCAGTGAATGTGATGAGATTATGTACCGTGATGTTGTTGACGAGGTGATCAAAATTATTTACAGAAATATCTTGCTCAACATAGGCATTGTTCAAAACTTTAAGGAAGGTTTCTCGATGAACGTTAGAACTTAAGAGTAGTGAGAGTATGGAAATCTTTGCTGGTCGGCGATGTAACTGCTGCACGATACTATACTCACTTTGCTTTATGAGTTTGAGAAACTCGCCAGCTTGTTCATCTGTTACCATTCGAGGCACCCCTTGCTTTTCTGATGTATTTGTGCTAATAGGCCCGTTCGTTGGGTCTATGATATTCTTATCTTGTTGGAGTTTGTCCATCTGCTCCGGCAAGTAACATCAACCACTTCTAGTCATGCCCCCAACCTTTAACGGAGTCGATGTAATGTTGGAGGTGTAATCATACTTCTATAGAACAGCCTTATCTAATTTGTAGGGGAATGGAGTCAGGACTTGAATCCTTAAATGCTTGACAGTAGGTTTTGAAATTGGTATGACTAGTGGCCTTGGCATAGCATTGACTTCTCGCTCTTTTATGATTACATTTGCATCAACATCTTTATTTGACATAAAAATGCTGAGTTGGGATGAGTCTATGAGTCTCTGTAGATTCTCACACAGCTCTCCATCTTTGATATCTTTATGCCCAAAAGAAGGCTTTCTAATGATGACTCATTCTTTCACAAGCCATAAGTATACATGCTTAAGAGGAGTTGTAATGTCTTTGACTGACTTCTTTATCAGTTGGTGTTCATTTATCATATTAACTGGTCTAGTTTGATGAGGCGGCAATGGGTTGTGAGTGACACTCGGTTCATCGAAAAAGTCCAACCACTTTGACTCGATTAATTGTTGGACTATGCGTTTCAAACCTATGCAGTTTTCTAGACCATGGCCCACAAACGCCATCATGATATGGGCAAGTTACGTTGGGGTCGTACCACCTTGGACATGGGGGTTCCATTGGCTTTGTAGGAATTGGGCGGATAAATTGACTTTCAATGAGCTTTGGATATAACTTAGTGTAAGTCATAAGAATTGGCGCAAATATTTCTCTTTGTCTTTGTGCGGGCACTGGAGGGGTCGAAACAGGTGGCCGTAATTGATTAGGCCTATTGGGATGATAATTATTAGGCCTATTGGTAGGATAAGATAGGCGAGGCGCAATAGCCAAAGTATCTACGAGGGGAATCCCTCGTCCGCGTCCTACTTGTTGTACCTCCTCATCCTTTCTTCTGGATGGTTATCCTCTTTTCATAGCATCATTAAAGGATTCAGTGATCTTCCCAGTCCCAATCTCATGCTCAATTAGTTCTCCAGACATGACAATGTCTGAGAAATTGGTTGCTAAATTGCCAATAAGTTTGTCGTAGTATGGGTACTTCAGTGTCTGGACAAATAAAGTTACCATTTCTCTCTCCATCATGGGTGGCTGAACATGTGCGGCTAAGTCCCTCCATCTTTGAGCGTACTCCTTGAAGGTTTCTTGCTTTTTCTTTTCCATATTCTGGAGAGTTTGGTGATCCGGGGCCAAGTCCATGACATGCTTGTAGTTGTTGTTGAAAGCCTGAACGAGGTCATTCCATGTTTTGATGTTTCTTGGACCTTGACTTAAATACCATTGTAGTGCTGATTTTGTAAGACTTTCTTGAAAAAGTGTTATCCACACATTCTCGTCTTTTGTGAGTGGTTTTATTTTTCTTAGAAATAATATAATATGAGTGATGGGGCAACTTGTTTTATCATATTTCACAAAGTCTGGCACCTTAAAGTCTGAGGGAATCACAACATCTGGCACCAAGCAGAGATCATCTACCGAGAGAGATCCAAATACAGTGCCTCCTTCAATGGCCCGAAGTCTCTTCTCTATTGTCTCGAGCTTTTGAGATTCTCCTTCTTCCTTCAACAGTGTCTTCTTTTCTTCATAGGCAGTATTATGTCTTAGGTGAATGCTATCGGATGGACCTAAATCATGATTCTCCTGAATTGAGATCCATTGTGGGGTGAATCCCAGGGGATGAGTGGGATATTGTGGCTCTTTAATGGGGATTTGAGTTGCCTTCCCCTTGATTAACTCTATTAATTGTTTCATTTACTTGGCCATGCTTTCTATCTTGGACTCAATATCGGTGAGACATCCTTCCATTTGCTCTGCCATAATTCTTGTTTGGAGCCGAGTTGAATATCGGTGTTGAGGGCCAATTTTTACCTTCTTTAAAGTGAGATTCATTTTATTAGACTTTGTATGTGATTGATGTAATTCATGCATGCAATAAGTGAGCTTGATTGTCCACTATCGTGGAACTTCAAGACTTCTTATTGTCATTAGACAGACCAAAAAGTTAGTATAGTTTGATGCGTGGTTTTGATGCATGAAGAAAAATTGCACAAAACAGAAGTACAACAAAAGAAAAACAAGGTTAGTAACAAGTTAAATAGCAATTAATAACTCATGAACTATTATGAGAAAAGAAGTTAAAGCCATGAATATAAGACACGAAGAAAACAAAAGTGTAGGGCAACAAAATGGCATAACAATAACATGCTTATGGCGTTGGTAAATGATAGGAATTATATGGTCAGTTCTATGGTTAAGTGGGGAGTTCTATATGTATAGGGTGGCTTTCCAAAAAGGCTGAGGGTAGTTCTCGAATCTTGTCACTAAATTATAGTGACAGCTCAATTCTTTACCCACAAGGGTTTATGTAAGGAGAGGATTAATTCGGGTCGTAACTTTTCGTGGGCCCATGCAGAGACTATTCGTCTCAGGAGGCAATACACTACTTTGCTACTTAAACCGGTGAAGGCTTGGAGACCATAGTCTCACAAGGACAACAACACCAATTCTGCTTTGAAAGCACGTGGTTAAATTGAGGAAGCTCGGGTGTAGAGCTTTATATCATGAATGCATATTGCGTGCTTACAATAACCAAGTATAGCATATGAATCCACGCAAAGATAAGCAAAGCAGAACAAAACAAATCAACTTTTAGGCTTGACTCACGAATGTCCCCAGCAGAGTTGCCAAGCTGTGGCAATGTGGTTTTTTGGGAGTCGCCACCAATCGGTTTCACTTAGGTCGATTGGACACCTAAAAATGGTATATAAGAGTTCGAGGATTCGGGAGTACGGTTACGTTAAAATAACTTTATTCTAATGCCCAAAATTAGTACCTTAGTTGATTTTAATTTTGTTTTGCTTGCTTTTAAATAATTTCAGCTAATTTTCAAACTAGGGATTTTAACTGAATCACCCAGATATGGACTTTTAAATCTTGATTCTTGATTTTCTATAATTTTTTATAATAAAATTGATATTTCCAAACCATGGACTTTATCGAATCACCCGGATGTGGCATTTAATGAATTTTAATTTTTATTATTTATTAAATATTTTAATTAATCATCAATCCATATAATAAATTCTACCGAATTATCTGAATATGGATTTTTAATGATCTTTAATTATTTTTTTTATTTTTATTTTTTTATTTTGAAAGATTTTTTTTAGTGATTATCCAATCTATATATCTTATTATATCAGCCAGATGTTGATCCTGAATTTATTTATATTATTTTTTTTTTTTGTGAAAAGGAAAATATTTATTCGAAACCATTGATTTTATTAGATCATCTGGTTAAGAATTATTTTTTTTAATAAACGGAATAAGAGGTTTGACTTTGTTATTTAAAGGAAATAATAATTAAAAAAATGAGTGACTCGACATTCCAAATAATAATAATTAAAAAAAATGTTAAACAAAATAAGAATGACGGGGCCTTGGTCGTAATAGAAATAATAAACTAAAAAATAAATAAATAAGAAAGTAAGATGTGGTTCTTGGCCAGCCATAAAAAAATGGTAAATAAGAAAATAAGGTTAATCATCCACACAAAGATATAATAAGATGTAGAAATTAAATACAAAGTAAATAAATAAAGAAAGTGAGGCGCTTAGCCATCTACATGACAGAAAATAATAAATGCAGAAAGTAAATAAATAAATAAAGTGGGGCACTCAGCCGTCCACGTAAAAAAATAAAGTGCAGAAAGTAAATAAATGAAGAAAAGTAAATAAATAAAGAAAGTGGGGCACTTGGCCGTTCACGTAAAAAAAAAATAAAGCGCAGAAAGTAAATAAATGAAGAAAAGTAAATAAATAAAGAAAGTGGGACACTTGGTCATCCAAGTAAAAAAATAAAGTGCAGAAAGTAAATAAATGAAAAAAAGTAAATACATAAAAGAAAGTGGGGTATTTGGCCGTCCATGTAAAAAAAAAAGTGCAGGAAGTAAATAAATGAAGAAAAGTAAATAAATAAAGAAAGTGAGACACTTGGCCATCCACGTAAAAAAATAAAGTTCAGAAAGTAAATAAATGAAAAAAAGTAAATAAATGAAGAAAGTGGGGTACTTGGTCGTCCATGTAAAAAAAATAAAGTGCAGAAAGTAAATAAAATAAAAATAAATAAATAAATAAAGTGAGGCGATTAACCATCCAGGTAAAGAAAATAAAGTGCAGAAATTAAATAAAAAAAGTAAATAAATAAATAAAGTGGGGCGTTTGACCATCCACATAAAAGAATTAACAAAAGTAAAGAAAAATAAATAAGTAAAAAAAGAAATAAAGTGGGGCGTTTTGGCCATCCACATAAAAGTAGGAGGTATAACCTTCCATAAAAAAAAGAACAAGAGAAAGAAAAAGAAAAAAAATAAAAAAGAAAGAACGAAAAATAAACATTCAAAATTTGATGTTAATGGCCTATCTGCAAGAACAATAAAGTTAGTGGCTAAAATGGATGAAATAAAATGAATTAAAGATTAAAAGGGAGTTATACCGAAAAAAACATTGACTGAATCAGACGGGTCGGTTTCGCGGGTTGGAAAACGTTCTCTTTCAATTCGCCGTTCTCTGGCGATGATGGGACCGGTGGCGACCTAGGCTTGGATGAGGGGGCGACGGCGACGAGGAGGGAGGAGGAGGATAGTACCATGGATATCATGCACATATGTCTAATTAGACATAGGGATGATTTTACTATTTTGCCCCCAAAATTTTCTTCCTTAACCAGTCGTTTTCTCTTTCTCATCCCCGCCGGCGCCGACCACCGCCGCTCTTCGTTCCAAACAAATTGCCGGCGATCGAATCGCGTCGCGCAACTCTTTGCTCCGATCAAATCGCGCCTGGCCTCTCGTCGCACCTGGCTTTGCCTCGGATCGCGTCGGATCAGCGCCTCGCGTTGGATCGCGTCGGATCAGCGCCGCCTCGCGTCCTGCCTGGCTTTGCCTCGCCCCGCACCTCGTCGTTTCGCCTCGTCGCTTCCTCTCCACACTGGCCTGAGACTCGCCTCCTCAAATCGTCGCGCGGTTCGCTTCACCGATCGTCCGATTGGATCCCTGTTCTCTGCCTCTCGTCGCGCCTGACTTTGCCTCTCTTCGCCTCGCCTCGCCTTGCCTCGGTGCCGCCTCCGATTCTTAGATCACAGTCGATTCCCTTCCTTCGGCTCCGCCATAGCAACAAATACTTAGATCTTGCGGCTTCTGCAGGGTGATGGCAGACATTGGAGGCACCAGTGATGGCCGGAGAAGATGAAGCTTTTGCGATCTCTTGAAGACGAAGACGAAGACGCAATTCAATTGAGCGACATGAATGCACCAACGACGCAACAAGCCTGATATCCGACGACTCGATGACGACAACGCGACGGCGACTATGCGATGAGCCAGGATCGGAGCAATCGGAGCAGAGGCAAAGCTGGGAGTAAATTGACATTTTGTCCCTTTTTTTTAGACACTTTTTTTAGAGACACGCTTTAGACATTTTGTCACTTTTTTTTAGACACTTTTACACATTTTATTAGACACTTTTTATTGTTTCAATTAATTATTTTTGAAAAGAATAAATTGTCTACGTATTGGTCAGACACTTCTAAATATTTCTTTAGACACTTTTACACATTCATTCAGACACTTTTTTATTATTTTAATTAGTTATTTTTAAAGAGAGCAAATTATCTACGTATTGGTCAGACACTTCTAAATATTTTTTTAGACACTTTTCGTCATCTATTCAGACACTTTTCGTCATCCATTCAGACACTTTTCATTTTTTCGAATATGACATATGACGTATACTGCGAGATCATGATGTATGACAGTTCGGCAGCAGCACCGGCGCCGGCACCGGCAGCAGCAGCAAGCTAGGGTTTTTTTGTGGAGAAGAATATTTTAACTAAGGGTATTTTTGTCAATTGTTTTAATAATTTATGCCTTATATATAGAAGATTAAGGGATGGGTTACTATGTCTAATTAGACATAGGTGCATAATAAAAGAACTAGGAGGACAGTGTGCAGGACGAGGCGGCTCTGCGTGGGGAGAGGCCGAACGGCTTGCGGCGATAGAACGGCGGCTGAAACGGCTGACGGAGGACTGACGGAATGGGCAACAGGCAGACGTCAACGGAAACGGCGGCGGCGTGACTGGAGGAGTGTCGGGAGGGCGATGGAAAACTGGAAACAAAACGAAGGACAGCGCGTCGGAGAGAACGGACATGAAACGGAGTCGTCGGACGTGAAAAGGGTATTAGGGTAGAAGTTTAGGATTTTTTTGGGTGAGGGAGGAGTAGCCAGGGACTAAATCTACAGTTTTTGCCTTTTTAAGTTAGGAGCTTAAATCTTGCTAATTTCATGTGTTTCTTTGCAGGTTTGGACCCCTATTTATATTGGTGGAGCATTTGATTCCATTAATTTAAAAAATATTCGAAATTTAATTAAAAATATATTTAAAACATAATTTGGCAAAAATTATAGCTTTAGTCC
Source organism: Aquilaria sinensis (assembly GCA_005392925.1). Classification (NCBI taxonomy): domain Eukaryota; kingdom Viridiplantae; phylum Streptophyta; class Magnoliopsida; order Malvales; family Thymelaeaceae; genus Aquilaria; species Aquilaria sinensis. The sequence goes on from SMDT01001635.1 coordinate 277,689, forward strand.
TTTAACCTTTACTGAATACTGATATGGTCCCAAATTTTCACGAGATTACAAATTGGCCCAAATTTGTCGGTTTTGTCAATTTAGCCCAAAACCTCGAGAATAATTACCAGATTTCCCTAGAATTTCCAGATTTTGTCATATTTTTCCCAAACTTCTCAATTTTTTCAATTTTTTTTAAAATTCCCCCTTTTTATATTTTTTAATTATATATATATATATATATATAGTTATTTTTTTAACTAACCCTACAAAAAAAAATGCCCCTTAAACTAATTATTTTTTTATTTTTTATTTTTTATTTTTTTAAATTTTTCAAAAATAACAACCGGACGAAATTGGGTGTTAACGCGTTGCTTCCCAAGTGAAATTTCCATTGGAGGTAAGAGCACAAAAAACTTTGATTAAGGATGATAAGGCTTTGACCTGAACTAAACACTGAGCATGCCTAGTTTGGAGTCAGACTCAGGTTTGGTGGGGTTTGGTTTTATCCTGGCTCCATTTTGGGGAAAGGATTCAATTTCCATGAGAAGGTGTTCAACAGGTATTGAAAATTGAGGGGGGAGGGGGAGGTCACACCCTAACAGTAGTATGACCTCCCCACAAAAAGCAAACATGAGTGTTGTGGACAATGGTACTCTAGGTGCACTCAACCATTTGAAAAGAAATAGTTACCTAGCAGCTGCTAGTGATACTAGGGTGTTAAAGGCAAAGAAAAGGAATGATTTGTTATTTACGGTAGGGTTAAGTAGGGATTCACCCTGCTTGGATCAATGAGCATATTTAGCCTAAATTGTCAAGGGTCAAGGTTAGCCCAAGTAGTTCAAGCTCTTCAAAGGACAATTTAACAAAGACCCGAATATTATGTTTCTCATGGAAACCCAGGGAACTTATCCGAAATGGATAGGGTTCAACACACTTTGGGATTTTAACATGGCATTTTTGTTTCTTGCAATGGAAGGAAGCAAGGTTTAGCTTTCTTGTGGCAGGTGAATTGGATGGTAGATCTTTTTCCTATGTCATAGTATCATACTGATGCAAAAAATCTCATTTATGGGTTTGGCCTGGTGACTAACAGGGTTTTATGGTCACCCAGCAAGAGAATTACATTTAGAGTCCTGGTCTTTGCTCCAGTAATTGTCAACCCATTCTCCACTATCATAGTTAGTCATCGGTGATTTTAATGAGATCCTTTGGTCATCAAAGAAAGAAGGAGGCCGACCTCACTCGTTCTCTCAGATGGAAAGTTTTTAGCAAGCCGTGGCCAATGCACATTTAGTTAACTTGGGATACCATGGATTAAGTTTCACATGGAGACATGTATGTTTATGGGACATGATGGTTCATAAGTGCTTAGATGAGGGTTGGCCATGTTTGCATGGAAAGACTTATTCTAAGGGCCTTCATTGAGCACTTTCCCTTTGCGTGCTCAGACTATAGTAGCCTTTAGGTCTTCTAGTTGGAAAACTATATCTTTTTTAGAAAAGAACCTAGAGGTTTGAATCTATGTGGACATTGGAACCTAAGTGGAAAGATATTATTAGAACTCAACTATGCTTTGTAGGCTTTAATTCGTTGCAAGCAAAGTTGAAAGCATGTAAATGTAGGTTGGCTAAGTAGAGGAGAAACAAGAGCAGCCTTCATATGTCAATAAGGGGAGCTGGGAAAAAGTTGGAAAATCTTGTTGCAATTCTGGTAAGTCTCTACTCCACTGAGCTTATAGATCGTATTCAAAAAGAGTTGGAAACTTTCTATAAAAAGGAAAACAAATATTATAGTCAAAGGGCTAAGGTTATATGGTTGAAAGGAGGTGATAAAAATATCATATTTTTTCATCAAGTTTCCTCCGCAAAAAAGCATCACAATTCAATACATTATCTGAGAAGAGAGGATGGGACCAAAATAGTAGTCAAACAAAATGTTCAAGAGGAGGTAGTTAGTTACTTTAACGGGTTATCAAATTCTTTACACCATTCATGTTAGAGGAGATTGTGCCGTTAGTGAACAAGGTGGTCACTGAACCAATGATTGCAGAGCTTCAACAGCCTTACTCAGTCAAGGTGGTTAAAGTTGCTATCTTCTAGATGTTTCCCACCAAGTTCCCAGGTTTGGATGGTTTGCCATAGTTTTTTTATTAGAAATACTAGCATGTGTTATATTGTTATGCCATTAAATATGCGGTTTCTATTCTAAGTAGTGGCAGCATCCCAGTAGAGATTAATATTACTTATATAGTCTTGAATCCCAGAGTGAAAAACTTGACATCAATGTTAGATTACGGACCAGGAATATTGCTTACAGATAATACTTTAGTGGCCCTTGAGACTTGTCACTATATTAATGGCCTCAATCGTAAAGGTCATAGGGCATTAGCTCTAAAACTTGACATGTCAAAAGCTTATGATCACGGTGGAATGAGGTTTTTTTAAGGCAGTTATGTGTCAAATGGGATTTCCAATGGATTTGGTGATGAGCTATGTAGAATCTATTTCTTTCTCTATGCTGGTAAATGGGTAACCATCTAGACATTTTTTCCTTCAATGAGGCATGTGATAGGGGGACCCTTTGTCTCCTTTCCTATTTTTATTCTATGTTGAAGGGTTATCTGCACTTTCTATGAGAGGCTGAGTTAGATAATCAAATTCAGGGAGTTACTATTATTAGATTTAGTCAATTAATCTTGCATTTTTATTTGTTGACGAAAACATCATTTTTGAAAGTTGGAGAAGTGGGAGTGGAGCACTTGTTGGCTATATTGAAGCTATATGAATATGCCTCTGGGAAAATGGTTAATATGATGAAATCTTTCATCTTTTTTAACCTTAATTGTAAGCAAAATCTATGCAAGAGACATATGGACATGTTGGGGACAAAATCAAGCTTAAAAGCTGATAAATATCTTGGTTTTTCATGGATGTTGGGCAAAGAAAAAAACAACTTAATTTGATTATCTAGTTGAATGGGTAAAGAAGAAGCTAGCTCAGTGTAAAGCATCATTACTTTCACAGGCAATTAGGTGTGCTTTAATTAAGTCAGTCGCTCAAGCCATGCCCACACATTTTATGAGTTGCATACTAATTCCCACTAAGGTTTGTAATAAATTTCAATTGCTATCTTCAGAATTTTTTTTTGTTTTCCTATATTGATGAGAAAGAGATTGCATGGTGTTCTTGGGACCAATTATGCATGGAGAAGCAAACAAAAGGTATTGGTTTTAAAGACATATCGGCTTTTAATCTTACTCTCTTAACCAAGTAAGCATGGCGTCTAGTCAGGGGCCCCACATCTTTTATTGTTAGGGTCTTCAGAGGATGCTACTTCTAGTTCTTAGATTTTATCCATGCTTCAACTCATTTTTCCTACTCGGTTATATATAAAGGCTTGTTAGTAGGTAATGAGATTCTACAAGCTGGTTCCTTCTAACGGGTTAGAAATAAAGTGCATATTTCATTGTGGTTTGACAAATGGCTATCTGGCAATTCATATAAACTAATTACCAGGCTAGTACTTGGTATCAAAGATTGGCATGTAGGACATCTCATCAACTATTCAAGCTTTTAATGGAAGATCTGGCTTGTGGAGGCTTTGTTACACCTTACTGATGTAGAAGTTGTTAAGAACATTCCTCTTTTACCTAGATTTTCGGATGATATCTTGACCTGGGGAATGATGGACAATGGTCAGTTAACCATGAGAATAGCATACTATATAGCTTATGCGGTTTCCTTCAACAGAGACCCACTAATTCAGTTTTACTTTTGGACATGGTTATGGCAATTGTCGCTCCTACCCTTAGTACAATTATGTTTTTGGAGGTTCTGTGCTGATATTTTGCCCACCTTGGTAAATCTTCTTTGGTGAGGACGGGGCATTAGTCTAGAATATCCAGCCTGTGGGTAGCCATAGGAAACACTCACCTGCTCTTCAAATGCCCTATTTCAGTCAGGACTTTGCAATTGTTGGAATTGAAACCCCCTTCATTGAGGGCAGCTAGACGGAGGGGTTGAAGGCTCTTATGGCATGGGACGACACGTGGTCATTGCTTGTACTGGTCTCCTTATGGTTTATTTAGAATAACAGGAACCGTGTTGTCTATGAAGTTGTAAATTTGGCGTTAGCCGGACTAGCCAAGGCCATTAAAACATGGGCTAAGAACTAGTTACAGACCAATAAACCCTCAATTCCTAGGACTCTTTAAGCACAAATGATCACAAGATTGTGCCAGCCTGAACTATGTGCGTTCAAGGTCAACGTCAATGAGGCATTGTCCAAAGTCAGACAAAAAAGTGAGTGCAGGTGTCATTTATTGGGACTCATCTGGTTTGGTATGATTTACCGTTGCTTATAGGTTCAAGTATGAAGGTAGCAATTCTCTCTTCCTTGAGGCTATGGCTATCCTATGAGGCATGAAGGAGACGAGAAGGTTTGGGTTGGAGTCATTGGTTTTTTAATTGGATTCTTTGTGTTTAATAAATGAACTTTAAAAGGGATCATCACCTTCTTTGTTTTATTTTGGCATCTTGTTAGATGAAATAAGAGTTTTATGAGACTCTTTTAGATCTTGCTCTCTTTCTTTTGTTAGGCGTTCAATGAATGAAGGTGCCCATACTTTAGCAAAGAGGGGCCTTGGTTCTTTGCGTAGGGTATTGTAGAATCCACCTTTTCGGGATTGGTTTGTTGATGCTTTGAGCTTTGGTTAATGAGTTATCCCTATTTATGTCAAACAATAAAAAAAAACATTTCTATTTGGAACAAAAGGACCCAACATTAGAATCGGTGTTAGGGAGCTGGACATCTAACCTAGGGAAACAACTCTAATTAACCAAAAACGGTTATTTTATTTAACATAAGGTATGATATTTTTTTAAAAGCATTTATTAAAGTAATTTCATTAATTTTGTAAAAAAAAAATCCGAGTTAGGCACTCAGCCAAGGATGCATGAAATTTACATAGAAGTCTATCATTATTGAAAGAAAAATAATGTATTTGCTGAGATTTTGTAAAAAATATACCCAGATAAAGGATGACCACATATGGCTAAAGTCAAAAAGCTAGGAAACTAAGGACACCACATGGTTTGTTGTTGTGTCTTGTGACTTTATCGTAATGTTTATTTAATGGGCCGACCGTCGAGGACTAATGACAATATTTCATGTTCTCGCATGTTCAAATTATCTTTTACATATGCAGCCATAATTTTTTTTGTTTGGGTGCTCATAGACTCATAGATAGCCATAATTGAATTATGGCGTTTCTTTCTACTCTTAAAAAAATGGCACAAAAGTCTAGATCACTTAAATCCGAACTGAAATTATTAAGGCAATAGTAAATTTTCCAAAAGAAAAGTTGTTAAAAATAGTGAATTTCTCATTATTATTTTTATTTGCTTAAATTTGTCGCCTAAAATTCAAATTTAGTAAAATATTGCCGCTAATATTTACAAGACTAGAAAGTCGGCCACTTAGTTGACAAATAGATGGGATATTTCATCAATTGTCTACCGTATCACTCTCGCTTGCTGCTTCTTTAGTATTGCCATGATTTTTTTGTGACTTTACCAGAGAATCTCAAAGATGTTGAGGGGTGTTTAAGGATCAAATATCGGAAACCTGGCCTGGTCTGAAGACTGAAATCTTAGTGGGTCAATTAGGGAAGTTAATTGAAAAAGGGGTCCCTCATCTGGTGGTGCGGGTTTTGATGTTGTCCGGTGGAATAAAAATCTATTATGTTACTACTCTGTTAAAATTAGTTATGCAGGCCAATTACTCAATAATCCTACATTCAATCACAATTCGGATTACAGTAGCCATGGTCTCTCATAGGACCCTAGCCTTTTTAGAGCCATTGAACAACTCTGGCCCTTGCCTTCCTAATAAATACAAGGTCCTTTTTTGGAAATGCCTCATGAAAAGGGTTTGGGGCGGCCAGAAAATTTAGTTAGTAGGGCAATGATTAATTATTACGTTGTATCTTTATTTTTAAAACAAACTAATATATATTATACTAATAAAATTCAAGTGTAAAAAATATAAATAAAGCAAAACAATTGCACATATACTCAATTTACTAAAGATGAAATAAATAATTGTACAAATTAATACTAAGTGAACAATATTTTTCTTGGTTGAAAAATAGAACATAAGCATTAATACACAATTCACTTATATAAAAAAAGTTGGGCTTGCTCAACTAAACAACTAATTTCTTTTAAGAAACAATTAAATTTAAAAATACATACTAATGGAATAAAATGAAGTAAATGATAAAAGATGCTATAAAATAAATTCACAGTGATAAATGAAGTAGATAATGTTTATTCCTTTTTAATATGTGGTAATGTGGAATTTAAACCATGTTATTAAAGTAAGGAAACAAATATGTTCACTAGAAAAGGGAAAAAAAGGAAAAAAAAAGTAACGAAACTAGTAGGAAAGAAATAAGAACATATTGGGCTTTGGTTAGATTTTTACCATTTTACTCTGAACAAGTTAGAAAGCTTTTTATTCGATGCAACAAGTTTGGGATCGATTTAGGTAAGAATGAGTCAATTATTCAAGGCTTTATTAGGCTTTTATAGCAATTTTTGGGCAATAGGGTCAATAAAAAACTTTTTAGTGGGGTCAAAGTGCATTTTTAACAGAACTCTATAGACTAAATATATGTTTTATAAAATTTGAAGTGTGGCGATTGCCCATACTGGGCTCAATGTAGCTCCGCCCCTTGTCACTTCCTAATGCATCAACTCTAGCAGCTCATGGTTGTAACATAAACTTTGTCAATGTTGTAACTCTTAAGAAGAGACTCTTTTCCATCTATTTTGGAGTTGTTTGGGGTCTGGTGATATTTGGGAAAACTTTTTCCCTCATCCTTGTACTACTAGTAATCTTTCATTCTAAGCTTGGCTTTTTACTCTACCTGCTACAGAGAAGAAATGGGATCTAGATTGGCCATTTTATCTGGTTTCTACCCTCTTGATCATTTGGCTTGGGTAGAATAAGTTGGTATTCCAATATTTGAATTTTAATGTTGAATATTTACAAGTTATGAGGGATGTGCGCTTGCAGTTATTACACTCATCCAAAGTCTTTAAGAATCAAGCTTCTACCTTCATGACCACACATGCTAACCCTTTGTGCCACACACGGGGTGTTAGTGAATGGTGTTTTCAGACATATTCTCCTTAGATTTTTCTAGTTGATGGAGCATGGTGTCAAAATGTAGGTTTAGGAGTAGCGGGTTGGCTCTGAATGGCTTCAAACACCTTTTCAATATTTAAAGGCGGTCAATTTTTCCCCATTTGTGCATCCATTCTTGAAGCTAAACTCAAGGCTATTCAAAGGCACCTTGCAAATTGCTGTCTGGTTTGGGTTATCTTTAATTACTATTCTAACGGATTATTCTCAAACTTTGGCATTTTTACATGGCTTTGTGACTCTTGATGTTGAGCTGGTTGTTTTAGTTCAATCCCTCATCATAGCATTGGAGAAGAAAGATCTCTATGCTTTGATAGTTGTACCTCGCCATCGTATTGATACTACTTCTTTCTTTTCCTAACTTTATCTTGAATTTACTTCTTATTATAAAAAAAATGGAAAAAAGGAATTTCCAATGCATATGACAGCCCTATTTGTAGAACACAAGTTACATTGCATGGTATGCAATTGTATAACACATATTTTTAAGAAAATTATCCTCAACACATAGTAATTAAATATAGAATCTTGCCATTTTTTTTCTTTTGTTGACAAAAGGTCATTTTTAATCACCATGTGATATACAATATCTACTATAGAAATATAACATTGAGTAACTATGGAGACTTGAATTGAGTCATCCTTATATGTGAGATTGAGACCTTGAAACTTAAAAGTAGATAATAACAACTTAAGTCAAATTGTTAGGTAGTGGGCTTGTTCTGGTGCCTATTTACGTTCAATGTATGTCATCAACATAAGGATGTTGAAAGGGCTATTGAATTGTCCCCTATTGAGCTCGAGCTTGAGCCCAACTTGAAACTGAGCTAAAAAATAGAAAGGCTGAGCTTAGCTTAGACACTACTTGACCCCATATCATAACGAGCTTAAGGAACCTTAAACACCTAATTTCTCTAACCCAAACATACCAAATTACCATTAATTTTAAGATTATAGTTTATAGAGCCTTAAGAGCCAAGCTGAAGGCTCAAAATTTATATTCAAGTAATTTGAGTTCAAACCTAAATAGTACCGATAAGATAAGGATTCTAGCGTGAGTCTAATTCACTTGGGCTTGGCTTGGCTTCGGTATACCACTACATCAACATTCCATTCCCTCAACAAAAACTAAAAACTTCTCATTTGAAATGCTTTAGAGTTTGTCGCCCTTACAAACTGTTTTTTACTCTCTTTTTTTTTTTCTGTTTGGAAAAAAATTGAAAATTGGGAAACGCGCGTGGGCTCAAACGCGACATGTGCAGCAGGAGGAGATCGGAGCGCCAACAAGAGTTAGTTTCATGCCCTCCCTCGGATCAGTAGCCTCACAGTCTACAGCGTACTCTACCTGTCTCTTTTCGGTCGGCTCTCTTTAGTCTTCTTCTCCAATCAGACCAGGCCCCTCCTAATAAATTAAAAAGCTAAAAAAGCTGACCAAACTTCGTTCACTTCCTCTTCCTTTCCTTTCCCCCCACTCATTCCCTTAATTGTTGCCACCATTTCTGGCCCCAAACTTGAGCAGCTAATCCATCCCTCCTCATTCACTCATGTGCGGTACTTCCTCTCTTCCTGTCTTGGCCCATCAAAGATCTTGATCAAATTTTACTCCTTTATTCTTGTTCTCAGTAAAAAATCAATTGGGTTTCTCCTAAAGTTTTTTTATTTTTTCTTAGTAGTGTATTTAAGGGTTTACGAAGTTTCTGTTCCTTTTTGGTGTAAGGAGTAAGCAGAGTGGATATTTCTCATCTGCTATGGTAAATGCATTTATGGTGTCTGGTAAATTCTAAATCCAATGTATGTGATTATTTTCTTGATTAGGCTCCTGGACATTTCTGGTGATTTATTTATTGGCATTAACCCAGAATATAATTGTAGGTGAACTGTTCTTACCATTTAAATTTTCTTCACTAATTATGTTGTAATTAAGGCAGAATATCTGTTCTTGTTCTTCATCTTTATTTGCTGGGTTGTGCCTTTTTCCTTGTGTTCCACCATCTCTGAGAGCTCTAAAGCCTCCTGGTTTTCAGCTACATCCATGTGTATGGTGATGTTTTCTAATCAAAAGGGTTGAGATTTCGCAGTTCTGTCTCTTTTGATATGGTTTTTTATCCATATCTAGTTGAGCATTCAGACATTTTTTGTGCTGTTGTCATGTGGTATTGGTTTTCATGCCTGTTCGTTTTGCAGATTCTTTTTAATTTGTTTGCTGGTAATGCCACACTGAGTCTTTGAATTGAATCAAGAAGTGAAGCTTGGGAACATTTTGAATCGCTGAAAGGGTGTGATGGAGGAGAGGAAACTGAACCTCAACGCACCTTTTTTATCTGTGAGGCGCATTTCTTCAGCCCAAGCGTCTTCAAATGGAGTGAAGGCGAAGAAAAATGTGATTTCTTTACAAAATAGTAGACGCACACGAACTGCTCCATTGCGCAAACCAGAAGAAGTGTGCTTAGATCAAGTGACCAAGCCTGTTGCAGTTCCTTTTGTGTGGGAGCAAATCCCTGGGAAATGCAAGGATTCTGTTAGCTTGAGGTTGCAGCCTTCCGAGGAAGGCTCTGTGACACCGAGGCTTCCACCGGGTAGAGTAACAGATATTGTGAGGTATCCCTCGGGGAAGGAAGTGATAGATCGGAGTACTTGTACTCCTCAGACTCTGAGGTGTATTCAGAATGATCATGAGGCAAAATTAGATCACCCAAATGTTGGAAATGAAACATATGGTTTAGAGTCGCAGAATGATGAAGAGGTCTATTCTGATGCTCTTGATACACTGTTGCCAACAGAAGTGGCCTCTCTGAATTGTAGTGTGAGTGTACTGAGTGGATCGGATCGTGCACTTTTAAAGCCTTTGGGAACCTTCTCTTCAGATACACAAACTCGAGATTTCATGATGAGCCGCTTCTTACCAGCTGCCAAGGCAATGACTCTGGAGCCACCTCAGTATGCTTCAAGAAAGCAACCATTGGCACCTGACCAACCAAGGCAGGTGAACAGCATGGTTCTTCAGGAGGTGAGGCCTCCCCAGAACCAGTGTCAGGCGATTATCGTGCCTCATTATGACCTGAAACTGGAAGATGAAACAGAAGATGAAGAGGGACATAGCGAGTGTGATGTTACTCCCAGCAACATATCAAGAAAAGCCTGTGGGCTCCTTCCTCGATTATGCTTTAAGAACTCTCTGTGTCTGTTGAATCCTCTTCCAGGATTGAAAGTCAGTGCCCATTCTTCAAAGCCTTCCACTGCTGATGTCAGAAAACCATCTTCTAAGGAATTTCAAAGGCAAATGATCAAGCAGGTGTGTGTTACTTCATATTTTCACATTCATCTGTAAGTTTAAAAGTTTGTTCATGCTCTAGGCAGCTGTGATTCTGATTAGTACTTTTTCTGCTATGTTTTGTATCTTTTCAGCATTCTCTTGATATCCATAATCGAAAATCAGTTAGTGTAGCCCAATACCCCCAGCTGCCAGAGACTAAAGTTAAGCCTTTCTACCCTGCAAATCGGCTTACTAAGTCAGGTGAGCTGCAAACTACGAATAGAGCCCAATCCCTAAATCTACTGGAGATTAGGAATAAGCCACTTTATAGTGCAAGTCGGTTTACTAAGTCGGGTGAGTTGCAAATAACAAGTAGATCCCAATCCCCAAAGCTATCGGAGATGGGAAATAAGCCACTTTATAGTGCAAGTCGGCTAACTAGGTCAGGTGAGCTGCAAATAACAAATAGAGCTCAATCCCCAAAGCTACCAGAGATCAGAACTAAGCCATTGTATGGTGAAAGCCGGCTTACCAAGTCTGGTGAGCTGCAACTAGCAAATAGTTCCTCTCCCTCAGGGTTAGCTGTGAGTGGTCGCATTTCACCTTATCGTAGGGAGAGACCTCAGTCTCCATTTAAGGGAGGAGGACTGCTTGGCTTCCCAAAGGAAGCTGAGAATTTCAGAACCAGCATGTTGAATAAGTACAATTGGACTGGTATCAAGTCTTACTCCAATGAACTTGTATCAAACAGAAGCAGTAAACAAGGGTCTGGTTCAGCTAGCCCTGCAGTTGAGAAGACACTTTACATTGATAATGCTAACCCAATAGAAGCTGCTTCTTCTCCGAATTCAAGTTCTGCTGATATGATGGGCAGGAATGGCTCAGTAGGAAAGGATTCTGAGACTGTATCAGGAACAAAAGTTATCAACAAAATCAGCTCTCCACAATCTTCATTTGAATATAAGAAATGCTCAAACGTGATAGTGAAAGAAGAAATGTTATTGGAACAAAGAGCTTCCTGGCCTATAGTACCCTATCAGTCTTCTTCTTCTCACTTGTCTAAACTTGGAGGCCAGGCAGAAAAGAAGTCATATGCTATGGCTGAAGAAGTAAATGAAGAACCGAAGTTGTTAGAGTATCCAGAGGCCACAAACCGAGACATTAACAGTGATGGTGGCTCAAATGTAGATGATGAAAGAGATGCTAAGGCTGATTATGAGCCAGCTCCTCTTCCTCCCCCTCTGCCAAAAGTGCCTTCAGAGTCTTGGCTTTGGCGTACCTTGTCTACCGTCACCTCACAGGGTTCATTTACACAATCCCGGTTGGACGCTCAACATGGCACCAAAAAGCAAGATCCTAAGCCACCTGCCACAAGCACCAAGTGGGAAACAATTGTTAAAACTTCTCACCTGCATCACGACCATGTACGGTACTCTGAGGTAATCCTCCATTCTATCATAAAAGGTTCTGTTGCAATGATTTCAGTCACGACATCAGTAGCCTAAGAATGCTTTGAATCTTTGTACTCCATCGCAGGAACTGACTTCTCATGTTTCCAAACATCTGAAGAACTAGAGCTGTGGAGGGCCTAACTCAAGTCCTCATGATCAGCTTATCACATTCCTTCCAGGCAGACCAAAGTAACTAGGGTACTTTTTTCCTTTTTTTTCCTTCTTCATTCTAAAGCTTGCAAACAAGTTCTTTTGTTTTATTGTCGGCTTGGCCGAGGCTGAGGTGATACAGTTATGAGCCCGGTATAGCTGATCTAGAAGCTTGCTTGCCACAGAATTAGTGTAATTTACTAGTAATTAAGTTTCTGCTGTGGTTGTGGCTTTTAGCAAACAATTACCTCTGTTGTTTTTAATGATATATTCCGTTGGGGTCATTTCCGAATTCAGGCCTGATGTTAGAAATCTGATTGTGGACTGTTTATGGAAGATAAAAGCTTAGGCATCAGCCCGGTTTGATATTAGTATCAGTGACTGCCTTTATAGTTTTTAAAAAACTATCCAGTGATAACTTTTAGCTTTATCGATTTCTCTCCACCGTGAAATAAGTTATCCAAAAATCTAACATCATCATACCACAATTTAATCCTAACATCATCATAATACAACTTAATCCTAGTTCATGCAAAAATCTAAGTACTAATGTCTTATAATCAATACTCGCTCTGTTTTACAAAAACTGATCATTTTATTATTAATTAATTTCTAATTTTATTTTTTTAAAATTTATTATGAAAATGAAACTCTAAATATTATAGTTTCTAAATATTATTTTTAAGAATTTTTTTAAATACATATTAATATGAACATATTCAAGTCAAACTTCAGTAAAAAGAGAAAAAATGATCAATTAATGCGAAACAGAAGGAATATCATTTTTTACGCAACTAGAAATAACGAGATAAAATTTCTTAGCAGTCATCACCATATATTGTTCCCATTGCATGAAAAATTATCATGAGACAGATGAGTGAGAATAATTGCTATAGACGTGTTCCAATATAAGTGAAATTAGAAATTCAGCATATACATCGTATTTCTTACATATGATTTTTTTAAAAATTTTAATTAAAGTTTTTCTATAAATAATTGAAAAACCTCTAATATTCCTATGTTGGCCTAAATCGGCTGAAATGATTTATTCAGCCAAATCACCAAAAATTTTGACACTTGTCAAGTGAGCTCATGTGCAGAGGCAAAGAAGCAGGAACAGCACCAGTTATGAATACTGATGATTGGGTCATCAACACGAGGAACGTGGAGGAGTGATGACAAAGATGTGGTGGTTGGTAACCTCTTAACGAATCAGCATCTTGATCTCATCAATCCATTATTGACCCAAATGCCAAATCCTACTACCTACAAAACCCTAATTTCCTGTCCAATCTCATGAGTGATGCCTCCCTAACTTTACGTGGTTTTTGGTTACGTGGCTCTGTCAAAGTTATCCAAAAGGAGTGCCTGAAGCTAAAAATAGAATATTTTTTTTTTGGGATATACAGGGATGATGAAATTGTACCTAACATGTTCCACTTGAACCCAAAATTGATCTATCCCATTTAGTCACAAAAATCAATAACTTGAAACGTGAATCAGATTTAAGTAAAATCTCAGAAAAGCCAAATGTGAAAAACTTAAACCTGAAAAAAAAATGAACTAAAAATAACCCATACCCGAAATAACGTAATTTGAATTCGACAAGACATCAATTTGACCCAAATAAACCCAGTGAGTCAATTCAAACCTGATTTTAAGACACTCAAGATTGAGATTAATCCAATTTGTATTGAATTCGAGCTAAAATAAACTTGATCCAAACTTCATTTGAACCTGAAATTCACTTAACCTGAAATCAACATGAACTCAAATAACTTGACTTGAACCCAAGTTCATAATAATCCGATTAAACCTGAATCCAAGTGATCCCCCAACATGATCCGACCGGCCCAATTATCATTCATATCCTATGTACACTGAAGGGATGGAAGATGGGATAAATTCCATCAATAATCCCTAGCCATTTATTATTGTTCCCTTCCTGACCCTAACCTCAAATTTGTTAGTAGAAAATTCCCAACCTTAAAAAAGTGTTCTATTTAGGCCTATTTGTTGATGACAGGTGTGATTATGGATGAAGAACGTCATGTCAGCATAAGATGTAGGGATAATGATACTTTTCATTCTCAATGTTATTTTTCTAACTTAATTGAGACATTAACTATTATTTTTCCTCACTAAAATTTATATTCGTTGTTAGAAAAAGTTTCTTATTACAAGCTTTAATTGAATAATATTAAAAAGCTGTTAATTAAATGATGAAAATATGATAGTTCATCTACATGCCATTTTCATTTGCATTAAAATGCGTTTAGAATGCATTAATTCAAAAAATTTTAGAAATCGTATCTCTACAATGTTTAAAATATTTTGAATGAATGCATTTTAAAATGTGTTTTAATGACGTTCAAACGGGGCTCCTTTCCAAATTAAAATAAGTTTCAAAAAATCAGTAAAATAATAATAATGATTATCTTTTGTAGGTCTCAAAGATAAATAAAATTGGAAATTAAATGTATTGTGAGAAAATTCAAATAAATAAAAAAATTAGTATGTATGAATCTTCTTCTTCTTTTTTTTTTTTTATGGAATTATGAATCCTCTTTTTAATTAACCTTATTTAATTAATTAGTACTTGTTCACTGAATAAGAGTCAACAATAATAATTTAAAAAAATTCTGACAGAAATGAGAAAAAAATTAGTTTTAACATCTAAAAAGTTTCTTTTGCATTAAAAACTATAAAACTTTTCTATCCAACGATTCAGCTACCATTTTCAACGTTCCAGCTACTACCGCGTATGTAATTCAAAGTTAAATAGATAAGTTTGGTAGAATGTGGATTGACGAACAATAATAAACCGGATACAGTTAGAATTGAAAGTTGAACACATTTTTAATTAGTAGGTTAAAAATTTAGTTGTTAATATCCTAATAGTTTAATGGAAATTGGCTAGTGGTAAATTTGATTTGATCCATGAAATCAGTCTTTTATTTGACTAAAAAAAATCATCAACATTTATTTGAGATAACTTGAACACAATATTGTCCCATCCCATTACATCCGTGATATGTCCCGCACGGGGTTTTCCATGAGTGTGGTCCATTTTATGTTTAGGCAATTTCAGTGTCAACCATTTGCTTGGGGCAGCCGCCAACGTCGTTTACCAAATATCCTGTGGTCCTTTTAAAATGATTAGTCATGTGAAGTAAACTAGGCCCAATTTCGTCTTTTTGCTTGGAAGTTAGGGAATCACTGAACTCGGTAACTTTTGTTAACGAAAAATTATGACATTTACTTTATCTTAACTGACATAGCTATTCTATGTGCATTTGAAATGTTACCTCAAGTCTCTCCGAAAGTAAAACCCTCATCCATCATTAGTAATTCTCTTTCCACTTAATTGGATTTTAGAGTGAAATTCTTTCATTGAAAAGCATGATAATTGTCTCACCCTTATAATTTATAAGGAGAACTTTCTTTCTATTGTTGAAACGTAAAGTAAGGATCTAAGGATATTTTAACGGTAATGAGCCTCCTGTTGCAAAAACTTGCAAGAAAGATGAGATTATTACTTACAGAATCCTTCACTCGTCTCCCACGGCCATATGTCATTTGACAAGTAATTATTATACTATGTGCATATATCTAATTAGACATACTAACCCACCATTAAATCTCTTTATATAACCTAGTTTTATAAAAAAAATTAATAAAATTGTCCCTTACCAAAACTAGCTCTCTTTCTTTTTAGAAATCCTTTTCTTAATTCCGCTACTGCTAAAGTTGCCATCGTTGCCACTGCCGCTATCTCCACTGCCCCTACCATGATTTCCGTCATTACTCACATCCGCATAAGTGTCAAAAGATAAAGATGCAAAGTGTCTAAATAAATTACAAAAAATGTCTGAACAAGTCTATACAAATGTTTGAAATAATATGTACATTATTTATTCTTTTCAATAATATGCAAACTATTTATTTTCTGTCAAAATGATATGTAAAAGTGTCTGAAGTAATGAGAAAATGTGTTTGAAAATAATATGTAAAAATATTTAATTTAGTATTTAAAAGTTTCTAAAGTAATTTACAAATAATTTATTATTATCAAAAAATTAGAAGTATCCGAAGCAAGAAGAAAGTGTCTAATTGGATATAAAAAAGCGTATAAAAAAATATTTAAAAATGTTTGAGCTAATGTATGCAAGAATAATAAAAAGAAGTGTCTAAATAAATATTTAAAAATATGGAATTTATTTTTTTATTTTTTAAATTTAAAAGTGTTTAAAATAATAAGGTAAAATGTCTTAATGAAATTGTAAAAGTGTCCTAACAAAAATACAAAAATGTAAATGAATATGTAAACCTAAAAAATTGTAAAAATAGGAGAGAAAGTGCTGTTAGTTTCTTGTTGATCAGAGAGATTTTTTTATGTTTCTTAATTGTGCAAAATCCAAGTTGCCTTTTTAATGGCTCCCTTTATGATGTCGATTCTACTATTCCAGCGATTGGAGGAAATTTCATGTTTGTGCCGTCAATTTGCACACGAATTTGAGCGATTTGCATATGAACCCAAGATGCTGTTGTGTGTATGGGGATCAGAGATGCGCAATGTAGTGACAGAGTTTGGATGTGACGGAGATTGGTGACGCATTGGAGATCGAAGATGGCGATGGAGATTGGTGACACGGCAAAGATTGGAGATCGGTGACGTGACAGAGTTCGATGGAGTGACGGAGAACTAAAAAAGAGATGGAGCAACAGAGATTGGTGATGTGATGAAGATCAATGACACGATGGAAAGATGGAGATTAGTGACGTGTTAGATCATAGCGCACAACAGAGATCGAAGTCAGGAGCGACGATTGGTGGTCAGCTCGGCGGCAATGAGAAAAGGGTAAAGAGAAAAACAGTTTGAGCTGTGGAATCAAAGAGAGAAAGAGAAATGGTTAGAGAAAGGAAAATTAGGGTAAGGGGTAAAAATATAAAATCAATACTATGCCTAATTAGACATATGTCTACAATATCCATACATATTTGGCAAGAGAGACGAAAATTCTTGGACACTCACCTGAGTTGGACGAAAGGTAGTATATATTAAACCCCTATTAAATTGAGTTCAATTCTAAATTCTTATAAATATTTTTGAGGCACGGGTAAAAATTCTCTATCCAATGTATACCCTACCACTGAAATTAAAGAATTTCAAGCATATCGATTCAATGCACAGCTTCTGCTCCACCACCATTAGTCACTCCAACCCATCATCACTATCCTACCTCTTATAGGCATATCCAACCTTCAGCAATGCTTAATTGAGGAGGATAAGAAGCGTGACCTGTCCCACCATGTTCCACATACAGATTCGTGGTCTTACGACGTCACCGCACAATTGTTTGCTTGTCTATAGGTCACCATTGTCATCACCCTCAAACCACAGGATGCCACTCGCCCATCCATTGTCATTGCAAATGGAATTGAGGGATTGTCGAGCTGCCTGTTTAACAACCCAAACCCGACCCAGCCTAGATTTGGTAAAACAAGTCTGCAAACCCTCTATTCTTTTATCTTTTTTTTTTTTGTTTAGGTCACTAACTTTTTCTTTTTCCTTTTCTTTGTAGTTAGGTTATTGGAATTTATAGTTCTATTTTGTTACAATTTAGTCATTGATCTCATATCTTTTCATATGTAAAATTTTATTCATTTAGATATCTGTAATATATCTCTAATTTTATTTATACATATGTCACATGTTTTGCACATATTCATCACTTATTTTATATATTAAATTTCATACCTATTTGCCATTTGATTTGTATATATCTCAAAATTTGATACGAAATGAAATTTGACACATTAACACATATTTTTTATGGGAGGTTGAACCTGTATATATTATTAAATATATTAGTATTATATTTTTGATATCATTTGTACATGCATCACATATTATTTGTACAAATCCTTTGATTTTTTTGTATATTGATTCTGTATATATTTATTATCTTATTTGTACATATTTCCAATTTTGAAGGAATATAAGATTTGATATATTTATACTTGTTTTATACTATAAAGGATAGTGGTGAAATGTAAATATATATAGATATAAGAGATATGAGCATATTTAACTTGAGTGCAAAAAAAAAAAAAACAATGTTCTTAAATATACGTATGTCCATTCTAGAATTTGTTAAAGAAAATTCTCTCGGCCTAGAAATAAAAAGGAGCCTTTGCTCATCCAGGCCCATTAAAGGGAAAGACATGGTCCCTTTCGTCTAAAGCCCAGAAGAAAAAAAAATCAAGGCCACCTTGCTCATGTTCTGAAACAATTCCGAAGCTAATAAGCATGAAAATATCAGTTTGCTTAGAATTCTATATTTCCCACCATAGATATGAAATTTTTCACTATGAAGTCTGACATTAATTTTTTAAATTATAATTTAAATAGTATAGTACATATGTCCTAGTAAACTTAAATTATTTAATAATAGTTTGAAAATCAGGTAAAAATTTAAATTATAAATTTTTCATTTATCCAAATGTCAAGCAATATATATATATATTTTAGTTTTAGGGGAAAATTGTAGATTTTTTAAGCAAAATAAACTAAAGTGTAATTTTACAGAGAAAACCTGTTATTAGCCCAAGAATTCCCAATGTAAAAGCAATTCAGAGGTTAAGACAGTATGAGTTTGTGCTTGTGTGAGTTGCTACTGTCTATTTTTTTCATGCTTAAAAAATGTTCAGCAAATTCACTGAACATGACAAAATCCTTCCAACGAAATCATGTGGACCCATCCAATTATCTTGCCAATTTTTAAAATAAACTTATTAGAATTGGGTAAACTTCACAGAGTTTTTTTCTTTATTTTTTGTCTTAAATGGGTCACATAATTTTATTTTATTTTAACAAGGTCCTTCAGCTTATTTTTCACATCCTATTTTGGTCATTTCTATCAGTCTGACTGTTAATTTTGATGAAATTTTAGTGAAAAATGTTAACTTTAGTCTTTAAAATACATTCATCTTACCCTTATTACCCTAAACTTTATTTATCTTGCTTCTAACACCCTAGAAGTTTTAGATCTACCACATCGACTATTATTCTTGCTCACACACCAACCTCTTGTGTCATGTAACCTAGACCTTCAAAACAGAGAATGGAGAGAAGGGAGGTGGATAGATTGAGGAACATCGGAGGACTAAAACGAGGAGACAAACGATGAAATTGAGGGACACCAGTGCACTGAAGTTGCTACGAAACTCTTTGCCATTGAGTTGAAAACCCCGCTGCGATTCATAAAAAAAAAAAAAAAAATCAAATTTGGTGGCTGCACCGTCGCCCTTGCCCACGATGCGCCCTCACCATTCTCTCACCTGCGATGGGCCCTCATCCATGACACCATCGCCCTCACCTTTCTTGAAATCGAGCAGAGAGAGGAGAAGAAGGAGAGATTCAAAAGGAGATCAAAGCAGAGATCAAGGACGCCAGAGATTGACGTGGAAGCCAATTCAGAAAGAGATCAACGAAGGAGATGGGGCGGCCTGGGAGCAGCAGATGGTGAGATCGATGCCGATGGTGAAATCGACGCCGGAAAACGGGGTGGTGCGGGTGCTGCGGGAGACAGGCCGGCAGGGTGAGGAAGAGACCATCTTCTTAGGCTTGGGTCGCGGGAGGAAGATCTGCTTAGTCCCAGATTCGGACAACGAATCGACTTGTTTTTTTCTTGATCTAGTTTTGTTTCTTTGTCCGAGAGAAGTAATTGGTGCACAAGGAAGAGAAATGATTGATTTGTTAGATGTTTAATTTTTAGGGTGTTAAAAGTAGGATGAACAAAGTTCAGGGTAGTAAGAGCATGATGAATGAATTTTAGAGATTAGAGTTGTTATTTTTCACTAAGAGTCTGTTAAAATTAATGCCTAATTGATAGAAAGGACCTAAACAGGATA
The DNA here is from genome assembly GCA_005392925.1 of Aquilaria sinensis. Taxonomy (NCBI): domain Eukaryota; kingdom Viridiplantae; phylum Streptophyta; class Magnoliopsida; order Malvales; family Thymelaeaceae; genus Aquilaria; species Aquilaria sinensis. The sequence continues at coordinate 297,651 of SMDT01001635.1, forward strand.
CACGCAATATAAAGTGAAGGATCTTATTAGGGAAAAATAAAATTATATAATCTGTTTAAGACAAAAAATAAATGAAAGGGCCCCACCATGAAGTTTGCTCTATTAGAATATAACTGTTTTTTGCCTTAAAGGTATTCTATGTACCAATAATGTATATTTATTTCTCCATTGACACATTGTTATGAAAAGAAAGGGTAAACTCAATATTGGGTTGTCAATTTTTTTTTTTAATCTTAACTAGGTCACATAACTTCATTTTGTCCTAATGAGCTCTTATGACTCATGTAGTGCATCCCATCAAAATCCTTTCCTCAGTTGTACCGTTAATTGTGACAAATTTTTGGAAAAGTGATCACTATACTATAGTTCCTAGATTTTCTTTATTCTATTTATACTTCTAATTTAAGAATATAAAAATTCAACCATAATCTCAATCTCAACCCAAGCACCATTTTTTCTTCCTCCTATTCCCCACCTGATTCTTTAAGCTAATAATACAAAACATTGAAACAAAAAGGCAAAAAGCCTAATCAAATGTTATCATTTGCCTGTCCAAGTCCAAATCTCTTAACTAATCAAAACAATCCAAAGAGGTGGGGTTTTCCCCAAATCAATGAACACCCACAGATGAGTAGGAAATTGATGGATTAAGAGCTAGGGGTGAACAGGGTTTCTCCCAAGTTGATGAATTCCCCTAGACGCAAGAACAATGAACAACAGAAAATTCCTCATAGTCTAACTCTCACTTCAACCGGAGACCCATCAGCGGTTCTGTCATCCCCATCGTTGACGCCGTACACTTTCCAAGGGCTATCAAGGGTGTCGGGGAGAGGAAGGATTTCTGCTAGGCTATTGCCGACGATCCCATTAAAGCCGCTGGCGAGACCAATGCCACCTGCATATCCCACCCAAATTCACTTTTTTTTTCATCATCCATGAGCTCTGACAGGACCTCACTCTCATGAGTATATTAGCATGTTCTAGTCGAATGACAACTCCAAAAAACCCAAAAACTATTTATAAATAGGTATGAAAGCAGGTAGCTTGGCTAAATAGTAATTTTATATTATTTTAAAAATTAAAAAATTTTGAGCAGATGACATGTATTTCACAAAATTCGTTTCACCGTCCAACAATAGATGTTCTGAAGCAGAGGCTTTCTTGGTTTTCTAGCAGGCACCGCGCTCACCCACATTAATTCTTGGTGCCACACCATCCACCAGCACCAGTAACATTATATGTAACTTGCAATACTAACTCAGACAAACATTCCATTTCTAATTGACACAGGCAACTGCAGCACAAAGGAGGATGAAAATTCAAAACAGGTAATTTAATTCCTCTTTTTATCTAATAAGCTCTTTTACTGTAGTTATTCACAATCGTTTACCATGCATTCATGGCATGAGAATCACTAGCGAGGGATACCCACCAGAAACAACAACAACTAGCATAAAAACAAACAGGTTCCATTCCAATTTAATTCTCTTCATGTGTGTTTGTGTGCTTTGTTTATATGCAAATTTAGACTGTTAGCATTTGCTATATGGAAGATTTTAATGAACGTAACATGCATTTCTATTAAATATTTCATCATTTTGTAGATAACCACAAATTATTATACTGCTATTTTCTAATTTGGTGAATTAACACAGAATTTCCAATTTACAATAGACACAAGAAACTACAACAAGTAGTAGCGATCTTAACACAGGTATTTAACTTTCATTATATTGTTTGATTTCTTGCTAGCTCTTTCTATTTGTAGATTTTTCGTCACTTTTACTTACATATCTCATTCATATTTCAAACTTATGCAAAACATTACAGTAGCAAATTGCAAAGAAAAATTACACTAGAAAATTCCCAAATCACAGCAAGTATTCTACTTAATTTTTATTTTCAATTTTGGCCTTTATTATGGTTACTTAACAAATTTCAAAATACATTCATAGCAGCAAAAAGTAACCTACCATAATATACCATTTCAATATATTTAAACTAATTTACTATGCATTCATGGCAGGAGAAAGAAAACACATTTCACATCACCAAAAGCATCAACATCAAGCAACAAAAGAAACAAGTTTCAATTTCATAATTCGAATATGTGATGCACTATCTTTATGTCATGGGTTATCTCTATTGCATGCTTTATTCATTGCAAAACTTTTGCTAATTAACTTATACTTTAACAGTTATTATACGGAAGATTTTTTAAACTAAGTAACATTCATTTCTTAATACTAACAAGGAAGCATGCATATTTATATACAAGGTACCGGGAAACAAAGATCTGAATTAAGTTAGACATAAAATGTGTGAACTAATTAAAAGACATGATACATTTATCTTGGGGTCATCTTATCATCCATATACACCTTCCGTTCAAGAATCTCGGCCATCAATTCTAGAGGTGTCCCGGTTAACATGTGATAGAGGAAGAAAGTAAATGAGATCAAAGTGCAACAAGGAAACATAGGAAAAAAAAAATAGCCATGCATAATGGAAAAAAAAACCAGAGGACAAAACGTTTTTACCTTCCTGATGTAGCCTCGGTGAACATGGAGGCGGGTGTTGAACACGTTCTAATCATGCGGCAAAGCACGGGACATGGCAGTGTTCTGACACTCCTATTTCATGGATACATCAAGTTTTGAATGAAACAATAACATTAAATCGAGTACAAACCGAGGAAGGAAAGACAATACCCAGGGTTTTAGATCTTGCTAGAACTCTTTTCATTAATTGTTTGATTTTTCTGAAAATGCCTTTCACAAAGGATAATGATGAGAGAAAGATGACCGGAATCATGTAAACGTCCTATGTTCTCTGTGAAAATAATGACTCTTAAACACTTTCAAACCCGATCTACAAAAAAATGGATTGTTTTTTAGAAAATTTTTTTTACAAAAAGTTGAAGAAGTAAAGCTCTATAGAATGATGTAAGTTTCAAAATTTTGAAAAAATTTTCATTGACGTAGCAGTGCTACAACTAGGAAATTCATAGCAGCAGCAGCTATTGGCCGAAAAATTCACCATCACAGTTGTGAACCACTGGGCAACTCATCCACCCAGCAGCTTTGCTATCCAAAAACTCAATCAGCCGTGCGACCCATCACCAAAAACCAGATGTTACAAAGAAGAGAGAGCAAGACGGAGCAGAGAGAATGATAGAAGACGGCTGAAAATGAAATCTTGCCTTAATTTTTCCCTTTGTACTCACAATAATTACATCTAAGTCCTTCATGTTTGTTCTTATTTTAGTTAGTACCCTTCATCTTCTTAGCTCCTACCACATTTTCGCTAACTTTACCAATGTTACAGATTATGCACTTTTTGACCTTTGTAATGGCTTCAACTTTTCCTCATTAACTAGCCCCAGTTTTTATTCTTTTTTCCCCTGTTGTGGACGTATTAAATTATTGGCCCATTTATTATACTAGCTAAATTTAACTAAACTCTTACATCTCTTAGTACCAAAAGCAGGCCAGTGAATATTTAGGCCTGGTTTGTCAAAGTAAAAAAATATAATTTTTCCCCTTTCATAATAGAACTTTTTACCCTTTCATTTCTGTTTCTATTTCTTCTTTTGATGATAATTTTTTTCATTATCATGAATGTAAATCCTAAAAATTGCTTGAGTTAAAAGTAATTATTTGATAGTTGGTGAATTGACACCAACTTCTTGAAAATAGTTTGATCCAAATACAACTATATACTATCTGTAAAGATTTCTAAATTGAAATAATAAATGCACATCTAATAACTTGAATTGAAATTGAAACAAAATCTGCCATCGTTGTTGTAGGTTGTACGTGTGTCGCATTATTGAAGCTCCTCATATTAATGGCTTGAGAGTTAATATAAGATTAATGATCCAAGATTGTGTGATGAATGTGTTGTAGTTGACAAGCTACGTTTCTTAGTTGTAATACTTTGTACATTTGAATAGATTGTTATAGTATATTGTTGCTTATTATCTTATATTGTTTAACATTACATTTTTGCTTCAAATTTAATACTTGCGATCTTGTGCATATATTGAGTATAACAAATTTTTGTATGAACTAATGTCCCGTCCGTTAAATGGGTTATGAAGCTAGTTATATATGTCAATTAACTAGGGAGGTAACCAAATTCAAGCTGAGTTGCTAGGGGAATGTTAGGGATTTAGGAATCAATTTTTGGGGAAATATGAAGAACATGGTCAAAAGAAGAGAAAAATTTAGGGAATAGAAATTGAAAAATAAAAAAGAGTAGAACTGCGAAGAAATAAGCACTAATTAATTTCCAAAGCATTGTTCACTTAGAGAATCATGTGGTAGAAGCAAAAAGAGAAAATGGTATTTGACTTTGGTGTGAGATGTAGATGGTTGAGTTGATAGATTCATAAATTTTAGGATGTTATGAGTATGATGAAAAAAAAGTTTAGAGATTGAAGTTGCCATTTTCTATCAAGATTATGTCAAAGTTAACAGTACAAATACTGGAAAGAACCCCAATAGGACATGCTATATGAAGTATAGGACATCACTATAACAAAATGAAGATATGTGACTTGAATAGGACAAAAAAAAAAAAGAGAAACCTATTATGGAGTTTACTTTGGAAAGAAATTAAAAATTAACTAGGGATCTCAAATTAATAAGTTTCATAAGAGCTAAGATTTTCCCCATAATTATATGCCTTCATGGAGATAAAAAATCACACCATCATTGAATTGTTTGGAAGTATCTAAAACTACAACCTTATAAATGTGTTCGTTGAAAATATTCCTAACTTTACCACATAGGCAAAAATACCGTATTGCCATTGTTTAAATTAGAGAATTCTTTCTGTGTTCTTTTAACTACTCCCAATAGCTTCCTCGAACTGTTTGCTCTCTCCCTTGCCCAAGCATCTTTGCCATATGTCGTTGCCCTCAGACATATTCCACTCACTGTCGCCGTTCCAGCCAACCCACAGTTGTTCTGCCTCTCATTCCCCGCCACCCATAAGCGTCACCTATTGTAGTAATGCAAAGAAAGAATGGGAGGGTGATCGCGACCCGTCTGTGCAGTTCCCCTCTTTCGATTTGCCATCCCTCACTTTTGACATCACCGTTCGCCTTTAACCCCACTTAAAGATTGCCGCTATCATGGGCACTAAAGCCCTACCCTCTGATCTTGCAAAAACTGTCGTTGCTATTAGAATCTGAGGAGAAATCGATTCCAAACCCTTGTACCAACCCGCCACCAGTTTGCTTGACCTAGTCAACCAAATGCGATGAGGACATGGCAGACAGTAGGGGAAGTAGATGGTGGCTACCTGTGGCTAGGGTTATGCCTAACAAAAAGAAAACCCAAAGATTTGGGATTTTTTCATTTTAGCCCTCAATGTTTCTCCTTTACCTAATTTCACCCCAACTTTTTTTTTAAACTAAAATTTGTGATTACAAATGTAAAAATAATATGGAAGAAGTCATAAATTTATTTAAAAATAAGAATAACGCATTAGTAATAGTTATGCAATAATTTATATATATATGTTATATGTTTTGTACATATCCAATGCTTAGTTTATACATCAAGTTTCATACTTATCATTTAAAATTCTCATAATTTTATTTATACGCATGTTTCATATAATTTATCCAAATCTCTCATAACAAATATACATATCAATTATTTGATTTGTACACATTTCTAAGCTTATTTGTATATGAAATTCATATATATTTAACATCTGATTTGGACATATCACTATTGTATTACTATTAATTGAATTTTTATCCTAATTTTTATTTCATTTTATACATACAATTAAATATATCTGTAATCTCTGATCTCATATGTACATAGGTGATACTTGTTTTGTATATATTTTTTTCACTTACTTTATCTATGAAGTTTCATACATATTTGCCACCCGATTTGTACATATATCAAATTTTGGCGGAAAGCAAAAATTGGCATATTTACATATATTTTTTTTATGGGAGGTTGAACCTGTAATATATTTTTTATCTCACTTATACATATGTCATATATTATTTATACGTATCTCTTACTTTCTTTGTAAATTGAGTTTGTATATATCTAATATTTAATTTGTACATATTTCCATTTTTAAGGATATGAGATTTGATGTGTTGACACTTATTTTATATTATAAAGAACAGTATTGGAATGTGTGTGTGTGTGTGTGTGTGTGTGTGTGTGTGTGTATGTGTATAAGAGGTGGGAAGCATATTTGATTTATCCTCATAAATTTCATTGTTTTCAATTTGACTTGGAACTATCAAACTTATATAGATTTCATTTTTTGGAGTAAACTCAAACAATCTTGCTCAAAATATACACATTACAATTCATACAGGTTGACTTGTTTTCCTTGTAGATATACAATAAATATGGGTGATATATATAAATATGGGTGACATGTATTTGCCACAAAGCATATGGCTAGACATGAGATATGTCACTATCAACTATGATAGTTGAAGTCCTATGCTTCCAGCACAGCTGGTAAGCACTAGAGACAATACAAGACTGGTCAAGGTTCAAGCAGTGATAGACACTCTCCTTTAAGCCAAAGTAGCATGACAGTGGCAAAATGCAATTGAAAGTTCTCCAAGTTTTTGTGTAATAGCCACTTTACTATAATACCTTCTAACTCCTTGTAATTGTAAATGCTTTTGTATACAAAAAAAAACTATGAGTTTTTTTACATAATTGTATAAGTTTTTTTACAACCATAAGCATCATGTAAGTGTGTATATATATATATATATATATATATATATATATATATATATATATATCTTTTTACATAATTGTATAAGTTTTTTTTTTCCATAAGCATCATGTAAGTGTATATGGGAGGTATATGCCATTATTATAAATTAGAAAAGGGGACATGTCAGCTTTTTGGAACTAAAATGACAACTGAACTAGTTTTGTTGCAACATCATATCCACAAAATACCTTAACAAAAGGTGGGGGATGTATAAGTTATCTAATTGAATAGAGAAAGCACTTTGCATAATGAGAAGCTTGTAAAAATGGCTTCAATAACCTTTCAAAACTTATCCTTGGGTTGATCCAAGCAGCACCTCAAGTTTCCTAAAAAATGAGCACACACACAAACCAAGCAACTCAAGCACTTACCAAAACCTCTTTAATAAGCAAAATTGATCATACATGGCCACAAGTCACAAAACATATGTATGGATGCACGCAAGGTTTCTCTAACTCCATTATTATGAGATCACTAATTACAACCGTTATCATGGTGGCCTAACGGTTATAAATCATGACCTCACATAATTAACACTGAAATGATCACCTTATTATATATGGGGCCAGAAAGGTGCTCTAAAACAACTACTTAGAAAGATCTCACTCCTCACTCATACAACCTCCTTTCTTAATTTACATATTACACCTAGTCAGACACTAATTATAAGTACTCGCCCTCAAATTTGTATGTACTTTGGATTTTAATTTGCTGCTGATCATGAATTTGGATGTATTAGGCCTATTTCTGTGTAGTGGATATATAATGAAAATTATCAAGAAAGCGTGAGCCTTGTGCTGATTTGGCTCTTCTCTTCATCCATCCCAACTTTTTGCTGGCTTAGTCTTAGCTGCAGGTCCGGGAACCTTTCCTTTTCATCTTGTCTTCTATCACAGTGCATCTATTTTTTGAAAAGAAAAAGAAAAAAATTAGAACAACTGATAAAATTATAATATATATATAGTGATGCTTTAAAGGTAAAACTTTGGTTAATTAACTTTTAAATAGATAATTAACGTTACTAACTTCACCACCAACTCCAATGTAGTTGGAATAAGGTGTCGTATGATAAACACACACACACACACACACATAAAGATTGTTTTCAAGATAAATGGGTGTTATTATTATTAATCACCTGATCAAGTGGAAAACGAGGGTGATGATCATATTTGGGTCTAAAGCTCTCCGCGAGGACGTCCTGAGAAAATACTTGGTTGGTCTCTGCAGAGTTGGGCAAGATCTTGGAAATTTTGTCTGCAGATTGTGGCCAAGGTGAGAAGACTGTGGCTGTGCCAAGGAAGGTCTCCTTGGTGAGATTATTATTGTTTCTGCTGCTGGCCTTCCACTGGTTCCTGATGAGTTCAAATGGCGGCCACCTCTTCTCCTCCAGAAACCGGCTCGGTCTCATCTGACCAATCTCCTTCCCAGCTGTGTCTCTGCCGTCTACAAATCTGCTGGGATTAAACCAGGAATTTTGGTTCCTCGAACTACATTGGAAGTGAAACGTTTCTTTACATGGGTAATATATCCATGTTATACTAGGTGTTACAAGTACTAAACTTATTAATCATAATAAGAAAAATAGTTCAACTCCAAGCAAGAGTTACGAAAGGTGTAAACAGTTCTTGCTAGACTAGATTATTATAAGTAGAGAAATTAGGGGGAAGAGGGACTTATTGAAGTTATAATGGGCCTAGTTAGGTTTTCTTCAAGGAGGCTTGAGGGGTCTTTTCTACTTAGGTTAAATTAAGACGATGCTACATTAGCAAGATGTCACTGAAGCAAGAGTTTAATTAGTGCCTTTTTTTTAAGCTTAGTTGTGCCATGTTGCTCAAACTTAGATATAATCTACTTGGCAAAAGTTTTTCAGTAACGTTATGTATTGGTACATCTTCACTACTTTTCAATTGTTTTTTTCCCTGCCCTAAGGAAGTTAATTTTTTTAATTCTCAGGTGAAATAATAAGGGGTGCTAACGAATTCGAATTGAAGACGAAAGGTTTTTTCTTGTTTCTTTTCTCTTTTCTATGGAAGGTTGGTCTCGACACTAGTGAAAATGAAATAAGGATGGTCTTTTATTAGATAAGTTAATATCTACCAGTTACGTAAATGTGATAATATTATCAAGTATAACCATTTCTATTGGTTTATTGTATATATTGGATAGACTGCCAACTATTGATAGGCTGAACAGTGTATCAATATCCAGTCTATCCTTTGCCCTTTGTGTTCTGAAGCAAAGATGAAACGAGAGATCATTTATTCTTCGAATGAGACTATTCTGAAATGATACAAGGAGATATTATCTGCAAAATAAAATTAATGTTCTCCATTATGGGATTGGTACGTAGAGCAGTAGGGTTGTTAAGGTAATGGGTCTAAAGGAGACGGCAAGGAGAGCTTGTGTGGTTGAAATGATTTATTTATTTTGGCAGGACAGGATTGAGAGAATACACTATGAGAAACCTAGATGTACGGAAGCGATTACTTACCAAGTTGTTGAAGGCATCAACGCTATGATAGGTAATAATATTGCTAATATTCACTACAAGTTGGAAGCTTTAAAGCGACTGAAGAACTAGTGGCATTCAGTTGCTTGGTGCGACTGATAAGCTACTAAAATGCTAAGTTGTATAAACTATAGTTGCTCCAGAAAGATCAACTAAAAAGTGACTACACCATGCTACTGAGAAGAGTAGTCACTTCATTTTTTACATGCAATAAATGGAGTGACTCCTTGTGCTACTGAACACTCATTAGTCGCTCCTTTAATAATTGCCTTTTTTATATTTCATTTAAAATCTGTAACATTTAATTAATACTACTTCCGTCTCACATTCTTTACACTATATGTCTTGATTTATCATTTTTATATAAAAATTCTTCATTTATATATTAAAATGTTAAAAATAAAAAATTATAGATTAATTGCTGAAAAGTAAATGATGCAAAGAATATGGGACGGAGGGAGTAATAATTATTATAATCATTAAAATTAGTTTTTAATTAATATAATAATTAAAAATATTTAATTATTAAAAAAGAAGGAGCAAGAAGAGAAGCACAGCAGAGAAGGAGAGAAGGAGAAGGAGCAAGGACAGAAGTAGAGAAGAAGAAGGGGAAGGAGAGAGGTGGGGAAGTAGAGAAGGAGAAGGAGAAGGAGCAAGCAGAGAAGTAGAAGCAAAGGAGGGCAGAGAAAAAGAAACCGGAGAAGGAGAAAAAATGAGGAAGAAAGAAAAGGAGGGCATTGTATTTGCTTGTAAAAGTAGCTAAACTAGTTACTGATATTTTTCGTGCAACTGAAGTTCAATTTTTTTTTTAAAAAAAGTGACTGATAGAAATGATATTTTATTTGGAGCAATTGAAGAGAAAAATATTTTAATCTAAGTGACTGAGGAGCGACTAAATACTTTTAGTCACTTGCCCACAATGATACCATTGACGTGTGGTTGAAATAGGGTGCCATTGACTTTCAGTAACTCCTGTCAGTCGCTCCACTCGATTTCTCTTCTAGTGATTTTTAGGTGGTTTATATTGTATATGACTATGTTGTATGACACAGATATTAAGGTTTTTGTTTTATATTTTCTTTTGGATCAAGTTTTATCAGTTGCTTAGTGAATGGCCCTTATCCTAAAAATGTAAGTATCATTAGGCACTTATTGAATAAAAAAAAAGTGTGATGTTCTAGAAAAAAAAAAACATAATCATCTCTCATTCATTCTTTTTACGTGGTTGCCTATAAATAGGCTTCTCATTGTATCGCCTTATATAGTTTAAGAGTTCATAATGAAATAATAAGATACCCTACTGTCGTGTGTATATAGACATTTATATTACTTATGCTGAATCACATTAAACACTTTTCTTGTTTATTTCCTTTGTATTGCAAAACTTATCCCTCTTATTATTTAGAATGATTAATTTATAATGTTGTTTCTTTCATAATTTCTTATAGAAAATATAAACCTTTTATATGAAAATGGTAATATTAAAGACTCTTGTTTATAAATATAATTTTTAAGAATTTTTTATAATATAAATTAATATGAATACATTTAAATCAAACTTTAATAAATAAAAATAAAAATGCTAACCTTTATAAAATGGAAAGAGCATATTTCTGTGGATAGGAATTTTCTTATCTAGAGGTTAACCGTAATTATTAATTGCCAGTACCTTGGAAAGGGTCGTCTGAAATGGAGAGGATGGTGGGTGAAGGAGTTGGGTTGGTCGACGACTTGGGACGCCAAAACAATTCCACCATTCTCCATTTTGAAGTAGTGTTGGCTTGAACTGCTTGTCAGCTGCTGAACCATTGTAATATTGTTTCCCCTCTCACCCCTTCCTTGCCCTAAAACTGCAATATTAATTAATTCAACAACAATCACAATTAATTATCTTCTCTAATACAGTAGTACAAGAATTAAAGAGAATTAAACAAAATATTTTTTATTTTCATAAAGAAAATTATGACTTTATTTTGTTAGAAAATAACTACTCTAATATTCGTTCTAAAATATTTGTCACTATTCATTTTTTTTTTGTAAAGATGATGAATTTTGGGACCCATAAGTATATTATTTTTTTTTCAAAATTATCGATTGATAAATAAGTATATTATTATGGATGAAAAGTCCAAAATTATTGAGCATAATGCACATTTTAAAAGAAAGTGTGCTCGAAATTGATTACAAGTTTGCATGCTTCTTCTTTTATACTTCAGGACAACTTCACATATTTGAGCTACCTGAGCAGGAATGACAGAATTCGGAAGGTGTTATATAAGTAAGTAAAGTTGACTAATATTTTGTGACAAAAAAAGGACAAATATTTTGGTACAAAGAAAACATTAAAAAAAAAAAGCATCTAGAAAGAAGCTTCACCTTGCCCACCTTCGTCAAGTTTCTTGCTTCTGTACATCTGTTTGAATTATGTTTATATGCCAGAAAGACAAATAATTATTAATAGTAAAAAGCAAAATGAAACATATTGAAGAAACTTAATGAGTTTAAATTAATAGCTAACAACAAATTGGTTAGTACTTGCAAGTGACTCTTCACATGGGCAATACTTAATCCTCTGACATTCATCAATTGAAGTACTAACTTAGGAGTTGCTCCTGTCACAACACACAAAAAAAAATTAAATTAATTATTCCCTAAATGTTAGTAATTTCTCTCATACCTTAACTCAATCATAGGTTTAGTGCAAATTTATCTCTTGGCATTCCAGTTATGTGTGTGATAGCAAATCAAAATGAATTATCATACAAAACTAAAATTTAATGCAACGTGATTAAGTCAACATAATACTCATTCTGTTTTACATTAGTTTGTCTTTTTTTTTTTAATCTTTTTTTGGTTAAAGTTTGACTTGAATATATTTATATTATTATATGTTAAAAAAATTATTAAAAATGTATAATTTTTAAAGTTCCATTTTCATATAAAATGTTCATAAATTAACTTTCATGAATAAATGTTAGCTTTTATGAAACAGGAAGAGTATAAAAACTCACTTTCTTGTCCCCCAAGCCTCTCAACAGCATGAACAAAGGAGAGGTGGAGCTCAGGAGTCCATCGGAGCCGCGGCTGCTTCGAACGGACATACTGCCGGACCGCCTTTCTCTCGCTTACACCTCCGGTGAGATTGTTCTCACTTGAACACCCTTCCCTTCTCTTTTCATCCTCCTCTACACTAACCAACTTTCCATCATCACTCTCATCACATTCCTCATTATCACTAGAACCCAACTTTGTGACCCCCTCATTTAGGTCAAAAGATGAACATTTTTGTGAACTGACCTCCTCTCTGCTTGCCCCCTCTTTTCTCTCTTCCATTTTTTCTCCCAATTTGCTTCCCCACCAATGTATAGCTTCTAATATCTGCAAAATAAATATGTCAGTGATGTTTTCTGTGCACAAATGAAAATTAAACTCAGCAACAAAAATGTGATCATTTAATTTAATTTCCTTGATTTTCCAGCTATTTAATCCAATTTGATCTAATAATTCATTTAATATTGGGCCAAATGCGTCCGTACATTATTCACTAAAATGTAAGCAATTGGATCACACAATATTAATGCGTTGAAAATAAATTAGTTTCTTGTCAAAATTCTTTCGGTTGTTCCTGCTCAGGATAAAAATTAAAGAAACCACTATCCATCTGCGGATGATAAATTAAGTCCAGCATAATTAAGTAAGGCAGCAAGTGAAAATGAAAATTAAATTACTGACCTATCAGGAAAAATTATCACAAGTATTCTTCTACTGTTAAGGATTTTCAAGTTCCAACTACTGCACCCAAATATTTTGATTTTATGAATATGTCAGGACATATTTTTTTTAATTAGGTGGCAGTTCACTGCCCAAACTTATTTCTATAACATTTATGGGGGAAGCCAGGCTGCGTGGCAGGATCATCAACCTTACAAACAGTAGTAGTTCCAAAAACTAATGAATTTAGGTTAAGTTACGTAGTTTTCTTTTTTGGTGTGTGTGTTGGGCCCTATTTTAATTCTAATTGATGCATTTATTTTAACAATTCAATTCTCAACATTATTGCAATAATGAGCCAGAAATGCTGAAAGAGAAAAGAAGAGAATTGTCTTGGTAGAATACTAAATCAAATATTTTATAGTGTTAAAGCATTTAATCTGAATTCAATAGGGCAATTGCTAAAAAGCATCAATATTAAAGCTTCTCTTTCAAATCATGTGAGAGGTTTATCATACAATTCCTCACATATAGAAATTCAGATATATATTGTACAAAAAAATTATATTAAGAAAGAAGAAGAAGGAGAAGAAGCAAGCTTCATCCAAGAGAAAGAGATGAACAAACAATATAACCCAAGTATTAAAGTAAAAAAAACAAATCACAGAAACCCAGAAAGAAATATAAGGAAAAACATCCAACATCTAAAACTATTAAACTAAGAGTAGAAGTATCTTGGAGGAAAATAAAACACTGGACTGCCGCTCTCGTGACTCAAATATTGACTTTCACAACTCTTTTCTCAGAAGTTGGTCCATGGAAATGAAACACCAAACAAACAAACACACAAACAAGTCATGTAAGAATGATAAATCCAGCGGCATAACTGTTGAAATGGAAGCCATCTTTGGAGCAGACGAAGAATTTGATAAAGCTGATTAGGAGCCCAGAAAAAGAAGCAATATAACCAGAACTGGAAGGATCCATTCGTTTCCCCTACCTATCTTGAACCAGCAGCCACGGACGACGATAGTGATGATGATGAGAACGATGACGACATGGTCAACTTAGTTCAGAATAATTTTGACTGAACCAAACAGCGAAACAATAAGTTGATCCATTCGATCGGTGGATCGATCATGAGAAATGAAGATGACCAAGAAGAAGAAGAAGAAGAAGCAGGAGAAGGAGGAGTTTGCAGGGTCGTCTGTGCAAGTTGGGGGTGTTAGTTTTAGAGGTCATGGAGAACCGTGGAATAGAAGCCATCAAAATTTATATGCCGTCAAGACTTTTCTTCTCTGTTTTGTAGCGCATGAAAAAAATCACTTTCTACAAGTAAATAAAAAAATAATATTGAAATGAATATTTTAATCATAATATGTTAAAGTAATTAGCGCCGAAAATGAGCCCACTCAAATTGAGTAATAGACTGATTTAGTTCAACCATCTTGAAATATCTATTGAACTTGATATTTTATTTATGTTTGGATAAAAAATAATGTGAACGAGCCGTGATAAGCTTTTAATTGTTTAAGCTTGAGTCGAGCTAGAGTTATTTGTTTAAATTAAGAAAAAAAAACTAAAATCAAGCCTAATAGAGTTGAAGAATAAGCAAATTGAGCTGTGTTTAGACTTGATTTAGTAATAAGTTAAATGAGTCATGAACGAACTTTAAATCAAGTCGAATTCAAGTTGTTCGTTCACTTCTCACCCTTAAAAGTAGTGTATTAAATAACGAAAATATGGCAAAGAAAAAATCAAATAAAATAGATGTTATAATTACTTACGCTGAAAAGGGTAATTTGTTTATTTATTTATTGAAATTTGGAGAAAAAAATTCAACTGTGGTTTGACGCATGCACTTGGGTGTGTGATCTAAATTAAAATATAGGATATTGCTCTCTCATAATGGATACAGATGCGATTTGTTGGATGGATCATGTGACTTACCCTTCCTTTTACAGTTGTCTTCACCCTCTCCCCCTCTTCAATTCAATCGTCACCTTAAATTCTTAAAAAAAAAAAAAATCTTCCTCTTAGAAAGCTTTATCAACAAAAATCAACCCAAAAAACGAAATATTAAGAACATACATATATTTTGTCAGTACTAAAATTCTTCCAACAGCTGATAAAGAAATTAATTAATGTCCTTTTTTCATCATCAAAAGAAAATAATATTTTGTTAGAAATATAAAAAAGAATTACTAAGAACAGGTTAATATTGCTCTCTGTAAGAAAAAAAATTGAATTATTGGAATTACTTTTTAATTGTTATTAGAATTATTGTTTAATTATTTTGATCAATTTGCATAGAGATGATCTATGACGTTACGAAATTAACCAATAATTAAAATCTTATTAATTTGTTTAGTTTTAATTAGGGCGTCGGTATATATATGACACAGTTGGTTTGAATAATTCGTAATATAGGTGAACGAAATTAAGGATGTAATTAAGGATTCTGATAATTGAAGAGGATTTCAGCGACTTATCCTGTAGCTTGAGGACTTCCACGTCATAGCCAATACGAGTCATCCTAGTTGTTATTCTTTCCATAAGTGAGTCATTCTACTTAACTTTTTAATCACATGAGTTATTTAATACGGTTATTCTTACTCTTGTTAATTTTTTATTTAACATGTATATCAATTAAAACTTTATAGTTTAAAAAACCACAAAATATTTTTTTGAATTAGTTTGTGTCAACACTAACCTCAACTGTCAGATAAAATTTCAAGAACTTCAGCCTAATGATTAGAACATAAGGGACACCTGGCATAGGTCGGAGGTGCAAACCTTACATCTGTCACTTTCTCCTTAAAATGCTGCATAAACTAGTTTAATAGCATTCTGTGTTTTGAAAAAGCAAGCATCTCATTTTCCTTTAGATATCTATGTATTTTCAACTCTATACACTATACTTGTATAGATACTTCTAAGTAACAAAAAATACTATTAGAAAAAGACTTATTATAATTTAATTTGAATATTCTTTCTAATTCTTAAATTCTGATCAATAACTGATTGTTTTAGCAATTGATAATGCACATTTTTGTGGCTACCTATTTGAGGAAGATCACACTAATAATTGTTTGACCTTTGCAATTAGATGCAAAGGACTAGCTCTTCGTTGTCCTTCATTGATATATCAACTTTTTCTCATCAAGTTTGACTTGATCATGAATGGTAAGAAAATTATTTTGGGGCCGTTTCTCCATCAACCCATCGGTTTTCTTCCCACCTAAACAAAGACTTTCTATTGCCTTTAACCCGGCCCTCCCCCCCGAACACTATTATCTTGTCCCCATCTCTGTGGTGTTAGCGTCCTCACCGCTTTTAAGTTTTGTAATTAATTTATTTTTATGGTGTTATAGTGACACCTTAGAGTTTCTATTGGTCAATTTCAATTGGGGGGAAAAGGAGAAAAGAAAACCTAGAGTCCTTGTTTGAAAACAGTCTAGAAGATTAGAACCTCTACCTGCTTAGTCAATTTTGGTGGGTCTCTTATCATGTCTTGTATATTAGCCAAAAGGGCAGTTCCAAATTCAAAGAATTAATTTGGGTTTCTTATGGAGGCAGACATTGACAAGGGTTGTGTAGCCAAGCTAGATTTCAACATCAAGACGTGGAAATTATGGAATTTCATTTCTAATTACATTCCAACCAATATTCTATGAATTGCCACTCGAATTCAATTTTTAAATATTACAGATAAGGAACAATTAATGTTGAAGTTTATAAGAAAAATAGTCTATTACACAGAGAAAAAGAAACTATTTTAAAAGGAGTAGCACTATATGTAGTGGAAATTTTGTATCTGGGGCTTTCAAAATTCTTCTTGATACATTTTAATTATTGACAGTGAAAAAAAAAATAATGAGCCTCGCTAATATTTTAAATCCCCAGTTGAATACTATTACACCTAATTCGATGAAATTTAATTTGTTGCAAAAACAACATCATTAGTTAAGAATTTTGATAAGCTAAATTGTCCATCACTTTGACAAACGATGTATGTCTTCATCACCAAAAGTGTTGATCTCGAAAAGGAGCCACGATTGTTTTATTTTCCTCCAAAATATGCTTTTATTTTTCATGGGCTTTATTTTAAATGTATTTACGAATGAGCTTTAAATTGTATGAATTAAGCTAATTATGTATTTTCTTCAAAAATTTAGGGATGGGTGTTTTGTATGTCTTTTTTGGTTTTGTGTTTTTTATCTCCTCTAAAATGCGATATGAACCGTCTTTTTTTTTCTAATAAAATCTTTTCATTGCCGATAAAAAAAAGGCCTTGACAGATAGATTCTAGCAGCTTAGTTCAGATGTGGCTCCAAGGATTGGGATGGAAGGCCAAAATCCTTCCGTCAAAGTAACGGACTGTTAACATAATTTCTCTTGACTTAAACATAACAATGTAATAAACGTTACAAGTCTCATCATTTAATTTGATTCTTTCTTATCTTTTGTGCCCCCGGGCATCTTACGGCGTTAAATTTCCAACACTACAAAAACAAACAACACATTAGTTACATAGAGAATTCAAACTGTTTTGTCTCGACCAGACAACTAGGGTTCGGTTGATACAAACCTCTGGGAATCGATTGAAAAGGATTACCTAGGGTTTTGGCTTAGCTAGAATACAGATATTTTTTTTTTGGGTGGAAGACAGATTTTTTAGCTAGGAGACAGATCTTGCTAAGCCTGACACAAGTCTGACATGATTAAAATAAAATAAAAATTTAAAAAATAAACTCTCTTCTGAAACATTGGTGAAGCAGATCAGGAAGAGACAGATATTCTAAGGATTAATGGGAAAACGGAAGTTTAGAAAAAAAAAAAAAAAAGGCCTTTTCCTTTTGTCTTGTCTTGTGCATGGGGAGTTGACGTTGGGATTATTTTAGGTGTTGAGAATCTTTCAGAGAATTAAAAGTTTTATTTCCCTTTTTTTACTTTATCTGAGGCATTATTATTATAGTTTATGACATCGATTAAGACATCCAAACTTGCAATAAACAAATCTAGGTATTAGAATATATGTGCACTTCCTCCTACATAAATATTGTTTATATGTATTGACCCTTAAAGGGGAATCTTGTCTGATTAATTGCTGATTAATAAATAAAATATCAATTGATTGATGAGGTTAGGTTAGTATAAATTCTCTGTGTCTTTTTCTTGTGAATTTTAGTTTCTGGAATTGGGATTTTAGGTCGGTCTGAATTAAATTAACCCAAGGAATAGATCCGGCTAACCAAAAAATCATGCAAGAGCGGCCTTTCCCCGTTCAAGAAACTAAAACTAGGAGATGGACAAAGGACACGTCAACAAACAATTGTTTTTTGTAACTATTGTAATATTTTTCTGGCGGCTAAGACTGTTGAAATTTGCTTTCATGATGCCGGGATTTTGTGGAGGCATGTACCAAAGTCCAAATTAAGGATTCCCTTCTGGCTCATAACAGGTGATGCCTATAACATTTCACGGAGTCTAAGAAATGCTAGGTTTGTTAGCCCACACACATTGTAGAAGGAAAAATTTTTAACGATTTTTTTGTCTTTTTATTACAACTGATCAAAATACTCCACCAGTCCTTAAGTTTATTATTTTTCTCATTTGATTTCTAAGCTCCTTCATCTGATGATCAAGTCCCTAGTTTCAATCACAGTAGTAAAACAAACCAAGGCCCCGGTCATTAGATGGAGGAGTTTGAGGATTAAAAGGGAAATTACATACCTAGGAACTGGAAGAGGTATTTGACCATTCACTGAGAAGAGAAAAGCCTAAGTTGAGAATTAAGATTTACAAAAGTCTTAAAATTTAAAAGAACCATATAAGAGTTTTATAAATTCTAAGGTATATAAAATATTAATTCCCATTTACTAGTATAAAACCCTAAATTGGGAATTAAGATTCATAAATACTTTAAAATTTTAAAAAACTATGTAAGAATTTTTAAATTTTATGGTAAGTAGAAATCTTAATTCCTAAATCCATGTCTAGTAACTAAGTTTGTTATTTTTTCCAATTTGGTCCCCAAACTCCTCCATGTTATGATCGGATACTTGGTATCAGTTACAAAGTGAACATACCTAATAAACTGAAAGAATTCTGAGCAAAAATCTATATTTTCCCTGGAGGAGAATTCCCCTTATATAATATGAGTACAAGCTTATATTTAGCTTTAAACATAGCTAAACTGCCATATACAGATCTATCTAAAGATATCCTACGGCTAGTATATCCCAAATAAGGAAATTATAAAAGATTTACAATTATAAAGACAGCTGTCATAGCAATACAAAGCATAGAATTTGCTCATAGTTGTACAAGGCATAAAATCTGCTATAGAATTTGCTGGCTTTAAATGGCCAGCTAATTCCTTTGACATCTTCCTCTCAAATTGATGCTAGTAAATTTACAAGCATCAATTTGCTGATAAGGAAGTTATGTTGTTGACGTGTCATGGATTTCATGAAGATATCCGTAATATGTAGAGTGATGGAGATGGTGATAACTTGGCAGTCATAGGCCTTTCAGATATAATGGCAGTCTACCTTTATGTGTTTTGTGCATTCATGGTAGACATGATTAATAGCAATTTGGATGGTACTAGTGTTGTCAGCATGTAGGGAAGTAGGTTGATCTTAGGAAAAACCAAGCTTTGTTAAGAGAGCGCATAGCCAAATGATCTCAAAGCATGCTGCAGACATGGTGCAATATTCCTCTGCAATGGATGATTTGGAGATAGAGTCTTACTTCTTGCATTTCCAAGAGATAAAAGCATCACCAAAAAACATGCAACACCCCATAGTAGATTTTCTTGTGTCCGGGCAGCCAGCCCAATCTGTGTCACTGTAGGAATGTAGTTGGAGTGAATAACCAACAGGAAAAAATAATCCATGACTAGGGGTGCCAAGAATATATTTAATGATGTGAAAAATTGTGGATAAGTAGATATGTCGAGGAGCTTGCATGAACTTGCTGACTGTTTGGATAATATAAGAAATGTCTGGGTGGGTAATAGTTAGATAGATAAGACTATGAACTAGCTTTCGATATATAGTATAATCCTCAAAAAGTTCCCCTTTGTTTTGTCGATATTTTACATTAAGTTCCATTGGGGTGTCAACATAATTTGTGTCCATAAGTCCAGCTAATTGGACCAAATCCTAAATATATTTATCTTGATTCAAGAAGATACCTTGAGGTTGATGATCCACTTCTAACCCTAAAAAATAGGTGAGTTGGCCTAGGTCTTTCATGTGGAAAGTAAAGTTTAGCAAATTTTGAAGTTTAGAAATAGCCTCTATATCAGAACTAGTGATGATGATGTCGTCGACATAAACAAGTAGAACAACTATGCCTTTAGATGTCTATTGAAGGAAAGCTAATGAGTCATACTGACTTTGACTGAATGAAAAGCTGAGAAAAGTTGATCGAAAACTTTTAACCGTATTCGCAGTGCCTGCTTCAATCCATACAAAGATCGTTTTAGTTTGCAAACATCATTATGTGAGGAAGTAGCCATACCATAAGGAAGTTTCATGTAAACATCCTCTATACAAGGAAGTTCTGTTTCAATAGCTTTCCACCAACATTAATGCTCCATTGCCTATTTATATAATGAAGGAATATGAATATAGGACAACGTGGATGTCAAAGATATATAAAGGAGAGGTGAATCCATAACTTCTGGTGGTCTATGAACCCGATTATAGTGTCTAAGAGGTTATGGTGCAGTTGATAAAACTAGATTAGCAGTTAGGGGATTAGTTGGAGAGGGTTTAGGAGGTGATGAGATTTGGTGTCGCTGGTAGACTATGAGAGGTTTACAGGGTACAAAATCTATAGAAGAGTTAGTAGATATAGGTAGAATAGAAAATGAAAGAGAAAGATCATCATGGTGTGTGGAAAAGAAATTCTGGTTTAAAAAAAAATTACATTTTGAGAAACCTGAATATGACACAGGTTGGGATCATAATAAAGAAAACCTTTTTGGTGCACAGATTATCCTAAAAAAGCACATTGAATAGCTTGAGCTGTGAGTTTTATGTGTTCCTGTGTAAGAAGATGAACATAGCACACATAACCAAAAGTACGATGGTGAGAATATTTTGGGGTATGACCAAATAATTGAAAGAAAGGAGAGGCATGATTCAGTAAGGGAGAGGGCTCTGTTGATGAGGTTGACAGCAGTGGAGAGAGCTTTACACTAAACATGAGAAGGTACAAAGAACTCTAATAGAAGAGTTTGGACAACATCTAGAAGGTGACAGTTCTTTCTTTCAGTCACCCAATTTTGTTGGGGGGTTGAGGGACAAGACTTTTGAGAAATTATGCCATTGGTTTGCAAAAATTCTTCAAATAAATGAGACATATACTAACCCCCATTATCTAAATGAAGAATTTTTATTTTGGCAGAAAATTGGGTCTGAACATGTGCATGAAAAAGTTTGAAAATATAAAACACTTTATCTTTAGAATACAGAAAATAAATCCATGTGAAGCGACTATAGTCATCAATGAAAGTGACAAATTACTTGTAATTTGCTTGAGATATAGCTGGTGTTATACCTCACACATCACTATGTATCAAATCAAAAGGCTGGACTGCGTTTGTTGTGCAACTGGGAAATGGTAGAATTTTACTTTTTCCAAGCCTACAAGAATTGCAATAAAATTGAATAGTACTTAGAAATGGTGCCCATTTATTCCCAAGTAAACCCGAATTTATCAAAGTATAAAGTAAATTGGCGTTTGGGTGTCCTAGATGTTTATGCCATGCTCGATAATCAACATAATCAGAATTACAACTAATGACAGGTCAAGAGAAACATGGAAACACTAGAAATTTGAGAGGGAAACGACGTCCTACTTTAGGCCTCATTGTGATCATTTTCCCTGACTGCTGATCCTGCACAACATAACCAAATTTAGAAAATTCCACTTTACAATCGTTGTCAACCAATTGACCGATAGAAACAAGATTAGTGGTAAGGCCAAAAGAGACAAGAACATTGGTTATAGAAGAAGAAACATCACCAGTGGCTGTGATAGGTAAAGAGTTGCCATCAGTTGTATAAATTTTGAGATTTCTAGGATATTTACTTACATTAGTGAGGAATTTAAC
This sequence comes from Aquilaria sinensis, assembly GCA_005392925.1. Lineage (NCBI taxonomy): Eukaryota > Viridiplantae > Streptophyta > Magnoliopsida > Malvales > Thymelaeaceae > Aquilaria > Aquilaria sinensis. Next base: position 319,787 of record SMDT01001635.1, read on the forward strand.
ATTTTTTGTCATGTGATGGGAGGCCCTGGAATCAAAGTACCAAGGAGATGATGTAGTGAGGGGTTTACCTGAGAGTCTTAATGCAGAGAATGTAGAGATGGTCATTTGTTGAATTAGTTCAAGGGTCACAGATTGAATAGGACTAAGAGCATTTTGTGTCAAATGCACAGTATCCACAGAACTTTTAACACTTGAAGAACTTGCTAAGGCAATATATGCTGTTCCAGATCTCTTGGGTGGTCAATTTGAACTGCATAATGCCCATATTCTTTGCAACAAAAGCATTGAAGAGTACTAATGTCCCCACTTTTTGACTTGCCTTGAGCTGCATAAGCCATAAGAACAAAAGTGGATTTATGTTGTTCCGAGGTGTTTTGCTTGAGAAGTTGTTGTGCTTTGAGTGAGAAGTTATTGTTCCTAACTGAACAATTCATTGAGGCATGCATCCAAGGAAGGGACTGATTCTCAGTTCATAAGATTGGGCCTGGTGCTTTCAAATTCAGATATCAATTTTATAAGAAATTAATCCCTCTTAGTAGTTTCATGTGCATATTGAACAGAATTAAGACCTTCGAGAGGTAAGGTAGCATATACTATATCAGTATATTCAGCTCAAAGATTCATGAAGCTAAAGTAAAAATAAAAAATAGAAACTACCCTGTTGGAGATTGGCTAGCTCATGTTCAAGCTGAAATTAACGAGCAGTATTATGTTGACTGTAGAGTTTCTTCAGATAATTCCACATTTCAATTGTGGCGTTGAAGGGTTGAAGATTCAAGATGATGTTGGATTTCACAGACCTTAAAATCCATGCCATGATTTGAGCATCCTTGACTTCCACTTGGCGTGCTCATCCTTGTCTTTGTCCTTGTCAGGAGCAGGTTTGCTCCCCTCAACATGTCCTCATAGATCTTTTCCTTTAAAAAATATCTTGAAATGAAATGCCAGGCTGACTAGTTTTTTCCATTAAAACGAATCAAGAAAGCATCATACTTGTCTGAAGACATGAGGTTGAGATAACTTGATAACAGAATAACTAAGAACGAGGGACTGAACTAGGTCTTAGTTGAAATAGGTCTGAGTTGGGCTCAAGAAGGAGAAACACATAAGAATTCAAAATTAAGGCTCTAATACCATGATAAATTAAGCAAATTTTGAGCAAAAAATATGTATTTTCCCTATAGGAGAATTCTCCTCATATAATATGAGTACAAGCTTATATTTAGCCCTAAACATAGCTAAACTGCCATATATAGATCTATTTAAAGATATCCTATAGCTAGTATATCCTAAATAAGGAAATTATAACACATTTACAATTATAAAGATAGTTGTCACAGTTGTACAAGGCATAAAATCTACTCATAGATGTACGAGGCATAGAATCTGCCATAGAATCTGCTGCCTTTAAATGACCAACTAATTGCTTTGACAATACTAGAGACCTAAGCATCATATAAAAAAGTTTGAAGACTAAAAGGGCAGAATGAACATACTTAAGGATTAGAAGAACAATATGGCCATTTTTTTGGGAAAGGAAAAAAAAACAAAGAGCAGTAAGGTCATTATTGTTCAATGAACAGTTAAACGCTCTATGCTTTTTTATATATATAAAGAATTTTTAGTGGATTTACATGAAAAAAAATGACAGTACTACAATGTTTTTTTGGATGAAAGTACTATCATAAATTAAATAAGATCTGAGTAAAGTATATCAGACACCTAATCTAGGGGTGGATCGGTATAATAAATGCACCTAGATAAGGAACAAAATGCTCAAGCTGAAAGATAGCAATCTTGTTGCATCTATGACTTGAAAGATAATTGAAGTAAAATTGGGAACTAAAACCAAAACGTCCTCTAGTATGACCCCAAATGGGTAATTAAACTCCCACTTGTCGGAGGAAAGAACATTTATTAGAATTTGGCAATCTAACTCCAAGATCACCTGGCTCTGTAATGACATTACAATGAAGAGGGAAAATCACAATTGAATATCTATATTGTTAGGTAGTTGAAAAAGACCATTTTTGGTGACTGAAATTTCAATTGATCTTCAAACATAAAAAACCTAGTCAATAAAATTGAGCTTGTTATTGAAAAGAATGATTGAAAGCTCAATTATTTCCTTCAGTGATGTGACACAAAATACAGCAACTAAACTATTTAGTTGCTAAAGATGGCTACTAAAATCTCAATTGCTGGGTTAAAGGTTCTCCTTAATTATTTTATACAATTGTAAACATAATAAATAGAACCACCATTAATGGAGATCCATCTAAAAGGGTAAATATTTCAAATTCAAAACAATCATTGATTAATTTGGTAAATAAAGTGGCAGCTGGAATGGTAAGAGATGACTCAATGGGAAGTCACAATGGTTTGAATATTTATTTTTCCAAAGAGGCACCTAAAATTGAAGATAGGTGTTTTGAGGACAAACAAGTTAATTTGTTGCGTTATTAGTAGCTTGATATTAAGCCAAATAACAATATCAGGCTTAGTAGAAAATTCTACAAGGCCAGGGATAAATGACTAATAGGTCTTAAATGAGGCTTTATGAGCTTGATAGCAGGTGTTTTAAGAAGGAAATTTTCAAAGAAAATGTCAAATTCTGGGCTAATCTCATCAATTCATTCTAGTCCTATTGTGGATCTCTTGGTAGAAGAAACCATCTTACGTACTAATTGTATAGAAACAATATTATTCTACATGATACAAAAGCAAACAGAGTCATATTGTAGATTAAAGTAGAAAAGATACTAGAATTGGGTCATAAGATTAGTATATTACCTACAAAATGTAATCCTAGACTGATGCTTATTATATGTGGAGAGGAGACCACTGGTGACAAGGTTGTTGATGTTTAAAATGGGGATGTAGATACTAAACATGGATCTTCCTAGCAACAATATAATAGGTTTTGGTAGAAAAGGGAAAAAGACTTTGATTAGGAAGTTACTTAAGAGGAATAAGGTTGATTTCTTGATGCTTTAAGAAACAAAATCCAGCAATACCCTACTGTGTAAATTTAGAACTGATGGACTGATAATCAGTTTGATCACATTGAAATAAATTCATAAGGTTTTTTTGGATGCTTGATAAGCATTTGGAACTTAGAAGCTTTTTCACAATTAGATTCTTTCAGTCATAATGAATTCCTTGGTGTGCTGGGGCAGTGCAAAGGTTTGGACACTTCGATTCTTCTCATCAATATGTATGCTCCACAATGCCAAACATAGAAGAATGATCTTTAGGATAACCTAAGTGTTGTGACTAGCTTAATAGTGCGATGGTGTTGTATTGGAGATTTCAACTTAGTTGTTTATAAGGAAGAATGGATGGATGCCTAAGTTGTCACTCAGAAATTGAAGCTTTCAATGAGTTTTTACTGAACACACAAGTTGTTGATATTTCTTTAGAAGCAAACAAGTATAGTTGGTACAATTCTAGAAGAACAAAGATGAGTAAGCTAGATAGAGCCCTTGTGTTTGAGGAGTTTCTCCATTTATCACTAGGGCTAAGCTTAACTAATGTGGGTCAGGTATTTTCCATTTTAACCAACAATCTTGTAGGGAAGACATGATAAATTGAATGATGTCAGCTGAAAAACTCATTTCAACTACTGAAGATATGCATCTAGAATCTTGGATGCGAACACAATTAAATCCTCAATTTAGAAAAGTCTCCATGAAAACTGCTAGGAAAAAGAGCTTTAAAATTTTTAAAGCCGATAAATCTAACTTACAAGCATGTTTGTCTACTTTAGATCATTGTGTTGCTTTTACTTCTGACTTGTCAACATCACATGTAGGACAATCATATTATTGTGTTACCGTGCATTGGATTGATTCTAATTGAGTCATTCAAAATTGTATTTTTTCATTTATGGCTATTGAAACTTATCATACAGGTTTTCATATATACAATGGCATCTTAGAAACATTGCGTAAATATTATTATGCTAAAAAAGTGCTTTGCATTTCATTTGATGCATTTCATTATATAATATGTCAAACAATGATGTTGTTGCTCGCCTTCTAAGTCAAGCATTGAAACCACCTTTTGACAGTGCATTATTTCACATTAAATGCATGTGCCACATTTTAAACTTTTGGGTGTGTCAAGTTTTAGAAGTTTTGCCAAACGAAATTGTCCTTATAAGGAATTCACTATCGTATTTGAAATAAAAACCCGATGTTTTTTGTAAATTTAAAATTTTTTGTTTTGAAAATAAAAAACCATTTTCTTGTAAATGTTTTAAATTGGATTGTCCAACCCTTTAGAACTCCACATATTTGATGTTACAAAATACATACCCATATGCAAATTTGTTGACTTATTTCATTAATATGAAGTTAGATATGTAATTCTTTACATATGAAATGTGAGACAAAAGTTATAAAACCAGTGAACTGTTAAAGTTTTTTAGGAGGAACCAAAATTTTCTCCAGTGTTTATTATCTGACGGTGCATGAAGTTTTGCTTCATTTAGTGAACATACCTTATGCTTTATATCAATTTAAAGATGATGAGTTCTTGAAATAAATGGTGGAAGCCATATGGGGTAAGTGACTTCAGTATTTCAAAAGCATTCCCACAATTTTTTTTAGTTGCATATTTGCTTATTCCATATGTGAAAATGGTGGGTGTACCAATATTGCTTGAGGGAATTTTTCATACTTATTTAGAAATAGCTTATATAAATTTTTAGCTATGTCTGCAACTACATCCGACTACTTGCGATATTTGTACAAGTTATATTGTTAGAAGCATTTTGATAAGATAAGATCCGACGCCCCTTAATCTGAGCTTCCTAGGAAATCAATATCATCAAGATTCAACCCAGCCCTCCAAAAACTCAAAAGGCCTCGACCAATGAATTCCGGTTTAGCTGAGGAAGATGACTACCTCAACACATTTTTTGAGCCAAGCATCATCGACATATTAAAGCGATGGAAACAAAATATATCATGGTTCCTGATATTGTCCATCATCGCACAAAAGATTCTCGCAATGCCTATCTACAAGATGGCTTTCAAGGCAGTTTTCAGTGTAGGAAAACAGGTAATATCAGAGAAATGATAAAGATTAATGTCGGAGGCAGTGGAAGTCTATGTATGCAATCGAGATTGGGTTCCCACTACAATTTAAAAGCAAGACTAAAAGAGCTCCGATGACGAGGTATTATCCAATTATGACTCATGAATTTTTTTCTATTCCTAGTTTCTTTTAAAGTGTGTTTGATATGATTATGCTGTTTAAAATAGATCATAGGTTTTAATTTCATTATTTTTTGGAAGGTTTTCACCATTTTATCATGTAAGGTGTGTTCCGTTTTATTGTAAGCGTCATTAGGCTTTTATAGCTAATAAAAATTACACCAGTGATGGTGTTTTCTATCTAATAAAATAATTATTATCTAATTATCTTGTAAATCTTTTTTTAAAAAGAACTTGACGCTACTCAGATCCAACGCGAAACTGGCCCAGCCTGAACCACCTAAACCTAGTGTTGTCTCGGTCCTCCCAAACCTAGATCCAAGCTTGGCTAGTCCCGATCCAATCCTGGGTCAATTCGACCCACTTCCTACCTCTATGCTTGACTGGCCTACTACTGGTAAGCTTTCATTTGTAGTATAAGTCTCTACATTTGGCAGGTCCATCCTTGTACACCTGGTATATAGACTAAGTCTAGCAATAGCCACAAATTACCAAATCTAGCAATCGATTCCCAAAGGTGTAAATGCACCCTCAACTCCTAAATTATGCAAATTATTGCTTAATCATCCCTAAAATGTAAATTGTTGTTTTTGGTACTTATAATACAATATAGTACAATACATTATAAGGTTAAGAGAGCAAAATTCGGAACTGAGTGGATTTTTTGCCTCTGTAAAGGCTTGAGGCTTGGCCCTGAAGCCAGGGGCAACTTGATGCATTTTAAAGTGGCTATTGGGTCAAACGTTTAAATGAACAAATTATTGTTTATTCTTCTTCTACTTAAAGTTATTGATTCATCCCTGTTGGCCCTTAATGGAAATCTAACGTGTCACTGTCAATAAAAAAAAAAATCTAACATAGCTTCTCTTGGATAATTTATGTAGAAAATTAGATTTACAAATAGACAAACCTAATAATTTAAATTGGCATATTTTTTTAGCTAAATAAAATTTTTTTATTAATTTGCCAAAAAATAGTGCAATATTTAAATATATTGCAAAAAAAAATTACAAAAAAAATTAAATTTAAATTTTAAAAATTTATGTTAAACACTTACTCTAAAATATAATGAGAGATAAAAAGGAAACATTTTTAAAAGGTGTATAGGCCAACTAAGGACTTTACGCTATTTGTCAATAAAGAAGTCTAGGACTTTTGCTAATGACAAGTTTAGATATTCAACGGGAGACATATCAGATTTTCGTGAAGAACTAACGGTCACACATGATAGAGGGATGAATAAGCAACATTAAGTGTGCATTAGGGAGAAGCAACGACTTTAGGGGTGATTAATTAAAATTTTATGCACTCTAGGGATTATTTCTGAAATTTACACCTTTTGAATACATTTGTTCTTTTTTCAAATTTCTTTTAGCTCAAAAAATATATGTAACATGTTTTATGTAGGAAAATTGTAACGCGACAAGATATATATGTGATAATGTGATCTGAATAATTAAAAGTCTAAGATCAGTATTGATATTCAAACTTGAATAACTCAGATCATACTGTCATATTTGTGATTTGTCATATAATTATGACCTTTTCTATATTAGTAGAAACTAGGCAAAAAATCTTACATCCACCACTCAAGTGAAGGGGTGTGGAAAAGTGACCCACCTAACTTGTTTATACTACATATCCACCGTCAAAGTATGTGAAATTGGACAAACATCACATTAATTTTCATTAAATAAAATTGGCATAATTAGCCCATTAAACAAGAAAATTTAATTATAATTGGCATGATCTTGTAAGAACATGCTCTCACATGTTGGCATGGCATCATGTCGTAGTACATATCAACTTAGGTTTTCGCCATCTTGTAAGATAACCATTAACTACTCATCTCGTACTCTTTGCCGGCAAGATAGAAGAGGCCATGACAGCTTGGATTCTCCATAACCAGTAACCACCACTTTGCTAGTTGGTTCTGGCAGTGAGACAAATCGATTATCAAGTCACAATAAAACATAAATAATATGAAGTCTGTGACCAATGTCAAACCCAAAGCCATGACTTGCTCTAAACCCAAATTAGAGCCATGAAAACAACACCCTTATTAATCCCATTAATACAAAACAATCTGCCCTTATATAATTTATCTTTTGAGGTTTATTATACATTACATTTTAATTTTTTATTTTAAAAATATGTACCTTTACCTTGAGCTAAACCAAAAAAACAAATGCTTGACATTTTATAGATGAAGAATTGATAACTTAAATTTAGTGGCAGATCCATGATTTCTATAAAGGGTGGTTGTATGCATATACAACAATTAAACTTTAACATTAAATAATGTAGCTTATAAATCACATATACTGTAATATAATGATGAAAAAAAATGTTTTTTAGAAGAAAATATGAAAAATGCTTTGATTTAGCTTTTTGTGTTTAGTTAAATGACTTTAATAAGACTTAGAAAATTATATGAAATATGAAGAGATGAGCGAGGTGTTCATATTTTATAGTATGTAAAAGACAGAACTTCCATTTCAACTCTTAAACTTATACATTTCTTTCAAGTTGGGTTATTGACTTTATCTTGTACCAAACTAGTTCAATAATTTTTTCATATGAAGAAAAAATTGTGATAAAAAGTTCAAAACCTAAATAGGAAAATGTATAAAAATTCAAAGGCAAGTATAGGGCTTATGTCATGACTCTAATTGTCAATAAAGAGAAGAGATTGGCTCATTTTTTATCTTCCTTAAGGTAAGAACAAATTCTTCATTTCAATAAATATTATGAAAATTATGAGAGACCATTAGAAAATTAAAGATAGTCCAATTACTAAATTATGTATCTGTTATTCACATTTTTCTAGGAAAAAGGGATCCATAGAGCCCCATGTATTATATGTGCATCTGCCACTACTTAAATTGTTAACTAACCGTAAAGTTATTAAAAAGTTTGAATTTACTTGAATATAGGCATTGCAAAGTTTAAATTAGAATTTGAAAAATTTATGTTAGACACAACATAACAAAAATTACATCCAGAGGTAAAGTTTAATTTCATTTAAACTTTATGCGGCAAGCTGTAAGAATTCATTTTTTAAGCTAGATCAGATTTTCATGCCTCACTAAGCCACATTACACTTGTTTTTGAGACTTTTTCCAAAGAGCTGGTAATATGTCTATTTGTCTAACAATGACTAAAATTTTATGATGCTTTTTTTTTTGTATCTAAGTGAGAGTCCAAGGGTGACATGAGAGATTAAACTTCAGACTTTTGATAACAACTACATGTCTTAACCATTAGGTTAAGGTTTTGGTTGTTCTAAACTTCAATAATGTTGATGTAGAGGATGTGTTTGTAGAAAAAAAAAATTGAGTGGGCTATTTGTCTAACCTCCACTACTTGAGTGGTGGATTTAGTGTCTTTTATTATAAGATGTTTTTTTTTTCGGAAAGGAAAAATATTATATGATTGATCCGGTTTTCGCATGTGCATGAAACATTACATTTAACAGTGGTTAGCACTATTTGAAAACAATTAGGAAAAAAAATCGGTTGCAATGGGATAAAAAATTGAGTTATTTTTTATATTTAGTCAGTTTAGACTTAAACCAAATTTTATGTTCATTTATCCGGTCCATGGGTGGTTCTTGTATTTGAAATGGAATAATCAGTTACAAAAATGTAAGAGTAATAAGATAGATGTACGTAGGAGTAACAAAGGTAAGTGAAGACCAATACTTACTGGAGATTATTCAATTCAAAAAGGTCATGCCTAATTATGACTATTACAAGGGCTTGCTACCAACCAAGCTAATTGGAGAAGCATAATTAATGTAGCCAGCTTCAACTAATTGGAATTAAAGCTAAGCTGATTAATTGATTGATGAGTAATTTGGAATTTTAACATGCATGAATGAATAAGTGTTTTTTGTTTGGTTTGTATTGATCATATCTTATTTTTCTGGTGTTCAAGTTGCTTTAAGGGTTAGGAACACTTCATATTTTAGTTATTTCATATTTGTTGAATTTCATCTGATTCATACTTGGATAGAGTTGGGTTGAGTCATGTTCTATTATAGGGGATGGATAAGAAAGACTTTTGAAACAATAAGATTTCAAAATTTCATTCTATATGTCACTAATTATCTGTTATGGGTCTAATCCCATATTAAAAGAATATATATATATATATATTATTTTGCTTTGGCCCAATTTCCATGTAAGTGGCATGTGTGAAGCCAAAATCAATTTGGCTTTCAAGGTTTATTTAGGACTTGTGAGTTTCGTCTAATTAAAAAAGCCTAATTTTTGTCACTTCAATGCAGTGTGTAAGAGAACACAAGACAGAGGCAAAGAGACGTTTTCGACAGAGAAGTGGATATCGTTGGTTCATCCTACAGGTCTTGTCTTGGCATCAATTTTTATAGTCCATTGACATTATAATTTTGGGAGGTCATTCTCTTAGGTTTGTGAGTATTAATTGAGGAGGGCCGGTGTGCTTTAGATCTTCATTGAATGAGATTTTTTTAAGGAATATAAAATGTTGAATTTCAGGTTTTCCTCAAATTACTGTGATAGAATTCAAGGTTAGGCAATAACTCTAAGGTTTTTCTCAAATTAGTTTTTTCTCAAACTCTAAGGTTTTTTTCTCAAATTACTGTGATAAAATTTCTTTAAGGAACTATTTTTCTTTATAGTGGATTTTGCTGCCGATTTGCCTTGTAGTTTTTCTCTCTACACCGGAGGATTTTTCACGTATATCGTGTGTTTCAATTTATTTTTACTTGGTGCTGCTTGTTTTATTGTTTCTACTTTGGTTATGATCCATTGGCTTGAGCATTTATCTATTTTATCCAATGGGTTTGATGATAATTATTTCATATCCATCTTAACAAGTGGTATCACAACTTATGGATAAAAAGGATATTAGTGATAGTGCAAGTTCAATGATCAGATTGAATGCATTGAATTATTCAATTTAGAAGCCAAAGATGGAGGATCTACTTTATTGTCTTGATTTGTATGATCCAATTTCGAGCTATTCATCCAAGCCAAAGGACAAGTTAGATGACAATTGGAAGAAGTTGAATCATAAGATAGTTGGCACTATTAGATGATGGGTGGATATCAGCGTGTTTTATCATGTTCCTGCAGAGATGAATCCTCAGACTCTGTGGAAGAAATTAGAAGGCTTATTCGAAAGGAAAACCGCTCAAAATAAAGCTTTCATTATACATAAGCTTGTGATTTGAAGTTTAAGGAAGGACAATCAGTTTCTGAGCACTCGAATGATTTCCAAAATTTGATTAATCAATTGACTACTATGAAATTGGAGCTTGACGATGACTTACAAGCATTACGTCTTTTAAGTTCCCAACTCGAGAGCTAGGAAAACTTAATAATTACTATTAATAATTCGATGCCGAATGACAAACTTAGCTTGAGTTTGGTTAAAGATAATTTGTTCAATGATGAGACAAGGAGAAATGAGTCAGGTTCAAAGTATGCATAGGCTATTATCACTGGGAGCAGAGGTATAAGTAATAGTAAGTGACCTAAAAGTGGTTGTGGTAAATCCGACAATCATTCAAAGTCTAGAAATGGCAAAGGTTGTCATTATTATGGGAGACCTGGTCATATAAAGAAGCATTGTCGGAAGAGGAAGAATGTTGAAAAGAATAAGGAGAAAAATCCTAAGGACAAAAATACAACTGCAGTTGTTGAGTCAGATGGTGATGATCCGGTTACACTAGTTTGTGTGCAAGGGGACTGCAATCATATTATAGATCTGAATGTCTAGAGGATAGTTGATTCAGTTGCATTCTATCACTTTTTTCCTAAGAAGGAATTATTCACTACTTATAAGGAGCTTGACCGTGAGGTTGTGAAGATGGGTAACATGACTCAATCCATAATCTTAGGGATCAATGATGTTGTTGTGCAGACTAGTTTGGGTCTCATTTTGATGTTAAGAGATGTGCGTCATATTCCGGATATGCAGCATAAACTTATTTCAGGGAATGTGCTTGACTGTAAAGGTTATGATCAAAATTTCAAAGATAGGACGTGGAAGTTGAAGCATTGTGGTAGGAAACTGGCCTAGGGGCCCAAATATTGATGACTAGGGGATGGGCTATGCTTGGAGGCCCAGAAAGGCCCCAAAAGGAAACATCTCCTAGGAGGAAACTACATCCTACAAATACGGGATAAGTTATGGGATTCCTATCCCCGGAATGAAGTACCCAAAGCTCGCCTCAACTATATAAACCTTTCATCAATCATGAAGGTAAGGAAGCTAGTTCTCCTCTCATTCTCTCTATTACTCTCTACCAAAAAACTGACTTGAACATTGGAGGGTTTCCCACTAAAGAACATCTTGGGGCTTTGACACTATCTTTGGATGTAGGATTCCGACTTGTTGTTCACCGAGCTCTTGGGTCCAGCTTGCCTGGCCATATTCCTTATCAACTTGGCACCGTTTGTGGGATCCTAGAATGGTGAACACATGAAGATCCTAAATGGAGAATCAGGACCTACACAAGACTAAGTAAAAGAGCCATCGTCGTGACAGGTCCATAGGGTTCGCTCGTGAAGAAAGACACTAAGAAGATGACCTTGAAAATCCTGTGGGGCATTAAAGGGACACCAATAGAGGAAAGGGTCGAAGTGCTTTGTGCCCCTAAATGACGAGCAGTTCCAAGCATTACAACATGCCTTCTTCGAACAACCAAGGGTGACAATCTAGCAAGAAATCTGAAGAACCTTGCCTAAGTCTCTAGAAGAAGCCGTTGAAAGCCACCCGGAGGGGCTTCGCAAGGCCCCTCCTTAAGGCCAGCCTTTAAAGGTCCAAACCCATGAGAAGCCGTCATTCTTGAACCGATCAGATTGTCTTAGCGGATTAGTGCAATCTTGTACAGACTTAATTAGTTAAAGGAATTCATGCGAGCCTTAGAGCCGCTGAAGAAAGGACCTACCATGGGCATAGACATAGAGTACTTATGGCTCCAAACCTTCTCAAAAGAGATAAATAATGCTCCTGCCCTTGAGGGGTTCCACATGCCAAAGATTGACTTATACGATGGCTTTACGGACCTAGTAAATCATTTGCAGAGGTATGTAATTTTCATGAGACTTCCAATATCATCATGTGTAAAGCCTTTAGTTCTACATTGACTAGAGCTACCACCTTTTGGTTTAAAACCAACTAGGGGTGCCACTTCATCTTATTCAAGGATCTCTCGTAGGTATTCCTAAGACACTTCATAAAATATCGGCCGACCCTAAAAATGGTGGCTCACCTATTGAAAATTTGACAAGGTCGAGAAGAGCCCATAAGGGACTACGCCCGAAGATTTAATGCTGAAGTAGTACAATAGCAAAAGCTGTCTCTAAAGCTATACTTAGTAGCCTTTACCCATGGGTTAGCCCACGATTCAAGATTAGCCTAGGATTTTCACGAGAATCCCACATGAGACCTAAGAGAATTCTTCGACTAGGCCACAAGATACATGCATGTTGAGGAACTCAACCAACCGATGGTCCCTATGGACCACCCCAGAGCAAAAAACAAAGGGTCCCAGAAGAGAGGTAGGGAACTCATGAAATGAGCATGTCCTCCCTCTCTTGAAAGAAATAAAGTCAAACATCCTCTATGCCCTCGAGAAGAAGAACAAGTTCCTTGGGTGGCCATGAGTAATGCCCTCTTAGGGCAAAAAGGACCTCAAGAAATATTGCAGGTACCACAAGAACAAGGGGCATGATACTGAGGAGTGATAACAGCTAAAGAAGCTATTCGAGGAAATGATCCAAGAAGGCAAGCCAAAGGAATATCTATTTAGGAAAATTTCTCTTTGTCGGAAACAAGAGGAGAGGCCTCATAGGAGAGATGATGAGGGTGATAATGATAGAGGATGAAGGCTTGAGACGCCCTACTCCCCAGGGGATTGCCCAAATCTTGGACCCCCAGCAGGGTTGGTCCACATGACCATCAAGGGAGAGGCTTAGAGGCCTAGAAAAGGTAGGGGTGCAAGATCGCACTACTAGAAGCTGCTACCCTTAGCTAGGTCATAACAAGGCCTGACAAGTCCCAGGTAGTGATCCAGCACATGGACGCACTCATATAGAGGGCACGTATCAACAACTTCGATGTGGAAAGAGTCTAATTAGATACAGGGGCTAAAGTCAACGTCATTTTCATTGACCTAATAGAAAAAATAAAGATTATGAAGTCTTCCATATTGCTAGTAACTAGGCCTACATTTGGGATCAGTAAATACAAGATCCCCACAGTTAGGATTGTTAAGGTTCTACTCATGTTGATAGGAAAAGATCATAATGAGGAGCTTGCCTACGACTCCCACGATGCCCATTAATGTTCCATTTCCTTATAATGTCATCCATGGGTGGCTAGCCTAGGTATAATTCCACATCTGGGCCGACATCCGGAAGTTAACATTACTTTTCCTATTGGAGATGTGATGGTGTTTGTCAATCAAGCAGTAGCACACAAAGGCTATGTGGCGACCTTATGAAGGCCTAAGAAGAATACCCCCATACCAGCAGAACGTAAAAGGCGTAAGGAGGCCCATCAAGAAAGCGAGGATGGCATGGCTTTGCTCAAAGACACGGAGGTGGTGGAGGTGGCCCCCCGAAAAAGCAATCAAGATCGATGAGGACCTTCTACCTAAAGTAAGACAGATATTCATTCAATTTTTTAAGGCAAATATAGATTTATTTGCTTGGTCCCTTAACGAGATGTCTGGGATAGACCCGAAAGTCATCACTCACAACTTCCAAGTAAATCCCTCCGCCCGACTAGTACAGTAGAAAAAGCATAACATGGTGCCCAAAATGTGTGAGTTTGTTAGGGATGAGGTCAAAAGGCTGCTGAAGGCTGGGATCATTCGGGAAGTGCAATACCCTGAATGGATTGCCAAGGTGGCATTAGTCAAGAAAGAAAATGGGGAATGGTGAATGTGAGTTGACTACACCAGTCTTAATAATGGCTGCCCAAAAGATCCATACCCCTTGTCATCCATAGATTAATTGGTCGATGCCACATCCAAATTCAAAGTACTATCCTTCATGGATGCCTTTAGTGGCTATCACCAAATTTGAATATGCCATAAAGATCAGGAAAATACGGCTTTCATAATAGGTGAGGCCATTTATTGCTACCAGCAAATGCCATTCGGTCAGAAAAGCGCTAGAACAGCTTACCAAAGGTTAATGAACAGAATCTTCACAGATCAAATGTGATGGAACATGAAAGCATATGTAGACAATATGATTGTGAAATGCAAAGCCATAAGCCAACTTCTTGATGACCTTCGGGAAACCTTCCAAAGGATGTGTTAGTACAACATGAAATTGAATCCCAAGAAATGCACCGTCGGTGTTAGCCTTTGTAAATTCCTTGGTTACACAGTCTCTGAAAAAGGAATTGATATCAACCCTAACAAAATTGAGGCCATCCTCACGATGCCTAGCCCTCAGAATAAGAAAGACGTGCGAAAGCTTGCCAGAAGACTAATAGCGCTTTGACGACTTGTCTCGCGGTTTGGTGATAGATGTAAGCCATTCTTCTAAATATTGAAAAAAGAAGCTGCCTTCGAGTGGATGGATAAATACCAAGAAGCATTCTAGTAAATAAAGAATTATCTACAACACCTCCCCATGTTATGGCAACCGAGGCCTAATAAGCCTCTCGTACTCTACTTAGTTATCATAAGAGGCTCCATCAATGCCATCCTCATTAGAGATGAAAGCATGGAATAATGGCTTGTATATTATGTCAACAAGACCTTTCAAAAGGTTGAATCCGGATACCCCATACTCCACAAAGTGGTCTTCGCCCTTGTCATGGCCTCTAAAAAATTATGACCATATTTCCAGACTCATCAAATTACAATAAGAACAAAATTACCCTTATGGGACATCTTACAGAAACTAGATAAATCTGGAAGACTTACTAAATTGTGTATCGAACTAGTAGATTATGACATTCACTATGAACCCCAAAATGCTATTAAGGCACAAGCCCTAGCAGATTTTATGGCAAAAATAATGCTGGGCATTGAGGCAAAGCAAGGGCTTGATAAGCCATACACCTGGGCAATGTATGTCAATAAGCCCCAAAGAGTCAAATGTTAGGGAGTGAGCATTGTACTCAAGGGCCCAATCAGTTTAGAGGCTGCCCTCAAAATCATATTCTAATTCTCTATAACTAACAACATCACGAAATACAAAGCCCTCCGTGTGGGGCTACGGATGGTTTGTTGGGTGGCGGTATGAAGCATATAGAGATATACAGTGTTTACCAACTAATAGTGAGTCAAGTCATGGGAATAGTGGGCACAAATAAGCCTACTTTCTACAAGTACCTTAGCACAACAAGAGAGCTAATGAAGATCTTTGACCATGTGCAGGTGCAGAAGATCCCTAGGAGGGAATATTAGGGCAGATGCTCTCTCAAAAGGACAAAAAGATGCCATAATAGAGATGTTCACAAAGTCCTTGGTCCACTTAATACACGCTATGATACCTGGAAATGATTGGAGGGAGCAAACCAAAATTTTACTCGAGAAAGGCACACGGAGTGGAACCCCCAAGGAAAAGAGAAAAATAAAGATTTGGGCAAAGCGTTTTCTTCTCATTGAGGGGAGCTACATAGAAGAAGGTTCATTTCCCCTTTACAACTGCACCTAGCTTGAGGGGCATCATATTCTCAAGGAAATCCACTAGGGAGACTATGGAGCACATATAGGAGCCAACGCCTTGGCTCACAAAGCCTTAAAATATGGCTACTTTTGGCTTATGTTCAGATAGGATGCCAAGGAATTTGTTTAGACGTGCCATAACTGCAAGATTAACTTGAGGATATAGAGGCTACCTTCTTCCAGTGCCTTTTTAATAGTGGACCCTTAGTCATTCACCATGTGGGGGCTGGATCTAATTGGAGCACTCCTTATCGCTCTAGGGCAAGTTAAGTACTGCATTGTGGCGGTAGACTACTTCACTAAATGGGTGGAAACAAAGCCCCTGGCTTCTATCACGGCATCACAAGTTATTAAGTTCCTAGAAAAACATCATTTGCCACTTTGAATGCCCTCGAGCCGTCATTACTATCAACAATGCAATTCAACAATCAGCAAGTTCGACGATTTGCTAAAGAAAAAGGCATCCTATGCTTTGCCCCTGTCTCTCATCTTCAGTCAAATGAGAAGGTAAAAGTCACCAATAGAATGATAAAAAAAGGCTTGAAAAAGAGGCCGGGTAAGGCAAAAGGCAGGTAGGTGGAAGAGCTACCAAGTGTCCTTTGAGACAATCGCATGACTCCTCAACGGCCTATAGAAAAATCACCATTCATGATGGCTTATGGAATCAATGCCCTTATACCCATGAAGACCTCTTAGCCCACCTTACAAACCTAAGTCTACAAACCCTTTCAAAATAAGAAAGTCATTGAAGGAAATTTGGCCCTGTTAGAGGAATTGAAGGAGGAAGCTAGGGTTCGCATGATGGCCTTCAAACAGGGAACTGCCTTAACTCATAACCAAAAAATGAAAGTCAAGAACATTCAAGCAGGACCTAATACTCACCAAAGCTAAATTGTTAGTAGAAACTTGGTGCATAGGGCACTAAGGCCAAATTAGGACAGACCCTACTTAGTCATAAAGAAGCTTAGGGAAAGAGTATTTGAGCTAGCAACCTTAGGAGAAAGATAGCTACATAGAGATTATCATTTAGATGACTTGTCTCCCTACTTTGGTAGATCATTGCAAAAATAGCTACTTCACATTATGTATCTTGGTTACTTACGAATAATGAAGCACTTCCTCAACATTTTATGATTATATCGCAAAGAAATAAGGCTTCATAAGACCTTCAAACACCAAGAAAACACTTAACTAAGCCCATATTAGGGCCCCTTACTCAAACAAAGCATGACAATGAGTCACTAAACGTCAAAAGGACAGAACACAAAGGCATTGTAAAAATAATCTTCTCATTAAAAGTTTCTTTATAAAAGAATTTGTTACAAGAAGCCAAGGAGAGCCCTGGGGGAACAAAAGGAAAAATGGGGTATGAACTAACAACAAGGGCTCCTAAAACTCGTCTGGAGAAGGGTTTTCATCAAGGTCCATCACCAACGCATCCTCGTTGAAGGTAGGAATCACATCTTTCCCATCTTTCAGCCAAGCTTCTTAAGTCAAACCCAACTCCTCATAATTTGAGAAAAATGAGATATCAAGGTTCGAATTCATTCACGTGACCTGAAATCGGTAGGAAAGAAAGCCTTCCTTGAACTCCAGGAAGACAATCCTTTCAAGCCTTTTCTCTACCTTTAAAAGAAATGAGCCCAATGAAGCCAACTCACTCAGTGCACTCTATAAGGGTAATCGTAGAGGTAACCGAACTCGAGCTAGTCTCACCCGCAACGATCCTTGGGCCCAGGGGAGCGTACTTGTTCATTGACAGAGTAACCTTGACAGCATCTATCTTGGACTCTGCCACCCTTAACAAGACTGCCAAGCAATTGGCCTCCATTTTGGCCTCAAATTCCTTCCCCTGAGATTGCTTCAGAGCCTCCTGCAACACTACCAGCTTCAACTATAGCTTTAAAGTAAAGCTCTCATTCACCTCATTAGTCTCTCTCTCTCTCTAGCTTAAGGCCTTTCACAAGAGCCTCTTTAGCACTTCGCTTGTCAGCCAATACCGACTGAAGGAACGTAGTATTTTTGCGTAGGGCCTCAAGCTTAGAATGAAAGGTCTTCTCCATGGCTGACCATTGTTCCCCTAAACTATAGGCAACAGTGGCTTCCTAGCAAAATTTAGATTTGTCAGTAAAAGGAATGACACATTAAAATGCTAAAAATAAACAAAGAAGTGTACTTTGAGAAGGCTACAGCTTATGCTTATGAGCTGACTTTCTTCTAAATGAAAGGGATGAGCTAGAAACTACCAATCCCTAGGGGTCTTTAACCACTCTAGGATGTGATCGCGAATGTCAGTCTGATCCTTGAGGATTAACTCGCAAATCCCTACCGCCCATAAATGGTCAAAGACTTGGTCAAGCGTAATCCCCTTTAGCGCCAAGTCTCTCTTCTACACCTGACATAACACAAGGATCAAATTGTACAACTGAAAGCACTCGTCCAGCATCAACTCAGGAGGCCCCTCTCAAATAGCTGGGGTTTTTTTGGGAATGATCTGCACTATAGCCTGAGCGGGGGGATGAGGCAGTGTGGAAGGCGTATCCTTCGAGGGGCTCCCACAGTATATGTTGTGCTAGCTAAAAGAATGTCCATCTTATGGGCATTTACTAAGGCTTCAATAATGCCCTTGTGCCTCTTCAAAAAATCTTTAGCACGGCTACTTATTTCTACAAAAAGAACGATATGATTAGATATCATAAACCATGCATGAAGGCAAGGGAAAAACAATGATTAGAATATAAATCCTTGGCAATGGGCCTCGTTGGGCCTTAGCAGCAACCTCGAAGGCTTCAACTAGCATTCCTTTCTAGCCCTCCTTCTAATTATAAGGGTTTTTCATGCTCGAATACGATTGGTGGGCCTTGTTGATCATTTCCCACTTGAGAGTTGTCTCATCTATTTTAGTATAATGGATGGGGAAAAACTCAAAAAAATTGTTATTCCTTACTACCTCTTCAAACTAATGAACTAAACCTAATAGTAAGCAATGGCCCTCTAAGCCCTCTTATATGGGCAGCGCCCTAACAAAGGCATGCTGTGGGGTGTCTGCGAACTCATAAAGGGGCCCTTATTCTTACTCCCTCACGATGAAGAAGAAGCGTTCCTTCTTCCACCCTAACCATGAGTCCTTGTAGGATACAAAAGCAAAGGACTTGTTCCTGCCTTTGTTAATAGGGGCGATATGGAAAAAGCTGGCCCCATTCTTCAGGTTTATCATGTAAAACTAAAGGAAGACCTCTAATAGAGAATACACCCCCGCCAGCTTGCAACAGATGATGAAGCCATTGATATGGACAAACGAGTTCGGCATCAACTGTGATGGTGGAACCTGATAGTGGTCATAGATCTGCTCCACTAAGTAATGAAAGGGGTAGTGGAGCATGAGCGCTACCTAGAGCTGGTCCGTGAAAATAAAAAGCACATCTTCCCTTTTGCTTTCTCTTACTAGGCCTCCATCCTTGAGGGCCTATGCACGAGAAAGAGCGGTAATAGTGCCATTTGGCCAAAAATATCTAGCATGATTCGTCGCCAATGTCCCTTCATTATGCTGAGTCACATTACCTTAATATTAGAGAAGAAGAACATCTTAAATGCTTCATTAGCATCAATGGTAGCCCCGGACGGTGATTTTGTGGAATCCATCTGCAAAAGTCGGCAAGAACACATCAGGGTTGCCATCAAAGCAATAAGGCGGTGAAAGGATGGAAACCCAGAAAAGCGTAGTACCCAAAGGAAATAAAAATGAGAAAATGTAAGACAAGAAGAAAGGACAAAGAACCTACTACCTGAACACGCTGAAAAAGAATAAACATTGCAAGAAAGAGAAAATTTTCAAAAGAGAATTCCCAATGAACTCTGGCACCAACAAATTAGGAAACAAGAAAGTAGTAGAACCAGCCAAATAGCGGAAGAAAGTAGAACCCTCATGACATATGTAGGAGAACTTATGACTCTCGAGTTTTCCCTTAGAAACTGCCAATACAAGGCAGAAGGACGGAAACCCTGAAAAACTTAGTACCCAAGGGAAATAAAAATGAGAAAATTTGAAACAAGAAGAAAGGACAAAAAACCTAGTACCTGAACACATTGAAAAAGAATGAACACTGCAAGAAAGAGAAAAACTTTGTAAAAGAAATCCTAGAGAAATCTAATGCCAACAAATCAAGAAACAAAAAAGTAGTAGAACAAGTCAAATAGTGGAAAAGAGTAGAAACTCTCATGACATATATAGGTAAACCTACGACTCTCAAGTTTCCCCTCAGAAGTCGCCAATACAAATGATTGGCGAGTCACCAAAGGATACGTGGCCACTAGCAGCCACTAAGATATCCATGCCTAACCACTTCCCTGAAGACCATTTAATGGCTCTCTTTACCTTCTTATCACCCAATGCACTTGACACGCATATCAACCGCATAAGAGGGGTGGATAAGGTAACCTGAAATGGTGACGTCCACCCAACTTCCCCAGGAAGCTAACAAAAAAAAGAGGGGATCACACCTCTACCCTCAAACAGTGTCGCCTAGGCGCACCAGGAAACATGGGACCCTCAGTTCATATTCCCTCATAGGTGGGGGACTCATTGGTAGGAAACAGGTCCAAGGGCCTAGATGCTGATGATTAGGAGATGGGCTATGCGCAAAGGCCCATCAAGGCCCCAAAAAGAAACATTTCCCAGGAAGAAACTACATCTCACAAATGCGGGATAAGCTATAATATTTTTATCTTTAGAACGAACTACCAAAAGCTCACCTCAACTATATAAACTCTTCATCAATCCTGAGATATGGGAGCTGGCTTTCTTTTCATTCTCTCTGCTACTCTCTATTAGAAAACTAACTTAAGCATCTAAGGGTTTCCCCTGGGAACACATCTCGGGGCTTTGACATTATCTTTGGACACAGGATTCTGATTTGCTATTCATCAAGCTCTTTGGTCCAGCTTGGCCAAGCATGCTCCCAATCATATAGTCTCTTACTAGTGGCAAAAGGTGATCTTTGCTACACTGTGTATTAGACTCGTGTTCATGTTTGTGGGAACATTTCGCTAATGTGGTTGAGGATGATGCTTTTATCAATTTGTGGCATAAATGGCTGGCTTAAATTAGTGATAAAGAGTTAAAGTTTTTTTTTTCATGTTCCTTCTACGTGAAACAAAACTAAACTTGAGCTAATACATTCTGATGCTTATAGTTCCATCGAGGTGGAGTCATTGGGTGGTAACAGGTTCCATTGAAGTGTTTCCGAACGGATAATTATAGGGAGTATACATCTAATGAGTTTGAGAGGTATTCTAAGGAGCACGGTATTTGTCAAGAGAAAATGGAGCTTGGTATACCGCAACATAATGGTGCAGTTGAGAAGTTGAACAATACCATTATTAATACAGTCAGATGCATATTAAGGATGCCTAAGTTACTGAAAATATTCTAGGATAAAGCTATGAGTACTACTGTTTACTTGATTAACCAGACCCCATCTATTCCTTTGGGTTTTCTGGCCCCGACGAACTTGTGGATATGTAAGAATATTTCTTATTCACATTTGAAAGTGTCTATTTACAAATCATTCATGCATGTTCCCAAGGAACAACGGTCGAACCTTGACAATAAAGTCAAATCGTGCATTCTTGTTGGTTATGGCGGTGAAAAATATAGCGTATAGCTACTAGTTATGGGATCCAGAGAAGAAGAAGGTGGTTAAAAGAAAAATATTGTCTATAGAAAGCATAAGAATATAGAAGATATTGAGCTTCAAGAGGAGACTTCAGATAATGCTTATGTTGTTAATGATATGACACCTGCACTTATCCCATCTAAGAATGCTACAAATGAGAGAGCAACAAAACATGAGATAAAGCAGCCAGCTGTTGTTGGTGAACAGGTTGATGACAATATAGCTGCGTATGACAATGGCCTTGACTTGGAAGAGTAGCCCTTTCCATTTTAGGAGTTAAAGTCTGAGCAGATGAGATCTATTAGAGAGTGTTATCCATCAACTAGGTATCCTAATTATGATTATGTCATGTTGATGCGGGTGAGCCTGAAAGCTTCCTAGATGTGCAATCTTGTGTAGATATAGACTAGTGTCTTGATGCAATGTAAGATGGAATGTATTCTCTTTAAAATAACAACACATATGTGTTGCTGGATCTATCCATGGTAGATGAGCATCCCAAAACAAGTGGGTGTTCAGGTTGAAAAAAGATGGTGATAAGCTAGTTAAGTGTAAAATTCGTTTGGTGGTGAAGAGCTTCCATCAGAGCAAAAGAGTTGACTTTAATGAGATGTTTTCTGATATGGTGAAGATGTATTCCATTTAGGGTTGTACTTGGGCTAGCAGCTAGCCTAAATCTTGAGCTTGAGCAGCTAGATGTGAAAATTGCATTTTCACATGGTGACTTCAATAAGGAACTTTACATGTTTCAGCTTGAAGAATTTAAAGTGAAAAGGAAGAAGCACATGATCTGTAGGTTGAAGAAGAGCCTTTACAGCTTGAAGTAGGCACCTAGACAATGGTACTGCAAGTTTGATTCTTTTATGGTTTTGGTTAAAACTATAAAAGAACTGATGCAAACTCTTGTGTCTATGTCCAAAAATTTCCCGATGATAACTTTATTATTTTTCTGCTTTATGTTGATGATTCGCTTATTGTTGGGCAAGATACTTTAATGATTCATAGGTTGAAAGGGGAATTATCTAAGTCCTTTAATATAAAGGATTTAGGGCCAGCAAAAAAAAATTTTGGGCAGAAGAATTATTCGTGATAGGAAAGTTGGTATGTTGTGGTTATCAGAGGAGAATTATGTTGAATGAGTCCTTGAAAGGTTCGGCATGATAGATGCTAAGCCAGTTATTATGCCATTTTCAAATCACTTTAAGTTAAGTAAGAAGTCGTGCCCAACTGCAACCAAAGAAAAAGAGGAGATGTCAGCTATATCTTACTCTTCTACTATTGGTTATTTGATGTACACCATGGTTTGTCCTTGGCTAGATATTGCTCATGCTGTTGGATTGGTTAGTCAGTTTCTATCTAATCTGGGAAAGTCTCACTAGGAAGCTAATAAATGGATTTTCGGGTATTTGAGAGGTACTTCTAAATTATGTTTGAGTTTTGGCAGTGCTAAACCCATCTTGGAAGGCTTTATTGATACAGATATGGTGGGTGATCTTGATGGTAAAAAATCTAAATTAGGTTACATTTTCACTTTTGCTGAGGAAGCTGTCTCATAGTAGTCGAAGTTGCAAAAGTGTGTTCCTTTGTCTACAACTTAGGTTGAGTATATAGCGGTCAATAAAGTAGGTAAAGAGATACTTTGGATGAAACGGTTTATTTATGAGTTGGGTTTGAAGTAAGAGGAGTACGTGATACATTGTGACAGTCAAAATGCTATCGATTTGAGCAAAAACTCATTGTATTATACTCGCACTAAACACATTGGGGTAAGACATCAATAACTACATTTGGTGACTGAAAAAAAGCTTTTAAAGTTTTAAAAAAAAAATTCACACAGATGATAATGCAACTGACATGTTGACAAAGTTGATTCCCAAGGAAAAGCCTGAAGGATGTGACCTCATGGCCTGCATGTGCTCTATATAAAGAGTGATGGTGGTATCTCCTCCAAATGAGATTAGAATGGGAGATTGTTGTGGGTGTAATCTTATATTAAAAGAAAAAAATTATATTATTTTGCTTTGGCCTAATTTCCATTTAAGTGGCTTGTGTGAAGCCAAAATCAATTTGGCTTTCAAAGTTCATTTAGGACTTGTGAGCTTTGTCAAATTAAAAAGCCTAATTGTTGCCGCTTCATTGAGGTATGTGAGAGAACACAAGACAGAGGCAAAGAGACGTTTTCTATGGATAAGTGGATCTCGAGGATTCATGCTACAGGCCTTGTTTCAGCAGCACTTTTTAGTCCATTGATCTTGTTATTTTAGGAGGTCATTCTCTTGGGTTTGTTAGTATCAAACAATGAGTCTTGGTGTGCTTTAGATCTTCATTGAGTAAGATTTTTTAAGGAACCTTAGAGTGTTGAATTTCAAGTTTTTCTCAAATTACTATAATAGGATTTAAGTTTGAGCAATAACTTAGATCTTGGATGTTATACTATTTTTCTTGATCGCGGATTTTGCTGCCGATTTGCCCTATGATTTTTCCTTTTACACTGAAGGGTTTTTCATGTATATCATGTGTTTCAATTTATGTTTGCTTGCTGCTGCTTTTCTTATTGTTTTTACTTGATTATGATCTATTGGATTGAGTGTTTGCATATTTTACCTTGTGGGTTTGATGATAATTATTTTGGATCCAACCCAATACCACCCCAATTACACTACTAAAATATAGGACTTTACCAACTGCCATTTAGCAACGTGCAGCAGTTGGTAAATTTACCAACTACTGCACGTTGGTAAATGGCAGTTGGTATTCATTAAGTTGGAAAATTTTTTACCAATGCGCAACTAATAACACGTTGGTACATTCCAACGTGTAGACGTTGGTAAAATACACGTTGGTAATTACCAACGGTCATGGAAAGCACTCGGTTTTCATCGCATAGTAGTAGTTACCAATTGTCAGCCGTTGGTAAGTTACCAACTGTTGGCAGTTGGTAAGTTACCAACTGCCAGGTGGTAACTTACCAACTGTCAGCAGTGGTAACTTGGCAGTTGGTAATTACCAACTGCCGGGAGTTGGTAAGGTTGTTGTTATGAAGCCGTTGGTACTGACCGTATTGCAAGTTGGTAATTAACAACGCGCGCACGTTGGTAAGTTTCCCATTTTCGCGTTCGTTATATATATTAAACGTTCAAGATTTCGGTTGTTTTGTATTTTTCCCTGTTTCAAGCCACATTCAAAATTAAAATACCAATTCAAAAGTACGCCCGGCTTTACTCAGCAATAAACATTACACAGCTATGCCAACGTTATTAAAATAAAATATTCTCAAATACAGCATAATTAAAACAATAACAGATATGTCTGAAAGAAAGCATTCAACATTCAACGCCTTACACATTTCAGAAATATCAAGTCAGTCTGATTTAGGTCTAAAAATTATTATGTCTAGGGCTCTAACACAAGAACTTTGGAAATGCGCTAACCTGTTGATGACGCCCATCACGGAGTCCCGACTATCTCCTCATCCTCTGAGTCCGAGTCATCAGGATAATGTGGAACTGGTTGTGCCGGCGGGCACGGAAGGTTTAGCGAACGACAAATAATCTCCAACTGAGCCCGGTTTGCCTCCAATGCGGCTCTCTGAGCCTCCATCTCTGCTCTCTGTCTCCTCTTAATTCTCTCGAGCTTCCTCTCGTACTCCGCATCCCTTCGCGCATTCTCCTCCGCCATCATCTTCTGTACTTGCTCGTTGAATTGCGGTGTCTGTGTGATGTCGATAGGCGGGATGGGACCTGGCTGTCGGCGTCCCGGTATAACACACTGCTCAGATCCTAATCCAAATACACGGCCTCTCCTTCTACCGCCAGATGCAGTACTAATGATTGCTAGTTCATCAATGGCCTCTATTCCATCCTCTTGCTGTGTTTGCTCCTCAATCTCTGCACTGATACGAGTCTACAGAAACGTCATAAAATACATTTAGTCATGTCATAATTTGTAAAACATAGTAATTAACTTAAGAATATTCTGCGACCAAACAGTTTTACTACTTACAGCAACTTCTTCACAGCGCTTACTAACATATTTCCCATTCTTCATTTTATGTGTCGCCTGAAGGACTTTAAACAAGCCAGGGTCCTTCTTCTCAGGATCTCTCTCTCTCTAATTGAATGAAACGTAACATTAATATGTAATTTAATTTCATTAGTATCTGAACTGTTGTTTGAAAGAACATTAGCGAGATACATACCATTTGCTCTCGATGTGCAGACATCGAGATAGATCCCCCAGCATATGTCGCGCTGCAAGAGCCAGACTGTGAATCCTCGTCAGTCATTGTTGCTCGCATTGCCTTGAACTTAGCGGACTTCTGAATGAACTCCGGACTCGCCCAATATGCCTCCATTTCCGCATATGCAGCATCTGACATAAAGTTTGCCTTCGCTCGACGTTTAACCGGATCTTTCACACGCCGAATTTCTGACATCATGCTTCTGTAATGCTGTGCTCCCAATATATTCCACACCCGATACACCTCATTATGGTGTATGGGATCCCACTCACAGCTCCTCTGTACAGGTTAATATGTTTAAACTATTAGCATGGGAAAATACAATTCTATATCTTATAACATTATTACATCATTAACATAGTAATATTATTGTCATACCTCAAAAACACGCCACCATTGCTGCAGGTCTGATGGAGAGACGGAGGACCAATCAGAATATGGTTTGAAATGTGTGGTGAAACATGGTGTCACTAACCGTGTCGCCGCAGCTGGAATGAATCTGTGACGTTGAAATTATATGACTTAAGTTTCAAAGAATGATTCCATGTAAAGTATTTACTCTTACTAATATTAATACGTGTGTCTGGTATTTATCACTTACGTGTTACCATGTGGGGATATCCTCATCCGCGGTCGGCCTGCTGTCTGTGACATCGATGATGGGATGTTATCAATATGTATATCATCATCTGAGGGATGAGTCGTCACTATGGGGTGCCTCAGGTGGCGTGCACCAGATCCATGTCCAGATGGCGTGCCTCCACCGCCGTCAGATCGGTGCTCATGTGAGGGGACCTGCGTGGGTGGCACTGTTGTTCCCTGCGTCTCTACACCGACATCCTCCTGTGCCCGGGATGAAGAACCCATCCTATGTCGTTCATTAAATATTGGCTCCATTACCTCCTTAAACTGCGCAAATGGTCCTTTCCCAGATCGGCGTTTATAGGTATTATCCCCTTTACGAGGCATCTGCATTTATTTTTAGGTAAGTTGGTAAATTAAACATAACATATATTTACTAACATATATTGTGCAGTATTAGGGGTACATAAATGTACTCAAAACAAATTGGTACACATTACTTAGAAATTACAAGTTATCGTTATTCCTAGTACATGTTATCTAATCATTCATTCGACCCACTGCTGTCATTCGACTCAAACTCCTCGGACTCTTCAAAGTCACTGTCATCGGATATAAACTCCTCATCATCCTCTGTCTCGCCATTAGATCCCCCCTCCTCAAGTACATCTTCTTCAATATCATCACCGACACCCGGGTCAGCTAACTCCTCAATTGGGTCATCTTTAATTCTTTGACAATTAACGGATCCACTGTCTTGATACACGTCACTCGTGTCCAGAATTGCAGCCTGTATTATCCATCGAGGTTTTATCTTCATAACAGCTGACCACCCGTTTCTTTCACGTGACTTACTCGGATATTGTGTGTAGTAAACTTGGTCAGCCTGTGATGCTAGAATGAAAGGATCAAACTTCTGATATCTGCGGCTATTTCGGATCTCAACTAACCCAAACTGTTTATGCATTCGAGTTCCACGTTCAGGTGTTGGGTCAAACCAGTTGCACCTAAACAAGACAACATTCTTATGCGGAAAGCCGGGATATTCGAGTTGAATGACTTCTTCTAATATACCATAAAAATCACATTCAACTTCACTTGCACCCGTGCTGCGTATGCATACTCCACTATTAAATGTTGATTTGTCCTTCCCCCATTCACTTATGTGAAACTTGTACCCATTTGTGAAATACACCGGCCATGTCTGAACTCGCCGTGAGGGCCCACATGCAACATCCCACAAGATGGTATCGACAATATTGTTACCTGGGTCATCAACCTATGTAAAACATATTTCAATTTAGGACAACATATATGGAGACTTTTATAACTTAACATATTGCAATACATTCTGTCCTAAAAGCACACGTACATATTGTCGGAGCCAGGCTGAGAAATTGTTTTCAATGTGTATGTCCATCTCGGACATTGTTATCTCGGGTGCAGTTTCCCTGACCATGTCCACAAACATACTGTCGCCAATAACAGAAACAATAAAAATTTGTTAGTTTTGTTTGATGAGTAGTACTGAATTTCAACATAATCACAGTTGGAATGGCTTCACATGAATGACAACTTACTTTAGGTATGGCCTGATCTGAGCACAGTTTAGAAGAACGTATGTGGTTGCAAGTCTGAGTTC
Organism: Aquilaria sinensis; assembly: GCA_005392925.1. Taxonomy (NCBI): domain Eukaryota; kingdom Viridiplantae; phylum Streptophyta; class Magnoliopsida; order Malvales; family Thymelaeaceae; genus Aquilaria; species Aquilaria sinensis. The sequence continues at coordinate 347,832 of SMDT01001635.1, forward strand.
ATCGTCCGTGAGGAATCAAATGACTTACTTTAGGTATGGCCTGATCTGAGGACAGTTTAGAAGAACGTATGTGATTGCAAGTCTGAGTTCATTGTCCGTGAGGAATCTATATCGGCATGCACCATATGGTCGTCCTTGAAAAGTGAATATGGTCCACAAGTCACCATTACATTGGACAGGACCACCATCGTCATTTCTCGGTACGCGGTTCATCATTGAGGGAACATGGGACTCAAAGTAATGAGAGCAAAAGATGGAAGTTTCCTCTATCAGGTATGCTTCACATATAGATCCCTCAACATGAGCAGTATTAGAAACCTTCATTTTTAGGTCATGCATGCACCGCTCAAATTTATACATCCATCGGTACTGAACAGGTCCTCCAACCCTTGCTTCATAGGGCAAGTGAACTGGGAGATGCTCCATGACATCAAAAAACCCTGGAGGGAAAATTCTCTCAAGCTTACAAATTATAATTGGAATATTTTCCTCCAACGCAAACAACTGATTTTCATGCAATTCTGGAGAGCACAAGTCTCTAAAGAATAGGCTTAACTCCGTTAAAGGCTTCCAAATATTGTCGGGTAGCGCTTCGAGGGCAATGGGGAGAAGCCTTTGCATCATAACGTGGCAATCATGACTCTTCATACCATACATATTGCAACCAGCTGTATCAACACATCTCCCAAGATTCGAGGCATATCCATCAGGGAGTCGTAATGATTTTACCCAGGCGATCACATCTTGCCTTTGGTTAACATCCAATGTGAACCTCGCCTTTGGTTTGAACGAACGACCATCATCAAGTGGAACCATGTTTAACTCCTGCCGATTACAATAAATTTCCAGGTCCTTCCGTGCTTTCACATTATCTTTCGTTTTGTTCTTAACATCCATCACAGTATTCCATATATTCTCAAACACGTTCTTCTCAATATGCATAACATCAAGATTATGTCGTATTAAGTTCGTGGCCCAATATGGTAACTCCCAGAAAATGCTTCGCTTCGTCCAATTATGTGATTTCCCATAATCACACGGTCGATTTTGTGGACCATCGTTACCAACTGATGGAATCCATGAGATTCTTTCAAATATATCTTCACCTGATAAGCGCGGAGGAGGCAATGACTTTTCTGATTTCCCTTTTTTAAAGCAAGTACAATTCCTTCTATATGGGTGGTTCCGGGGGAGGAATTGCCGATGACAGTCGAAAAATGAAATTTTCCCGCCATACTTAAGTTGGAATGCCTTACTTTCACCCATACAAATAGGGCAAGACAATCGCCCATGTGTCATCCACCCTGATAGCATGCCATAAGCCGGAAAGTCATTTATGGTCCACATTAATGCTGCTCGCAGAATAAAATTTTGTTTCAATGACACATCCCATGTTTCAACGCCATCAAACCACAGATGTCGTAGCTCGTCTATTAGAGGTTGTAGATAAACATCAATCTTATGATTTGGGCTACGTGGACCTGGAATCAGCAACGAAAGGAACATATAGGGTTTTTTCATGCACATCCAAGGGGGCAAATTATACGGAGTAACGATCACAGGCCAACAAGAGTATTGTTTCCCAGATGGTCCAAAAGGTGTAAATCCATCGGCACACAACCCCAATCTGACATTTCGTGCTTCCGAAGCAAACCATGGGTAGGTCTGATCAAAATGTTTCCAAGCTTCACCATCTGATGGATGTTTTATAACACCTGGGACCTGTGTTTGCTCCTTATGCCACCTCATCTGCTCAGCTGTTGCCAATGACGCAAATAAGCGTTGCAGACGAGGGCTTAGTGGTAAATAATGCATGATTTTCCTCGGTCGATCTTTACCACGACCTCCTTTTTTTGGCTTATATCTCTCAGACCCACAGTACTTACAAATACGATTGGTACTGTCATCTTTCCAGAACAACATACAGTCATTCACACAGACGTCAATCTTCTCGTGAGACAGACCCAACTGGGAAACTAATTTCTTAGTTTCATACCAATTTGATGGCATCTTACTATCTGTTGGTTGGGTCTCCTTCATTAGTTGGGCAATGCCATTAAAGCATCCTCGTGACATGTGATACTCAGACTTAAGGTTGAGAAGGCGGACAGCAGCCGATAACTCAGAATGACTTTCGCACCCATCCCATAAAGGAGTTGATGCTGAATTCAAAAGATTAAAAAAATTTTGAGCACTTTCATTTGGCTCCACAACATTGTCTTCCGGAAATTGATTGTAACTAGGGCCAACGGCATCTAATACCATCCTTTCATATGGATTCGTCGAACACCCCGGCTCAAACTCCCTAAACCCACCCACAGCTGGAGCCGTATCTGATGCTTCATTAAATGGCTCACCATGAGCGGTCCAATTCAAGTAAAAAGGTACAAACCCCCATTTGTACAGATGAACTCTGACCTCATCAGCCTGATTAAACCGCAAATTCTTACACTTCCGATAAGGACAGCGAATGCATGACCCGCTCATAGTTTCAGGGTGGGATACAGCAAATGATATAAATTCTTCCACCCCAGTCTCCCACTGTTGTGTGTAACCAGATTGGCGAGGCAAGAAACGGTTACTGTACATCCAACTACGGGCGGATTCCATTACACACAGAATCTGTTCGTAATCATAAACACCTCAATCTATTAAATGATATACGTACTCAAGTTTATGGTTTCACGTATGTGTAAAAATAACAGAAGTATGCTTCAATGTTTACGTACTCAAGTTTACAGTATTTTTAGATAGCCAAAGTTTAATTTCAATCTAGTTGTTGTTATGATTTCCCTACGGTCATCATTATTGTTCGTTATTGTAGTCATTACTGTCATTGTTCTTAGTACTTAAATTCATAATTTTTAAAGGATATTTTATTACATATAGGATTTACTAACTACAAAAGGTAATTAATAAAGAAAGTTAATGTTTACCTTAAGGGATGGTAACTGTCCTGATTATTCCTTTACTCGTTGAGACTTTTAAGGTTACAGTTTGAGGGTTTATGATTTGAATTATGAGCTTATAATTAAGGTACAGGTTAAGTCTAGAGTTTTGACAAGATGGGGATTATTTCGGTTCAGATTTATTGTATAGCGTTTATGGTAAAGTACAAATTAGTGTTAAGATTAGGGTCTAAGTTTATGTCTATTAGAGTTTAAACTTAGGTATAGGGTTCATACTGCTACGATTATAGACTTATAGTTTAGGTTAGATTTTGTCGTATTTAGGGTTTACAAGTTTAGGTTCACGGTGTTGGGTTTAAGTGTAGATTTATGGTCTAAGGTAAAGGTTAGGGTTAGGAAGAAGTTTGCGTTAAAGTCATGTTTGGTACAATCAGGCTACCTGGATTTCTTCGAATGACAGTGACTCCTCCTCTTCAGTGGTCGTAATTTATTTGTTTTAATATTTTCTCTATTGGTCTCCAAATTAAGTTTGCTAGGTATTTTTTCTGCATTATTATTGTCATATTATTGAAACATGGTTTTATTATAATGATTAAATTTTTATTATCAATACACCATTACATAATATAACCATTTACACTAAAGCACTCCAACTAAACCATAACTACACCTATTACCATGAACTTATACAAATAATCATGTCATAAAATAATATATACAACGCACAAAGAAATTACATATTGACTATAATCCAGAAGAAAAAATATCCACAGATAACAAATAATTAACATAAATTGCATATTCAAATCTAAAGCCACTGTGTTCAAACCATAGTGACAATATATGAAGTTTTATTATCAATATTAGTAATTAAAACAATTTCCCTTAAAATCATCCCGTTTTCAATTATATAGGAAAAGAAATATAAACTAACCTCCAACGACTGCAAACGCACAGGAAAAACAATGGGTACTTCTTCACGCTTTACAGATGCAGGGAGGAACTGAAAAAATGGGGGAAAATAACTTAATATCCTGGTAATATAAGAAATTTCTGCAAATGAAACAAAGTATCATTAATGTACACGAGTAATTTAAACAAAATACGTTAGGGAGATTATTATTTGTTTCATTATAGTTATGTATAACCGTCATGTCATATCTTTTCTCTTTAACGCATCATTTATTTTAACTTATGTATAATGTTTTAAATTGAGACATTTTTTAAAAAATTTCACATAAGGCTTTGACTATTTTGTACATATCTAGTTTCCATCGTTGAGTATAGAAATTGACCAATATATATATATATATATATATGTATGTATATGGCAATGAGTTTTGAGTTTTTGGAACTGGCTTTTATTAATCGCTTATTAATATCAACTTTGTTTAAGCTGTGAGATCTTTCTTTGAAACTAAAGTAGGTATTCTACCATATAATCTGTTTGATAGTTTTTTAGGCAGTTTTTTGTGCACTTGCTCTGAATGCATCAAGAAGAGTTGGATTTTTTCACTTAATGAAAAACATAAGTAATCAGCTATACTTGGCTATGCCTTGAACATCTGCACTTCTCTGTCCAAATAACGTTTATGTATATTACTGCTGTGAACAAGCACTCAAAACTAGCATTAGTTTTGAATATTCCTGCCCCTCACAGGTGCAACAAAAGTTATTATTGTCTTTAAAGTGCCAGTGCAAAACTATAACACATCAAAATGATTAGAACAATAAAATGAAATTGGTAAACATGGCATAGAAATCTATTAAGTGAAAGAAGGGCTTGTCATCCACATGTATTTTTTTTTTTTGTGACATCACGCTAAAAGTCCACTTGAAATGCCTTGCCTAAAATATAAGAGTTACACCCAAAGACAACATTTGCAAATATAAGAGTTTCATAGCAATAGTGTTAACATATTTGATGTTCCTTTTCTGGTAATGGATGAGCCTCACAGATAACACAAACACATCACCCCACAGGTAATTATTTTAAAAGTACTTTTTGAACTTCTAAAGTGTAAAGTTCCAATAATTCTATAATTGTTGAAAATGATCACTTTTTATGCAAAAAAAGTTTTGAATTATTGATTAGTTCGACAAAAAAGGAACACTTTATGACAAAATAATTCTAGTTTGATACTTAAACGGCTTACTTCTCTATTAAGCTCCGATCCTTTCAACAACTTATATTAATAAACTTAAGGAGCTAGTAAATTTTTAATAAAATTTGTTCTTGCCGTTAAATAAAAATTGTTAGCTTGGCCATACATTAGTCTTGCTTCTAATAATAATAATGTTAGTAGTATTATCATGGTCGACGCATGCAAGTGTTCACTAACTAGTTGATCACTACTTAAATTTGGGTTTTTTGGGACAATGAAAGTATTATTACATTAAATTCTGAAAATTCGATATAATTATAGATTAATCTAGAACATTTATTTGATCACATTGTATTGCATTAATCATAAATCCTCATTTGTTTATTTGTTTCAGAAATGAGTTGTTAAAAGTTCTAATGCAATAGTATATGGTTCAAGTGAACATTTCCTAATTAAAAGTAGTTGAGTATATTCCTTTGGGTATTTCAAAAAGTGATCAAGTTTCATTTTAATTTTTCTTCATTATTAAGTATTTTAATTTGTTAGTTCATTATTTTAAAAATGAATCATAAAGAGTTGCCATAAAAAAGGGAACATAAAGAAGAAACATAGTTACATCCACGAGAGTTGCACTCAGACACAGTACCAAAAAAATACTTATTATATTTACATAAACAAATTTAAATACATTGGACGGCAATATTTATAATTTTAAGTTATAGGTGAGTTCGTGAGATTATTAATAATACGTTAAATACATTAAATGCATTTACTTCTAATAAACTTTATCTATCTAAATAATTTATATCTTTGTAAATTTACTAATAATTTTTATATCTATAATGGATTTTAATATTTATAAACCAATAGTAAATGCTTGTGATTAATATTAATATTAACTTGTTTAACATTTTATTCATTTTTCAATTAGTTCAAAAAGAGAAGTATCATTTTTTTTAAATATATTTTACCTAATCTCATTTTATTATAAAAATTATTTTTCACCATATGAAAAAAAATATAAATATTCTACAATATTTTGTGATCGAAAAATGTAAATATACTACCTAAACAAATCACTTAAAACTAATAATTTCATAATTTCTAATTAATCCCGAAAATAGAAAAAAAATTGTAAAAAAATGCACAAAAAAAACAATTGTAATGGGTAACCTAAAAACTAAATCTCCAACCAAATGCAACACAAAATAACAAATATTGCACATATTTCAAACCAAATTAACAGTATATAATCCGAAAATACGTAATTATTGGGGAAAAAAAATCAAAAATACGAAATAAACGCGGTTACCTCAAATCAAAATGTTAACTTCCTTCAAACACCTCCAAATCACTTCAATACTGCAATAAAAACCAACATCTTCAACCCATTATCAACCAAGAAGCTCAAATAGGGAGAAATACCTAAAAAAAAATCAAAAAATTCCCGGACAAAATTAAGCTAACCTTCAAAGCGTGCCAATTTGACAGCAGATCTACGAATTTCGAACCTCGAAGAAGCTGTTTCGGGTCCCAATCGACGCAAACAAGTGAATGTGTGTGCTGTGCGAGAGAGGCGTCGCAGGGGAGAGAGAGAAGCGAACCAGGCGCGACGGAGAAGACAAGTTGCGCTGGGGGGGGCCATTTTAAAAACAAATTTTCCAACGGCTGTAGCCGTTGGAAACCTAAGTATAAAACGCACCGTTTCATTTATTCTGTTTCCAACGGCCAAAGCCGTTGGTAAATGTACAGGGTTTTTTTTCCCAACAGCTTAAGCCATTGGAAATATTACACATGCTTTGCTCCAATTATTGTATATATTTACCAACGCGTGACACTTGGAACCTAATTCCAACGGTCATAACCGTTGAAATATACCAACGGCTCAGCCGTTGGTAACGGAAAAAAAAAAACCCCACCAACGCGTGCACGTTGGAAAAATTTTACCAACGGTTCTACACGTTGGTAATTACCAACATCTTGACCGTTGATAAAAAAACAGTTGGAAAAGACGAGTTTTTTAGTAGTGTTACAGACTTTGAAATCGGGTCATCAACGCTAATCTATCACAGCATTGGAGCTCCTAATTTTGTACTGATGGTAGCTAAAACAATTATAGATTAATGGAATTTGGCCAAATTCCTTATACCATGTTTCATCTTCACTTCTTAGTACAACCACTTCTTTATTACATATGCCGGAGTTATTACTCAAATTTTGGACACATTTTTTGTTTCATTTCACATGAATCACATTGACTTCCTTTGATAGCATGTAATATGAGGGAATTGATCTTCTGGAATTGACTTCAATTCACTCATTTTTTGTTTCATTTCACTCACAGTGGATCATTTGGAATTAATCATTGAAACCATCTTGATTGCTTGCCAATCAAGAAATGACCCAGACTTGAAAGAATTCAAGTTGGACGCGGGAATGACTGAAACAATTTTGTAGTGTTTTTTTTTATTTTTTGTTCTACGATTGATGAAATAAGTTTTAAGATTCTTTTTAATGAAACTTGTAAGAAATATTTGTTGGGAATCATGATCCTATATATGCCTCATTTTTCATTAATAAGAGATTGCCATTTCAAATCAAAATATAAAATTAACTATTCAATTGTATAAAACTTGACCTCATATGAGACTAGTCTGATGAAAACAAAAAACAAAAAATCCTATACATAATACACATCAGAGAATGTTCATCAACCTATGTGTACAACCAAACAAGATGAAGGAACTCAACACTTGATTGTTTTTTTTTTCCTGTATTTTGCATCACCGATCCTTCATCATAATGTACATAACAAATTTCAAAAAAGTTAAAGGGGAAAACTGTGAAAAAAAAAAACTGAATAGGATCAATGTTAGGGTTATACATGTAAAACAAAGTGACTCAAAAAATTGACTTGAAACCTAAGTATGTGGAAAATCAGTTGTGTCTTGCAGGGAAGCAGGGACTGATAAAAAAGGCGATACCTTTTGCGTTACGAACGGTGGGAGAGGAGAGAGATCAGTTAGTAGAACTCAAGCAGCTTCCATGGATAAGATCTCAAGTTCAGCCCACCATAGCGGGGACAGTCTCGGGGAAGCTTGGTCCGGCGAGATGTTGATCACTTCTTTCAACTTGGTAGTGACTTCCTTCATGGTTGGTCTTTGTCGTACATCTTGTTGGGTACATTCTTGTATGACTTCGCAGAGAATCTCGAGCTCATTCGCTTTGAAGGATTTGAGGCTTATATCGACAATTTTGCTGTAGTCCCGTTTATCGTTGAGATATTGAGCAGCCTGCAAGCTCAGACAATTAGCATTTGTGTGTAAAACTACAGACATATCCATGTCTCAGTTCAGATATATACCCATTTCTCAATAGGTTCTTTGTCTGAAAATGGTAGTTTTCCAGAAATTATTTCAAGCAAGAGTATCCCGAAACTGTAGACATTTGATTCTGGATCAACTGCTGATAACAATTCAGAATTCTCTCCATCATCATCGCTTGAGACCTTCGACTTATTGCTTTCAAGTTTTGAAACAAAGTTCATTTCTCCAATCTGAGAAACAAGAGAAGTGTTCCATGAAGGTAGGATCCAAAACATATTGTGGACAAATAACGTGCAAGTCAAGTTATTTCTCATATATACCTTTGCAGCGAAATCATCGGTTAGAAAAACATTCTTTATACTCAAGTTTGTAACTGATACGGGAGGGTTAAGATCATGGTGCATGTACTGAAGACAATAAGCTACACCCATGATTATCCTCATCCTTGAAATCCAATCGAGATGTTCCATTTCTTCAACTAAGAAAAAAGAACTTTATATTTCAACAACCTCATTGACCACAATACGGATGAAGAGAAAGATACTCATAAGTAGTTAATTTACCATGCAAATGCTCGAAAAGGACGCCGTTAGGAGCATACTCGAACACCATCATTCTAGTAAAGGGTTCTTTCTCCTCGCAGTAGCCAATAAGGTTGACAAAGTTCTTATGGTTAACTCTAGAAAGCGTGTCAATCTGATGTGATCACAATACATGAATCACCAAATAAGTTTGGCATGAAATAGAAAGATGAACGAGTAATTATTGATTATATGATTAATGGATTGCTATGATAATTAAACTAACCCTTTTTCTATAAGCCCTCTCAGAGCTCCTTGACCAATCTTCAGATTTCCCAATGGCTGCTGCAACAGCAATCTCAACTCCACTAGAGAGTGTCCCCTTGTATAGCACGCAACCTTCAAGAGTGTCGATGATGTTGCTAAAATCTTCACAAGCTATTTCTAGCTCCGATCGGTTAAGTTTAGGCACCCCTGAATTTGGAATAATCAGATGCATATATAATTGTATCATGTGTAACAAGAAATTTTTTTTTTTTTTGGGTCCAAATTCTATGAAAACCTGTGACAAAAGCCTTTTGTAACTGTCCACTAATTCCTGTCTTCCAGGGACGTATGGTTTTAGCAGCTCGTTTTCGGCAAATTATGAGAAGGAACACAGCAGCTAGCACAATGGCCACACAAGTAATGATGATCAAGTACTTCCATAGATTTCGTGAAGCTGAAGCTTGTTCATTAGCTGGCTTTGTTTCAAAACCTTTGGGAGATTCGTAATCAGGATTTTCAAGTGGTGCAGCCGGTGGCATAGGAAGCATTACAAGTGGAGGGGCCTTCTTCTTGTTTGCATCTGGGACTGCTGGATAAGTTCCACTACTTTGAGCCATTGGAAGAACAACAATTATTTCTTCATTCGATATTGCATCCCCAGCAGGTGCAGCATCAATGTTCTTAGGCTTCTCAGCTAGTGATCTTCTGCGGTCTAACTGGAGGAGATCCCTTGTAGTATGATATCCTTCTTTTAATGACGACCCTACCTTATTAAACTGTTCAAATCTACTCTGCCAGATGCTGGAAAAATAAGCCATAAAGATATGAGAACCATAGTCAAGTTAGTACCATGTACAAGGACGCCTATCTAATCCAAAGATTTTTCTTACCAGTGTCCAAGCTTTCTATTCACACAACAAACTCCAACAGCTTTGAGCGATGTACGATTTTGATTGAACTTCAAATTACAGCGCAAGTTGAGATTCCCATAAGTCATAAAACTATTGTCCTCAAAGTTATTGTCATTAAGTAACCTGGTGTTGAACAAAAGATTTAGTCAAATATAATAGTGAGCAATAGGGCTGAATGATCCCTTGTTTTATAATAGCTAACTTACAATTTCTTTAAGGATAACATGCTGGTGATCTCTTTGGGAATTGTTCCACCCAAGTAGTTACTCCTCAAATCCAAAAGCTCTAGTTTGTTTAGTTGTCCAAGCTCCTTAGGGATGAACCCAGAGAATCTGTTCTTGCTAAGCACACTGTTGGTGCAAATAAGATTACAAATGTACAAGAATTTTTATCAATAAGAAAATAGCAATAATTGTATGCTATAATGGAGGTAAAGCCATGTGTGAGAGTAGCTATTTTGAATTCTTACAGAGATCTTAATTCTCTCAGTTTTGCAAGTGCAGGAGCTAGTGTTCCATCCAGAGAACGCGCACTCAAATCCCTACATAAATCCAATAGAAAGGTGTAAGAACAATATTCATTAGAATAACTTTTTTCAGAATTTCAAATGATCTTCCAAACTAGAAACCTATCTCTATGGTGAATCGGCATCACAACATATATCAAAAAGATATTGACACAGTGAAGTTTTTACCCCTTTCTCACCTCAAATATCAATTTTTTTAATCTTTTACCCTGAGGACTCTCTAGAAGTCAATGGTTGCCAACCCATTCAGGTTTCAATTTTCATGTCTACAACAAAATAATTAAACAGGTATCATCAGGATGAACTTACAGCATGTGCACTTTACCATCAACACAATGAACTCCAGACCATGTGCAAGGGTTGTTATCATTGGGATTCCAATCAACAAAAGCTCCATAAGGATCAGAATCAATTTTTGCCCAAAATTCTAACAAAGCTAACCCTGCATTTGAACTTCTAAATCAAACCCATACCAAAGAAACAAAAAAACATGAGATAAGATGATAGAGGAAAATATGTTACCCTCGGAGTTGAGAGAATGGAATCCTTCAATAAGGAAACCAAGGATCAAAACCAATAAATTTAAGAACTGGAACCCAATTGGATTCCATCTAACCCCCATCCCTTGTTAATGGTTGCAGTGGTGGTGGCAGCAACAATTGCGCAAAATCGCCAGCTTTTCTTCTATAGAGGAACCCTTTTTAAAATTAGCAAATATGATGCCAAACAACAACAGCAGCAGCAGCAGCAATGTTCAAGAAACTACCCTACAGCCTCTTTCACTACAATGTCCAATCTAAATAACAAACCAATTGGAATTCAATGTGTCTAGAGCTAATCAAATCAGGGTCCCTCATCTTCTTTGATCTCGTATCACAAAATTTTTTCCTTTTTACATGAATAGCTTGAAGGTCTCTTGTCCTTAATGTCCGAAGCGCATAATGGGCTGAACATTGGAAACCAAAATAGACTCAGAGCGGATACAAAAAGAGAATAACCTTAATGGCAAGCAAGTAAAAGATTTAAATGAAAAATGAAAATGAGAAGATAAACTTACCCAAAAGGATGCCCAAGATCGAAACTTGTTCCCCAAACAATCTTGTGATTTTCGAGGGTTGGCGGATAAAAATATTAACAAGAAAAATGGATGAAATTATAGGCGGTGGAGGAGAGGATTTTTATTCAGAAACAAAATGGCACCAAAGAACAATATTTTTTGTTGAAAGCTTGAAAATTAATGGGTATGGTGTCTAAAAATTTGTCAAAAAAAAAATCAATTTTCTGTATTCTCTGTTACTGCCTCATTCCCAGGTTGATCTCATAGCAGCGAAATCCTTTGGTTGGCCATCTCCGGCCTATCTCATATGGGCATGGAGGAATGTTTGAGCTTATTTGTCTTTCTTTTATTTTCTTCTGAAAAAGATTTCCTTGTTTCAGAAAGTTTTTGCCTCTGTTTCTTTTCCTATATTTTTCTCTCTCCTCCCCTCTTTGTTTTCCAGAGATTTTCTTCCTTTTGCTTTTTCTTTTTTTTTTTCTTTGAGTCCCTTTCTCTCCCCTCTTTTCCTTGTCTCCTATTTCCCCCTCACAACCATCATAAGCTCAAAATTCTATTCTAATTTTCCCCAAAATAATTTCTTTTTTATTTTCCTTTTTCCCTTAATTTTCTTCTCTTAATTAGTTAGTCAAAAAAATGAAGGTTGATAAATAAGGTGAACAAAAATAATGAGAAAAGAGAAAAGGATTGAAATGTTACTGTTAGTTTGGCAGTAGAGACAGAAAAGAGATGATCACCATTTCCGTTGTTCGCGGACACACTTTGTTCCCATTGTCTCAGCAAGGACAAAACTAATTAACAATACATTTTGCTCAACTATTGGTAATGCATAACAAATAATAGTGATCAATTGTTGCCAAGCAAGAACAATTCCAGGCTTTTTTGGCTTATCTTTCTCTAGATATTCATATAAAAAAATCATTTGTACAAAATGATGAAACAATATTTATTTTTAAAATTTTAATTTTAAAAACAGAATACATAAACACTATCAATATGAAAAGTTTGTTTACTTTTATGTGTAAGCTTATATGTTTATGCGTTTGTGTATATATATTTGTTCGTATCTATATATACTCCCTCCGTCTCATAAAATCTGTCCTCTTTGATAATGCACACAACTTAAAATTTCTCTACTTTTTACTTCTTTCTTTTAATAGAAAACTATTAGTTTATTTATTTTTATATAAAGTACATGTACTTATCTACTTTTTAATAGGCCCTACGTACTTTCACTCTTTAACTTTCTCAACTTTCTCTCCTTTCAATAAATGATATATATATAAAATAATAAAAAAGTTACCTTATTTGGAAAAATAGAAATGAGACAACTATTTTGAAACTGCAAAAAAAAAAATAGAGGCCAACTATTATGAAACAGAGGGAGTATTATATATCAGTAATAATTTTCAATCATCATATTTGTACACAAGAGTTACATGCTTGTTAAGAAAATTTCTCAATTTCATTCAAGTCACCAGTAACCAAAGTTGTACACATGTAGCTGCTAGCCCTAGCTAATGCCTATACTAATGCAGAAAAGTAAAATATGAGTGCAAGTTACATATATTTGAAAACCAAAACTTGTAGGACATAGTTCACAATCACACAACATATTAGATACATAGTTCACAATCACACAACATATTAGATACAAGTCTGACTAGGATCTAGGCGTAAGAAGCCCTAGTACTAAAGCCACAAATATTAGTGCACATAATCCCTAGACTATTACCTCTATGAACAACTTTGCAATTTCCTTTCTTTTTAAGCTGTGAAAACCCTTGCCTTCACCAAAGTTTATCACACACACTTGAAACAAACATAAAACACCATCAGTCTAGTTCTAAGGTGCTAGAATAACCAAAAGTAGAAACTAATTTGAGATCATTACCTGCACATAAAGTCACAGCTACACACAAAACCTATACAACAAGCTAGCACTAATCTTGTTCTAGCCCAACAAAGGTAATCACAATAAGGGTAAGTTCAAAGAACTTAGTAAGGCATACATTATGGCAATTCATGAATCTTTATAAGCTACACAAAGCCATTAAACAATCAAACACAATTGAACAAACACATATGATACATTAAATTATAGTGACCTTAATCAAAGGTTTTATATGTAATTTGGCTAAACTACAAGGTTCCAGAATTCCCCAACCCTTCTTGTCATATGATAAACCATAGGTTAAACCTTCTATGCCGTCCAACATTACTTGCCTAGCTTAATCCAAAGCTAAATAAAATTGTCTAACACCAGATCAAATCATCAACCACACTTGGTGTCACTTGATCCTTAACCCCTATATCATTAATGTGTTATGTGCATTCTAGGCTAGAATCACAAGATTAAAGTGAAAAAAAAAATATTATGTATATCATTACCAGACTTGAAACCTCAAACCTTTAAGCCAAATAAGAATACTTCTAGTAAAGAACCTTCTCTCGCAAGCAAGACCAATTTCCTTCAAGACTTCCAATCCTCAACCTTTTGTTCAGTAATTCTAGCCTCCCAAATGCATTTCAAAAATGATCTCATGCCAATTCAGGGTTAAAGACGAAGACTTTGTTGATTTTGAGGTGGAAATCCAGGCATATGCCAGCTTGGTTCAAACATGCATAAGTGAGGTGTGAATTCTCATTTAGTCCCCTAACTCATATGCATGGTACATTTGAGCACTCAAACTTGAACCCAATTACACATTAGTCATTGGCTACCTTGTGCCACACTTTTTCCCAAACTTCCTTAACTTTTAATTCTAACAAACTAATTACCAAGCCATATTACCATATAGACTTTTAATCACATTTGTTAACTTAATTACTCATTTTGTTGTCTTTAAATCTTCAGCTCTCTCAAAAATTGCTTCATCAAGCTAGACGTAGAGTCTCACAACAGCTAGACTAACACATAATCATTGATTATGTGTTCAAAACCAAACACTACTAATACATATGTACATAATGTATTATTTATCATATGCACATTGTTTCGTAGCTAGTAAGGATGTCACAAATTCATTAGCATCAGAATACCAAAACGCTTTCACTCTAGGTCAGTCGATCTAGGACAACATTATAATTGCCCATTAGCTTCTCCATGCTATAAAATAATTTTTCTAGCCAGTGGACTTTCACGGTACAAACAGTGCTTAAGTTTGATATGTGTAAAGCATATGATAAAATCTAGTAATCATTCATCAGGAAAATTTCCCCAGTTATGAATTTTCTAGATTTATGGATCCACCTAATTATGAAATGCATCTCTATGGTCTCATATTCAATCCTTATAGGTGTTATTACTATGAAATTGTTCTCCCCTCAGACAGGTATTCGGCAAGTGACTCTATTTTACCATATTTATTCATCATGCGTGCAAAAAAACTTTCTAACTGACTGTTACAACTAAATTTTTTAGGATCTCTTCTTGGCTTAAAACAAGAAAAAGTTAGCCCACAATCAACCACCTTTTTTTTTGGAGATGATTACTTAATCTTCTTCAAGCCTTTCAAGGAAAGTATTTAAACTTTTAAAACAACATTGGATCTTTATTCCATCATTATTAGCAAAGGAATCAATTTCCAGAAATTCAAATGGGAGTTAAGCAAAAATGCTCCATTTAACTTATAATCGGCATTTTCTTTGATCCTTCTGTTTCAAATCAACACTAGTACACTTCAATATATGGGAGTGTCTTTTTCCTAAGACATGTCCACAACATCTTCCTGTTGATTCCTCACTGATAAGACCAATAGCAAATTGGACATTTGGGAATGGAACCTTCTGAATAATGTAGGAAGATTAACTTTAATACAATCCACTCTATCGTCGTTCTCAATTTATATGATGTGTCATTATTCAAGGTTCCAGTCATGGTGTCAGATTCCATATTTAAATCCGTCATTAGATTCTGGTAATCTAGAGCATACTCTGAAAGATAAATCCACCAAAAGCAAAAAAGTGTCTTGACCCTCCTAAAAAGAGTAGGTTGTGTAAGAAACAAATATCTCAAACTTTTCAATTAGGCTTTATTGGGAAAGAACTTCTCATGAATTTTTTCAACCAATCCATTGTCCTTGATTCATAGGGTGCTAGTGGCCAAATATGGAAATGGCCATTTCATTTGGACTTGCACTCGAACTTAAAACACATCTAACATATGGTATAGTTTATTGACTAAAAGAGATCTCATTTCTCCTTCTTTCATATAGATAATTGTTAACATCCAGTAATAGTGGAATTTTTATGGTAAATTTGGAAATTATGTAGTTAAAGATAATAATTGTTGGACTCAATTTTTAAGGTGAATATTGGTGGACTTTTATAATTTAGTTTGCTCTCTGCTCAATTCCTGCTTATTAGAAGCTGGAATATATATTTTTTTAAAGAAAAAAAATTCCAATTGGAAAATCACTTACGACTAAAACAGTAGAAATTAGACGATATGGACCATTG
Organism: Aquilaria sinensis; assembly: GCA_005392925.1. NCBI lineage: Eukaryota > Viridiplantae > Streptophyta > Magnoliopsida > Malvales > Thymelaeaceae > Aquilaria > Aquilaria sinensis. Next base: position 363,912 of record SMDT01001635.1, read on the forward strand.
GATTTTTTTTAATCTTTTAAAATGCGTTTGCAGCAGCTCTAACTATTGGTATATTTATAACTGCCAAAACAATTGGTAATTTCCATTAGTTGAAGCATTGGAATATTTCCAACGGCTTTACCCATTGGAAATATTCCAATGGTCTTAGTTGTTGCACAACTATTCAACTGTTGGAAAATTGCTTCAAGTTAGGCTGTAAGTAATTTTCAATATTTTAAATTCTAAAGGTCAGCCTTTGGTAACTACCAATGGCCAATCCTTAGGTCATTCAAAACTTTTTTCCTAACACATCATTTGCCAAAGTGCCTGTTTCTAACGGCCTCATGTCATTGGAAAATAGCTTTTTTTTTAGTAGTGATCGAGTTTAGGAGGACACATGGATCCCTCACTTCAGCCACCCACCTTTAAGCCCTGGCCAACCCTACCTCCATGGAAAACAATCTCATAGTGGCAGATCTTGCCCATTCAATCACTAGGGAATGGATTAGAATGAAACTTTGCACCCTATTTCCCCTACCGATTATAAATGAGATTATAAGTCTTTACTTTGTTTTTCACGAGGATCTCAATCCCTCAAAATTATCTTTCATCTCCACTTCCATAATCTCAAAATCTATCATCTTTCCATTTACCCGATTCTATAAAATTATCTCTCATCCATGATCCAGCAAAACTATCTCTCATCTCTCATCTCTCATCTCCACTTCCCTAATTCTCTAAATCGATTGAAAAGAACGCTCCAAGGAAACAACTGGACATGAAGGTTGTCAAGAAGTCCATTCGAATGACCTTAGATGTGAAGAAGCCACACAGATTCAAGCCTAGGATAGTGGCTCTACAGGAGATCCGAAAGTACCAGAAGAGCATGAAGGCACTTGCCTTCCTCTCCACCATTGTGGCTTAAGCTCCTGCTGTAGGGTTTTGGGAGCCAAGCAAGCACAGTGGAATATAACTGAAACCCTTCAGGATCTAAGTGAAATTGGGTACACCAGGTGTTTAAAAATTTTTCATACCTAATTCGGTTAAGATCTTTTACCCAACTATAGAATCGAATCACAAAACTTGAACAGTTGACGTGTTTAAGCTCTCTATGGTATCTAAACGAGCCTCTCGAGATCACCATGCTTCCACCACGTCCCGGTAGATACGTTTCTCTTGCGTTCACAGTATTAGCATGCGTCCTCTAATGAATGACAAGAGAAGAGTACAGCTGGAACTTTTGGGAAATTACGGCAAAAGCTGTGAATTTCTCACTATATGTTGTATTTATAGTGAGACTCAACTTCCAAGCCTAATGGGTTTCAAAGCCCTAATCCAATTAGGCTTTAATTTTAGGCTTAATAATGGCTCAACTTTTGGGTCAATTATTAACACAAAATTATCATGAAACCATAACCTAAATAAATTATCTCATACACTCAAATAATCCAAGTGGCTCTATATGTGTGACCCAATAGGCTCTTACCACGTTGGTAATGATCATAAATCACATTTATGATCATAAGCAATGAGCGGGGTCGGTGATTCAACTAAACCTTTATGATCATTATCCATATATGTCATTGTTCCTTTGTCCAAAATATCAAGACTAAGCACAAGATATGGAATGTGTCACTTTTGTATAATCCAATATTTGGTTTCTTGATTACCGAGTAGACTAACTTTAACTGATGACATTGTTATCGTATAGGAACTCATCCGAGCATGGTCATGCATTTTTTAGTCTCACTCTATCAAGGGGCCCAAAGATATCACTCCCGTTACATAGGAGGGACAAATCTCATCTTGATCATACAAAACCCTCTGCATGATATGTGACATATCCAATGATACCCTTCAAGTTCACTCAGTTACAAGTAACAAAGGGAAGTATCAAAGTATGTAACTCACATGTAGGGAACGTTGATAACCTTATGTAAAATGACTATATATACATGAACACTATGAGAATCAATTATGACACTCATATAACGATCCATGTAGCGTTCTCATGGTGGGTCAATCCAGTACACAAGTTCTCCAACTTATACCCATATATAGACTACATATCTTATATTAGTCTCCACCTATGCTAATCGTTATATATTATTGTAACCCGTTCCACAATAATACTATATCAGGGGCATTTAAGAATGTCATTATTATAGGGTTATAATTATGTTTATTACGTTATGTAGAAACAGAACAACAAACATAATTATTGGATTAATGCCTTAATAAAATATCATGACTCAAAGTGCAAAAATACAATCATCTTATGATTGGCTTTTGGGCACAACACTAACACCTACCCCAACCCCTAGCACCGATGTCAAAGTTGCCTTTTTTCCCTCAGCACTGTTGTATTGTCACTTGTCGCCATTCTTGATTTTTAATATAGCCAACAACAAGTTCATGAAAGCTGAAGCCAATCTAAAAAAGCATATCAAAAACTTCAAGAGAAAAAATGGTTCTAAAAAGCAAAAGAGAGGGAATTTTGAAATAAACAAAATAAAAAATAAAAAATGACCTTCTAGATATAAGAAAAGAGAAAATTAAGGTCAATGACAAAAACATGGCAACCTTTGTAATAGGATAGAGCAACTAAGGAAATAGAATGAGAGATTGACACTAATAATTAAAGAAAAAACAAATGGGTAGCATGACTAAAATTTTCAATTGCCCTATTTAGTTGACTGTTAGTTGTTCCATGTGGAGCGACTATAGATTTTGCTACTAAAGTTTTGAGTCACATTTCAGTAGCTCTTAGCAATTGACGGCGAGTTTGTCAGTTGCTATCTAGCTTTTATGTTGTAGTGTCTATTTCTTTAAATTGTCAATTATTCTTCATCTAAATGTCAAACAATTAAAAATTTCTAAAATAAAATGAGGTAAACACCATGTAATTAATTCTCCCAATTTTTTATTATTATCAAAACTTGAGGCTAATTTATAGAACAAATCTAACATCCAAGAAAGCTGTTCTTGCTTCCCGATTCCCAAGCCTTATGTACACTCCATGAAATCCCACAATGCTCCCCAATGCGCTTCCAAACCCCTTTTGCAATACAAACAGACCTCCCTCACCTGGTTTCTACAAACAACCAGTCGCATGTGTGCTCTTACTAGAATCTCTCTCCACCTCTATTTCTCTCCTCAACAACTGGGATAAATCTAAAAAAGTTTTTATCCTACTTCGATGCTAAGGTTGATCCTATTTCAATGCTAAGGTTGATCTTCGCTAGCTTTAGCTAACTTTGGGTGCCTAACATCTTTCCAGTCGATACAGAGTATTAAAATCTTATGTTTTTCAAAATCTTGTTTTATTTTCATAGGCATGAAGTATAATCTGATTATTTTTTTTTGCTTCATTTTAACCTTAAAGTTGCAACATTTGATAAGGGCTAATGGATTTGCTTCTCACAACAAAAGAGGTAACTAAAAAGATCACCATGACATGAATGTACTAAAGCACAAAGTAAAACACCTAAGTAACTTGGCTAAACTAACTAACTAGATGACACAATCTCTCTCTCTCTCCCTCCCTCTCTCTATGTAAGCTAAGGGTCTTCTGAGCTTCAATCATCTTCCCCAATTGCCTGAGCCGAATGTGAAGCATACAAGTAGCCGCCAAGAAGTCGACGGCCTGCGCGGGGCTCAAAGCGTCCAGTACCCCTTTGAGCGTCTTGAGGCGGACGCAGTCGGCGGCTTTCATGACCCTCTCCAGCCCCGCCACCACCCCGTTGAGCGCCACCGCCACCTGCCCCGAATCCAGCTCCCCCTTCCTCGCCAACCTCACCAACTCCACCATCTTCCTGTCCGCAACTACCACCTGCTGCCTCTCCATCTCCCTCTCCACTTTCTCCTCCTCAAACCTGACCCTCGCCCTCAGCTGCTCGATCTGCCTCGCCTGGTCCACCGTCAGCTCCAGCCGGGTATTCTTCCTCATCGATTCGACGAACAAGAAGACGGCCGAGGGCTTCCAGCCGGTGACCCAGGAGCAAGCATTCTCTAGGTTAGTGAGCCAAGTGGGGCAGAAGAAAGAGAAGATGCTCTGGTGAGCGCATGCCCATTTGACGGTGTAATACTTTTTGTAGTGAGAGGTGAGCTTGGAGATGAGTTCTTCAAGCTCTGACTCTACCGGGGTTTGGTTTGAGGCTCTGAGAAGATGTTGCAGGAGGTCGTTTAGCCGGCAAAGCCAGGTCTCGTAGAACTCAGGGAACCTGTCTGCGACTGCGACTTCCTCTCGGTTTTCCATTTCCATGACCGAACGAACAATATATATAATTCTGTGTTTACGGGTTATATTTGAAGAGCTTGAAATTGGTTGGTTTATAGAGAAGCGAGGATGAGTGGGAACAGATGGAGAGAGGGGCAAAGGACACGGCGAGGGGCGACCGCAAGGTCGTGCATGGCTTACGCGCAGCGCTGGCCTACTGGTGGGTTCAACGAGGTAAGCGTGACCTTTTACCCTTATATTTACATTATAGCCGCAGAGAGAGTTTTTCGAAATTATTATTAGATTCATTTCAACTTAATTTAAAATAAATTATTTTTATTTTATATCTTTTTTAATCTAAATTAATTTTATTTAAAATTTAATATTATGTAACCGTAATAATCTATTAAAAATATAATTTTCTTAATCTAACTAAATTTTTTATGAATTTTTCTAACTTTAGGCATTACAAAAGAAAAAATCATTAAAATTTACCAACAATATGAAATTTACTTTCAAATGAATTATTGTATCTACATAATATTGACTTTCAAATGAAATTATTTTGAGGTAAAAAAAAGATAAAATAAAAATAAGTCATTTTAGATTAAATTAACTTAAGTTAAAATAAATTGGCTATAAAGCTTCATTTGATATTAACACTAGTAATTAGTGATAAATTTTTGAAAAACTATATAAATGTAGCTTTTAACTTTTAAGTTTTGTAGTTTAATTCCTAGTTTTAATGCTAATCAGAAAAATTGTTATCAAACAAAGTCGAAAAAATAAAAAATTATCGTCATATAGCTTTTTCAAAATTTTGACACTAATTACTAAAATTAACTCCAAACAAACTTTATATGCCAATTGATCCAAATTAATCAAGGTTTAACATACATAAAAAACAAATATTGGTATGTAGTGTATATGTTATTAGCAAAATTGATGGAGATGAAACAAATATAAGGAGGGATGGAAAATTGGTTGCATGGAAGAAGAGTCAAAGTGAGGTTTGAAGAACCTTTGACTGAGTTGAGGAGTCGGGGTGCATGCAACTCACCAGGTGGTGGTGAGTTTCTAACAGAGAGGGTCTACGTGGCGAACAAGGGAAGGATGTTCCGGGTGAACGTGGACTGCTGTTCATCATGCGCGCTAGGCGCCCACTTTCACTACGTGGCATCATCTCTACCACCGGTTTATGTACAATATATAGGATCTAAAGAAATACAATCTATAAATAGATGTGAATGCAATAGTTTATCTAATTATCTTTTAATAATTTGAAAAAATGTAAAAAAAAATTGATAAGATGCCACCTGTAATTCAAAATTTACCACAGTATAAAATGTGACAATTTCCCAAATTATCCCTTTATTTAATGATGTGTCAAATACTCATTAATTGAATATTTGACTTTGTCCAATTTGAACCATATTCACTTTGTTGTCACAGCTTTCCGTAAAATGACACCTGTGCAAACGTTAATTATAGAAAAAACTTATTATTTTAACCATACCTAAACCACGTTTCTATTATCCATTTTCTTGTACCAACATGGTAAGTTTTTTTGGAAAGCACGTTCCCCATCCCACTTCCTATTGATGGTTTTTTATTAAATTACAACGGCAGTTATCGACCCCTTACCTATACCAATATTGCCCTATTTCCTACGTCAGTTATCCACTACTATCAGTAATAGAAATGACTATATATTTGATAGCCGATTACATTTATGGTCTTCCAAACATTTCTCCATTTCGACATCAACTAGAAGATTTTCTTAAGCAGTTTGAATTCTGCATCTCCCAGCAGCAACTTTAAGCAACACCATGGAACAGTTCCTCTACCATTGTTCGTTCTACAACGGTGACCTGCAACAGTAATTCTACACAAGTCACTTCCGGCAATAATATGTTCTACAATTTCAATTTAACCTTTTTTTCCTAAAGTCAGTACGTATCTAACACACTTCTCAAATTTACAGAGAAACCTCAATTTACAATGTAGACACTAAAGTTCAGCAAGAAAAGGGTACAAAATCCAAGAAAGTTATGAATGTTTCTTTTGCTTTTCATCATGATCCTTTAAGCATGTTTATTTACAATTCTTCATTATACATTCATGTCTGGGTAGCAACCAAACAAGGAGAGACAACACATAGAGGATTTAGTTCAGCAGGCAGCAAAAGTAACAAGTTCGGGTAGAATTCTCACTAATTATTAATTGATTCCTTGCTTGCTAATTATGCCTAGAAAAAGTAATATTCTTTGTTTTAATGTTTGGTTGACTTGGTTACTGTAAATAGATAACTAAAATGCCAAAATTATGCCTCCATAAAAATTTCATTCCAAGCATTCATTGTTGTCTTACCATATTCCTAATACACTTACTCTACACAAGCAATTTCCAAATCACATAGCCAACGGCAACAGGAAGCACAACCAAAATTGTAAAACAAGTATTTTAGTTCTTTTTTTTTTTTCTAACCAACCTTTTCACTATAGTTATTAACAATGTTTTACTATGCATTCATGGCAAGAGAATCAGCAATTAGTACACCCAGTAGAAACAACAACTAGCATAAAAACAAACTAAAAAATATCAGAGAACTGGCCAGGTTGTCAAAACAGAACCTTTGAAAACCAGTCATTCGGAGAACAGCCTTTACGACTAAAGGTCTTTTGTTAAATTTCTTTTTTCTTTTGAAGGCAGTGATTCTATGTTTTAGTTGCTTAGGCAGTGGTTCTATGTTTTAGTTGCTTATTTTTAATTCCTATGAGGACATCACTATATTGCTTATTCATTTTCTATGAAATTATCACTATTTTACTGCCCATGTTTTATAGTTTAGCATTTTTTTTAACAAATTATACAACCGCATTATGTTTCCCCTACATTATTACTTAAAATTTTATAAACGTATTTAAACAATAAGTGGAACTAAATAAATAGCTAAAGGTAGTTTGACTGAGTACAGGTACGAAACATTTTAAAAAACTAGACTATTAATCTGCTATATTTACTAGGTATATTGGATAGGTAAACAAAAAAAAAAATTAGTGTTTACCTTGAACCTCTGTCTTCCTAGAAATTTCAATGTCTACTTTTGAATTCGTCAATCAAACACATGATCTTTGTCTCGGTTTATGGAATGGGGGAAATAAACAAGTCAGATAAAAATAGAACATGTAGTGAATAATATGAACACATGTTAATGCAAAAAACAGAGAAGACACTAGGTTTTTACCTTCTCCAAAAAGCCCCTCTGCTGACGATGGCGCGTGATGAGCACTTGCCATACAGGTGACAGAGCTTGAGGCCCGGTGCTCTCAAGACGCTCCTCCCTAACAGATAGAAGCAGTTCCCTACAGAGCAAACCCAGTAAACGCATGCCGAGGTATAGATAACACCTAGTGTTTCATATATATCCTTTCGCAACAATTTTCGATAAACGTTTTGTTTTTAGATAAATCAGTTTTGTAAAGGTTAATGGGTATATACAGTCAATCGAAACCATGTAAAAAATGTAAGGTCTCTCTGAAAAAAAAAAACCAGCATGCAACTTTGTTACTTGATCTAGGAAAAACAATCGGCCTTTTAGAAAAATTGTTTTAGTCAAAACTAAAGATGAGAAAAAGCTCTGTCAAACCATGTACGTTTTTTAGAAATCTAGAAGTAATAACGGTCGAAACAGCAGCGCTGCCACCGAAAAATTGTTATCGACGATGACTGTTAGCCGCTGAATTCATACTCACAGCACCGGGCCATGGAAATTGATAACCCGGCGGCGCAAAATGAAGAAACCTCAAGTCACCGATGGGTCAACCCAAAAAACCCAGAAACGGACCATAATTTTTAAGGAGAATGAAGAGTAGCACGAAGGAGAGAGATGGGGAAGGCAGAAATTGGGGCCTTGCCCTAGTTTTTATTTTTATACTACCCATAATTACGCCCAAGTGCCGCCTTTTTGCTCCATTTTTTATTAATCCCCACACATCTTCATAGTGTTTGATACATAAGCCCTAACGTTAAAAAATCACAATTTCAACTTATCGTTATGGACTGGGCCCAGCATTAATTATTGTTTCAACCCTTTTGCAGCCATTTTTTAATTACTATGGGCCCTGAACTGTTTATTTGCCCCATATTTTAGTTAATTAGGGCACATCTTGTCATTCTAACATTTAAATAATTTGACCGATTTTTTACTTATATTTTATTAATTGATTTAAATTCCTAAATTTTTTTTTACTGGATAATGAATTTGGTCCTATATGAATTTAAGTTTGGGCTGAAGTTTTTGCTATTTTTTAATTATATTAATTAATTGTCACTTGTCCATTACTCTGCCTTAATTCTTCATAATTGAACCACATGGTTTTTTTGCCTAATTTAGTTTCGTAGATTTTCTAAATATAAAATTTTCCATACTAATAATTTATTAAGTACATTAATTTTTAAAATTAATTAATTCCTCATGATTTGTTTCTTAGAAGTTAATTTTTTTTACACTCTTTTTTTCCCTTTTTAACTAAAATTATTTCTTGCCCATTTCTTATTTTTTTGGAAATTATTTTTTTCACATTCTTTTTTTGCCCATTACATTTTTTAAATTTGGTCAGCTTTCTTCTCCACCTTTCATTTCAAAACTTTTGGGCCAGATTTAAATTAGGTTCTTAGATCTCTTATTCGGCTGGTAAACTTAGATTTTTTTGCTCATTTCTAAATTCAACATTTTTATTAAAACATATAGATATCTTTTGTATGCATCAAGTGTAACAACACATTTTTATGTGAATTAATTTTTTGTCCGTTAGACGGATTATGAAACTAGTTATAGTATAGAAATATAGTTATCTCCACCACCGATTTTTTGTTATATATAAGTTGCATTCACCCAAAATAAGCCACATTTTTATGAGTTTTTTTTAAACACCTCAACAAGTATATATTTGATTTCATAAAATAGCCCAGTGACACTTACATCAATCAAATCAAGGGTTTATATATAAAAAATGATAAAGATTGATTAAAAAAAGACAAAAAATAAAAGTATAATACTTGTTCTGCACAAGATAATTAGGTATATACAACCTAGGTAAAAACATTAGTAATATAACACCTAAATCTAGCTTAGACAAATTCAACAATCCACCCAACCAAAGCTTCAAGGCTGTTGACACCCATGATGATGAAGTCGTCCGTTCCTCTCCCACCAAACAAAACAAACCAGTCCAACAAAGCAAGCTCTCCTCAATTTAGATTTGATATTGCTACTTATAACAACTTAATTAAACTAAGTCCAAAACCAAGCCCACTGTTGACGGGCTTCTCTTAGTTTCAACATGCACATAATGTAAGGGCTCTTAACATACCCTGGTGTAGGGCAAACCTAGGACTGTTAATTAAATCAAGATTTAATGGTCCTGCTATTAGTTGCAATTGACAAAGTCGAAGCTTGCATGAATTAAAACTTACATGCTACTATTTCATTACCCTAACATATGCATTATGTGTGCTTAACTTCAGCAATCCTTGAGTAATGAAAAACAAACCAATGCATATTTTGGCATAGCATAGTGAAGAGTATGAACTTAAAACTGAATACCAAAGTTATAAAACAAGTTTACTTAAACTTTAAGCATCAACTTTATGCACTTTTACCACCTTTATGCATATCCAAAAATAGCAACAAGTGTATGTATATACACTCTAATGTCTAGCAAAAATAGTCCAAACTATAGGCTTTCCTTAATACATGAGTACCAAAATATCCTCAAATCTCTAATTAAGATCTAAAAATGAAGTTCTGACCTAAGCTTATCGTTTCCAAGATGATAATCAACCTCTTCATGAACTTGGCCTATAATTGAGAAGGCCACAAATATACACTTAGTTAGCATCTAAAATTGGCTAACCAAAAAACTTAAAATCAACCATGATTCAAATTATTAAGTACCTACAGTTAGAACTTTTTTAGCAACCTGCTCATTGGTTGTCAGGATTTACACTATTGGAGTCTGCACAATGTGACATTTAGAAGGGTGAGAATCAAACAATTCTCAATAAGGGATTAATACCTGCAAAATAAAACTTTGGGACACATAATTATATAATGATATATAAATTATTCTTAATGCGAGCTCAAAAACATCCTGAGGTCTCAACTAATGATCAATAGTTGAGTCATACGGTGGGGACCCATTCTCATCCTAATCCTAACTTACAAGACTTTAGTCTTGTTTTAGCAAGCTTAGCTTGCCTCTTTATTTCCTTATCACATTGTACAGGAGTTTAATTTAGTTTGGTGGTTTAACTCACTACATGAGGTAGCTTAGCTACGGTACATCTGAAGTTTAAAGCCTCCTTCAAATACTTAGTACCCTAGGTTCTCTTAAGGTCTTAATATCTTTCTTAGACCTCAAGCTTTTAGTTAACCACCATTTAACTCCTTAACAGATGCACTTTATAACCTTAAGAGTGGTTATATAGCTCAAACAAAGGTTTGAGAAACTTAGAATGGTCCGACCTTCAAAATTGATGTATTGAAATGCCTTTGAGATTTCCCTAGCTTGGGAAAAAATGCATGGTGGTGCCGTGTTGCCAATGACCATAACTTTTTAGTTTTGAAATGGATTCTCGATGCCACATCGCCAGTCACCAGCCTTAATTTTGCAGGTCCCCTATTTTTCATTCCAATACTCGTTTTGCTTCCATTTTCCTTCAAGCTTGAACCATTCACCAAACAACCATTTCCCAAACTTTCATACATGTTAAAACACATGCACATGCACCTATTAATCACTTGGAACATAAAATCCCTTACCAATATCAAGATCACAAACCATAAACTTCTATGCACACACAAGTACACTTGCACCAACAACTTGCAAATCAATGTAGTCCTTCTTCTAGCCTAGGAAAATGAATTGTCTAAGCATAAAACACTTAGAATAGGACCATATTATAAGCAATATGCATGGAAATTACATTCACATGCCTTTACCCCCTTTGGTGGATTATAAACTATACTACTTGAACCACTTTAGCACAATCATACTTGTAGCTTGCTATTAAACTTTCACAAGCCAAATTCAAGCTTAGAGATCAATCAAACAACTTACCCAAGCATTGATTCACCTAATAAGAACCTAAACCTTAATCCAAATCCAAGAATTGTAGCTTACCAAGGAAGGAAACATGATTACTTGCCTTCTTAAGCTCAACCTAGTTAGTTGCACCAAGAAAGCACCTATGAAAGCTTCAATTGATGGAGAAATCGATTGGGAAGTGATTTAGAAGCTTAGGTTTACTGAAAACATGGCTAAAGGAATCAAATAAGGAAGAAGTTTTACATTTTCCTTATCCTCTGCTAACCTTCCTTTGATCCCTCATCTTTTTTAATAGTGCCAATTAAGACCTAGGCCTTACAAAGCCTTTTTCTCCCTTTTCACTAATGTAGTTTGAACTAGGAATTATAAATATACATCAGAAATTTTCAATTTCATGATCCAACCACATTCATGACTTAAAAATAAGGATTTTCGTGGCAAATTTTCTATTTTTCCCTTCATGGCTCAACTTTACTCTTATGATCATATAATTAATTATAAACTACATTAGCTCACTAATTAAACTATTTAGTGTGCAAAAAAAATTCTTAAGCTTAAAAATTAAGCTTACTTCATCAATCTTGACTTTGGTTTATGAGATCTTTAACATAACTTCCCTCAAAACCATCACAGAATAGGCATACTAAAAAATTAAATAATCTGTTAATTCATCCATAGTTAAACAGAAAGAGCATAAAAAAGAAGGTAAATCCATATAAAAGTAAAGCCTATCAAAAGTTGGCAATTTGTTCAGCATTGCAAGCTAAAATATCCTAGAGAATTTAGGAATTGAGTTCCAAACCATAGAATGCAACGAAGCCGTATCAAAATTCTTCACAACCTGCAAATAGCCCAGCTTTATAATAAAATTTCCATTCTTCACACATTCCCACATTTGATCATGAACATACTCAGCAAATAAAAGCCAAGCTTTTAGAACATGCTTCCAGTTAACAGAGAAATCAGTAAGAGGTCTCACCTGCCAAATATCTTGCCTCTTAATATAATAAGCATGATCCACTTAATCTATAGGCTCTACTTATCCTCCATTAGATGCCAAAGCTTTTTTCCATTAATGGCATCATTCCAACCAAACAAATTAAAGATGCCTAGACCACCTTACTCTTTAGGCACACAAACAAACTTCCAAGCAATTGGATATTTTGTACTAGTGATAGAATCTATGCAAAGAAAAGCTCTACAACACTGTTCTATATGCCCCAATATAGTTTTAGGGATGGGGAACATAGCAGACCAATAAGCCCGCACACTAAAGATCACCAATTTGATCAACTGAGCTCTACCAGCATATGACAAAAACATATTGGCCCAATTATTCAGATTGTGCAGGATTTTTTCCTCAAGGAGTTTATAATAATTGGTTTGCGATCTTTTATCCACAAGAGGAACACTTAATACTAGTTAGGCAAACTAACTTTTAACATATTTAGAGCCATCAAAATCTTTTTTTTAGTATTCTCATCCACCCACCAAAAAAGGCCTTAGTTTTTTCATAATTAATAACCAAACCAATAGTCCTAGAAAACATTTCCAAACAATGTTGAATGGCTTTAGTAGAACTAAGATCTTTTTTTGCAAATATCATTATACCATCTGCAAACATTTCCCTAGAACCCTGGACAAGTAAACGAATCTTTTTACGCTTAAGATGATAATTAACATAATTATCATCAAACATTTCATTATAGCCATGGCCAAGTAATCCATAGTTAGAACAAATAAAATGGAGGAAAATGACCCCATTGCCTTATACCCCTTCTACCTTTAAAATAACTGTAGAGATTTCCATTCAAAACAATAAAGAAAGAAGGGGATTTAACACATCACATAATCTAATTCACCCACTACATAGGGAACTCAAGCCTAAGCATATATTGCTCTAAGAAATTCCAATCCAATATATCATAAACCTTCCTTAAGTCAAATTTCAAAGGCTTGATATTTCCCCTACTATAACCCTTCATAATTTTATGACAAAGCAAAATATTATTAGCAATAAATCTCTACTTAATAAAAGCCCCTTGACTATCATGAATAATAGAAGGAAAAATAAAAGATTTTACAGAAGAACTTGTAAAGAACATCATGAAATTGGTCTAAAATCATTTGCAGTAGAAGCATGGGCATGTTTAGGGATCAAGTGAATGACAATTGTAGAAATAGCAGAAAGTAAATCACCAGATTCAAATAATGATCAGATTGTTACAGCTATATCAACACCAACAATTTCCCAATTTTGCTAATAGAATCCAGCCGTATATTCATTAGGGCCAAAAAGCCTTTGAAGCATGACTCCCCTTAACTACTCCAACAATTTTTTATGGTTTTTTTTATAATTAATATCATTTTAAAATTAATACTATATAAATTTAATAATTAACATTTTTTTAGTAATCAAAATAGAGAATACAAAACAAATCAAAAGATGGTAGAAGTAGGATGCAAGTTAGATAATTAACATATTTTTATAATATGATCAAGTCTCTATGAGGTTTTGGTTTTTCTGGTTGAGTGGGGAAAATTTATAAAAATTTAATTATATTATAAAGATGCTATCCAATGAGTTACTATTATACATATATACTCCATCGTCCCAAATTTTTTCCACCATTTACTATTTTTGTCAATTATTTTGTATTTTTTTTATCTTTAGCATTTGAGTGAATGAATGTAATAAATAATAAATGGAGAACTATAGCTTTTAAATTGTTTTCTAAAAAATTAAAAAATATATTTTAAATAAATTAAAATTAAAATTAAGTTAAAAAGGTGAAATGATACAAAGAGCACGACACATAGTAAGTAGAATTACTTCCAAATGGTATTGGTTGTGGACAATATTCATAAAAATAAAAATAAATCATTTTTATTTAATCCAAACTTAGACAGGAAGTAAAAACACGCGTCTAAGCATTTTGTGTAAAATAACCTAAAAAAAGTAAACTAAAAGGCACACGTCTAAGCACTTTATCATATGACTATAGAATAATTTAAATTAAGCCATATTATTATCTTCTTGCTACTAACTAATTACCGGTCCTGATAGTTTTGAAAAAGAATAAGAAAGGCGAAAGTATTGAAAGATGGGTTGCATGGAGATAGGGAGAATGAGGAGTCGGCCGCCTTGTCTTATCCATGTCAAAAGATAGGAACCTTACAAAAACCCCTTATATAGTTTGGTCTAACCTACACTTTACCCCTTCTATTTTTTAAAATTTTTACTTTACTCTCTATATCTTTTACAGTATTTGATAACAACTTCTGAAATCTTAATTTAAACTGTATGATAACTATGTTCCAGTGATTTCAAGATTTTTTATATTTTTTTTACAGCTAAACAACCTTAAAAAAAATACTAATATACATTTACAGAGAGGAAAATGTATTTACAAAATGAAAAAACTAATAACTTAAAATTTTCTATTAATTATAAAAAAAATATTGAAGAGATCAAAATTACTATGAGATGATTATCGTATAGTTTAAATTATACATTCAGAAATTTTTATCAAACAGTGTAAAAGAAACAAGGGGGCAAATTGAATTTTTTTAAAAATAAAGAAGCAAAATATAGGTTAGCAAAAATCTCATGGGCTTAATTGTAAGTTTTCGCAAAAAATATTACCACCAGTTGCTTGAAGCTTACCAGAGTCGGCTTCTATACAATTCACACCTCCGTCTCACCAATCTTTCTCCATTTTTTTTACCATCTAAAATTTTGTAATATTTTTATATTTAGTAACTTGCTTTACAATACCACTCTTCAAGGTATTATTTTAATATTCACATATTTCAATTTTTTAAATTTGCATGTAAAAAGTTAAACGCAAAAGCAGAAATAACACAAACTTTTCCACTCAACATTAGTGGGACGAAGAGAGTATAAGGTAGAGCAGTATAAAAGGGAAAAATAGAAGTCCAAGTTAAAGTGAAATTTACCAATATTAAATAATTGTTATGGAATTAGAGGGATAAATATTAAGCCCGCTACTGAATTACAAAGTACTACTTCTGTTTTAAGTTCTTTGTACAATTTTAGTTTTTTTACTTAAATTTATTTATATTAATAAATTTTAAATATTTTCTAAGAAAAATAATATTTAAAACTATAAGTCCTATAGTTTCTAAACATAAATTTTTTTAAAATTTTTTAACAAATATTAATATAAATAAATTTAAGTAAAACTTATGCCAAAAAACTTGAATAATGCAAAGAACTCGAGACAACGAGAGTAGTATTTAAAAGTCAGAAGAAAAGGAGGAAGGGATGACTTGAATCCTAGTGCAGAGAATCAAAGGCCTAATCTCCTACCAATGCAGTCAAAGATGTGGGGACTATTTTTGTTATTATAGAAAAGAGTAATATATTGAGTAAAACTAATGCTGGGCCAACCCGCCAGCCCATGCCCATTTACTTTGTCCAAGCCCAAAGGCCCATAACCGCATCAACCCCATCTCCCTGCTCCCCTGCCAATCCCCTGTTCCTATTTTTTTACTCGGCCTCGTCAGTCGCCAGTCGCCGCTCTTGGCCGTCGCCGGCATCTATTAATTTTCGCCGCCACACCATTTTCTGGATTCCGGCCGAATAACAAGAAGATGAATCTGCTCCGAAGCGTTTTCAGATCAAGCGCTTCTCTCCACCCGACGACCAACAACGGTCGTTCCCTGCCTTGGTTCTTTACCGGATCGCTGAGATTTTTCTCTGCAGAAGGTGAACAGCCGCCGCAGGTATCGTCTTCGGCGACTGAGCATGATGCCACAGTCAATCAGTTCATCAAAGCCTCGGAGAAAGGTTGGTTTCCTGGGAATTTAACATTTGCGAGAAAATGATTTAGTTCCAGCTCAGTGTTCAGGGTCTTTGGACCTTGATTTTATCTTGTCTGGGTTTAAATTTCAGGGTTTGTGTACGGGAGAATCATGGGCATCTCGAGGAACACAATGAAGAGCGATGTTATTAGCCTGCTGGAGAAGGCTAAGTTGACGGAGGATGATGTTAAAGTCAGCTATAGCCGGTCCTTTTTCCCTCTTGCAATGTATTATTCTTGTTGCTCAGCTGTTTTTGAATTGTGATGTTCTTATTCATGTTTGTGCTTTAGGAAATACTCTAGCAGTTTGATTCCTATGGTAGAGGTATGTCTTAAGGGTTGTTCTGTTGTGTTGTGCTGTGTTGCTGCTAGGTTGGTGCGATTCCGAAGTCCAGCTGTGTATGGCGAAGCAGTGAGGACGATAAGGAATCTCCCTTTCTACAAGCTAGAGAGGGTAATGCAGTGTTTGCACTGTCACATAAGATAACTTGTTCTTTATCCACTAATGTAATGACATTCTCCTTCCATTCTTCAGGTTGAGGCTTCCCAGTGGGATATTCTAAAACCTTACAATGGTAGAACTGTAAGTCGCATATTGCCCATCATCTAGATGTTATTTCATTAGTTTTTGTTCATTCTAGCTCAACTAGTTCCTTTCAAGCAAAAGAATTAAGAGGAAAAGAAAAAGAAGCTTGTGTTGAATGGTAGTGATGTTGCATTGCTACTAATGTTGGCTATCAACCAAATGCAAATTTGTGTTCTTGCAACGGTTTAGACTTGGACTTATGGCTGGCTGCTGTCTTTGCCTTTGGGCACCAGAAGTATGGAGGGTTTAGGAGGACAAGAGGGATCTACGTGACATAGTGACTTGCTTCGTTTTATTGCACATTTACTCCATTAGTTTTCAGGAAGTAATCTCTTAACTGCTGCCATTGTAACTAAAAGTTAAGCATCATTAAGCAGCAATGGAATGAGCTATGCTTTACCAGATAGTGAGTGAAGCTAAGAAACATGTAACTGGAAATAAGCATAAATGTCTACAGAAGAGCTCAGCTCATTATTTGTTGTGATGAGCTCATTGCCTTTGCATTCCAAAAAATGTGGTTGGCTGTGCTACCCTTGCCCATGCTACCAGGCCTCAAATTAAGATCAACACTGTATGTTCTCTTTGTAGCTCTCCAATTAGTTTCCATGTTTTTTCTTTCTTAAGGTCTAAAGAAATGTCAGGAACCATTTACCTGGCAGTGTTCAAGTCTTGTCAAAGTCTTGATGAGTTTTGAGAGATTCCCAGACACTTGTTTTTATCATGAATAGAAATCTTATCAGGACCATTTTACTGTTTGATACCAAGGAATTACACCAGCCTGAGAAAAGAAACCAGTCAATCAATTAGTTAAGGTGATGAAGCTTAGGCCAGTTAAGTTTTCAGTTTGTGATTTGGAAAGTGTCAGGGATTTTTTTTTTTTTTAATTATCAAGATCTTTATGGCTTCCACTTCACGCATGGTGACATCTAATTGTGTTAACAATGTATGTCTTTACAATGTTGGCAAGTATTTTCCATTGAATTTTGAAGTACTTGCTTTCCAGGTCTTGCTCCAAGGGATTCCTCAAAATGCCCTTCCAGAAGACGTAGAACGCTTCCTTTCTGGCTGTGAATATGATCCATCCTCCATCCAGCTTTCTCCCAGGCAGGGGCTTGCTGGTTCAAAGATGGCACTAGTACATTTCCCGTCACAAACTCAGGCAATGAACACACTCATTACAAAGAACAGACGCTTCTGTCTCAATAGTCATATCACCGTGCGAGTCCTTCACTAGGTAAGTGAGCATCATTAGTATCTGGCGAGGACAAGTTTCTAGGACAGATGTTTCCCCATGAGAATTGTATGCTTCGACGTTAGGGCATTTAATTCTATGTCCTTGACGGTAATGAACTGATGCCAACCATATTTATGTTTTGAGAAACTTGTATTGCCTGTACGCGAGCGTGCAATTAGGATTGCAAGAGCAACACCATTACCAAAAACCCCATGTCCTGTCCTTTTTCTGCCTCTCTTAAGATATACAGTTACTGTTTGTGAGTTGTCGCAGGATTTCCGCAGAGCGATGGATGTGTCTCTGTGCAAAAAGCGGATATGATACTATCGACTGGGTGAACATAAACCTAAAACCAACAATCGAAATGGACCATGTCCACTTAAGCCAGTTCGTTTCATTTTAACTCAATTGGGCTAATATGTTATTAGTGTCTAGGCCAAACACACCATTGACCCAACTGTTTTTGTCATCCAATGTTCATAATAATTACAGCATGCCATCATTCTCTTCTCCAGGGTATTCGACAGTAGCCGTAACCTTGTACCCTTTAATATACTCCCTTAGTTATAGAAAAGCCTCCATCTCCTCTCTGCTCAGATTCTGTGGTAACCCCACCATTGTTCGTGCTAGCCCATTGAGTAACATATGTTGATCAAGCTTTGATTCGTCTATTCCATAATTATGTCGGTAGCCCTGTTCTAGCGGTAGAGTTCGTTGAGGAAACCAAATATTGGGGAATTTTGGAGATTTGGTACCTGTAGGTGGAGGAGACTAGAGATGGGGGAATCTTTTGTTTTGGCAACTGAAACTGGTTGGAACAGGGCAACTATAGTGGCGGAAACAGCAGTTGTGGAGGCTATGGTGGGGATCGGGGGGACCATGTGTAGGCTATGGCTATGGTGGATTGTGCCATACAGACCTATGGTTGCTGTGGTTGTGGCTACTGTGAGAGAGGTTGCAAGTGCCGTAGCTATGCTGGTGTAGAGGTTCTGCATAAACTTGAAACATACAAGGATTATTCAAAGGAACATCCGTAAAACTAGAAAAAAACAAAAGAAAAATTTGAAATTTTCTTTCCTCAATTCCCTTCTTTTCAATAGCAAGAACTTAGAACCCAAAAACATTTCAAAGAAATCCACGGCAAGTTTAAGGAAGTAGGGAAAGATGGTAAAGAAAGCCACAATCTAGAGAAAGAGAGAGAGCAGTCTACAAACCTCTCTCTGTGGGCAAATAAGCCCACACTGCGTGGATCTCACAGCCGATCAACATCTCTGATCGTTAAAACATGTTAATTTCTACTGAACTGATTGTTGTTGACCTTTCTCCACATCATAGAAAGCAAGCGGAACATCTTCTCTCGTTCAGCCAGCTCAGTTGGTTGTTGGGTCACTGTCTCGGCTAAAGCTGGGGTTTAAAACACTCCTAACATTTGCCCCTTATAAATGAAAAAAATTTAATATGACTCAATGTCCTTTAGGTTTCGAGAAACATGCAAAAGTGGTGTATATTTTTGACATATTCTTATTACTTTCATTAAACTCTTCCCGAGCATATGGTTATGAATACCAATAAAAAAATGATAAGGAATATCTTATAATTAAACAGAGGCAACTGCCTCCTTGTCCCCTCTTTCATTTTGGTATATTTAGTAGTATCTCCATCTTGCAAGTGAAGGCTGAAGACTAATATCTTTAAGATACAGCGGATTTTCCCAAACTCCTGAGTTAGCAGGTTTATTTTAGTCGTAACATTAACATAGGCTCCACACCGCAAGATATGGTTACTTCAAAATGAGTCAGAAAATCACATCCAATCAAATCGAAACACAAAGTTAAGTACTCTACCTCCTATTTTTACCCGATAACCCGTTTTAACCGTGGCTGGATTTCAGCAAATAATGGACGAGCTTTTTCCTACAACGAGAGAAGCAGTACACGATTCCGATTAATCTCTTCCACCACCAATTCTCCTTAGACGAGAATCAAACCCTTTTCGCGGATCAACAATGGCTTGAACCACCCCATATCAAACCAAAGCCCTTCCGTTCTTCTCCAAAATCATCTGAAAAATGGACAAGAACGGGACCATTCTCATGCATCGGTACGAGCTAGGTCGTCTTCTTGGTCAAGGCACCTTCGCCAAAGTCTACTACGGCCGGAACACCTTCAGCGGCCAGAGCGTCGCCATCAAGATCGTCGACAAAGAGAAGGTCCTAAAGGTTGGTCTCGTCGACCAGATCAAGCGAGAAATATCCGTCATGCGCCTTGTGAAGCACCCCAACGTCGTTCGCCTCCACGAGGTCATGGCCAGCAAGCACAAGATCTATTTCGTCATGGAATACGTCCGTGGCGGGGAGCTCTTCAACAAGGTCGCCAAAGGCCGCCTCAAGGAAGATGTGGCGCGTCAGTACTTCCAGCAGCTGGTCGCAGCGATTGATTATTGCCATAGCCGGGGTGTCTACCACCGGGATTTGAAGCCGGAGAATCTCCTCGTCGACGAGAAGGGGAAACTCAAGGTTTCCGATTTCGGGCTTAGTGCGCTTCGGGAGTCGCAGCGTCGAGACGGGCTGTTGCACACTACGTGCGGGACGCCCGCCTATGTGGCTCCCGAGGTTTTGAGCAAGAAAGGCTACGACGGTGCCAAGGCGGACATTTGGTCTTGCGGGGTGGTGCTTTTCGTGCTCCTCGCCGGGCATTTGCCGTTCCACGACGCCAATTTGATGAACTTGTACCGGAAGATAAGCAAGGGAGAATTCAAGTGCCCGCAGTGGTTCCCGTCAGAGGTCCGGAAACTCCTTTCCCGGATCCTCGACCCCCACCCGAGCACAAGGATTACCGTCGCCAAGTTGATGGAGAACTGTTGGTTCAAGAAAGGGTTTAAGCACGTAGCTTCACCGCCGCCAACACCCAATTCTGAATGGAGAGACTTGATGATCAGCGAGGTCCACGCCTCGTTCGAAGACAGTAACTCCGACTCACTAGAACGTGACGAGAGTTCGAGTGGCAGAGTGAACTTGCAGTCACGAAGCCTCGTGAGGCCGACCTTTTATAACGCCTTCAACATAATCTCTCTCTCAAAAGGGTTCGACCTGTCGGGCCTATTCGAGGAGGATTCGGACAAGAAGGTGGCACGGTTCACAACAACGAGACCGGTGGCTGAGATCGTCACCAAATTCGAGGAGATTGCGGTGGCGGAGCGATTTAAGTGCTGGGAAAAGGATGGGACTGTAAAATTACTTGGGTTGAGGGAAGGAAGAAAAGGGCAGCTCGAGATAGATGCAGATATTTTTGAGGTGACGCCATCGTTTTATGTGGTGGAGTTGAAGAAAATGGCGGGGGATACGTACGAGTACAAGAGATTTTGCTACCAAGAATTGAAGCCCTCTCTGAAGGACATTGTATGGACTTGGCAAGGATGTGCTCAATAATCACATGAAATGATAGTTTCAAGCTTTTATTTATTATGCACTCGAGAGCACGCGTGGACATGACTAAGTATGGGTCACAATAGAAACTTTCCTAAAACTATGATCTATATAAGGGATTAGACCAATTTTTAAAGAGGGGTCACCCTTAGAAATTTAAGGACTACAACTATGTATACCTCTACTCTGGAGTATTCCTGGTAAGGGTAAAACTAAAAATGAGCTAGTAGGGGCCTTGACTCATTAAAATTGTAAATTACCTATAATTTATTTTAAAATTTAAAGGTAAATACATTCTGACTCCTCTTTAAAATTAGTTGAATTCTATTGAAAGAACTATAGTTTAGGATAAAATTTGTTTTAATTACTCCTTTATTAAAGGGTAAAAGACAATAATTTTCCTTAAACTATGACCATGTTGCTTATTCGTCTTGGAACAATCGAACGTTGCATTCGTACTCCCTAATTCGTCTTGGAACAATCGAACATTGCATTCATAGTCCCTAAACATTCACAATGTTGCTGATTTGTTCTGCAGTCTAATGGAGCCATTTGTGTCTGATGGAAAGTTGACGTGGATGATGAATTGGGATTGGGTGGGCCAGATTTAAGGATTAAAACCTGGGCAGTACTCATTCTTTAACTTCCTCAATTCACATCCTCTGCTAAGGTAAAAAGGATCTAAAATCAGGGCGAGCAAGTGTAGAACGAATGTGGCAAAGATGAGGTGGGGTTTGAAAATTTTGGCTTTAGTCGCATAATTAGGTAATGTTCCTTCCAATTCTGTGTTTTATGAACATTATAGTTTGATTGAAAAAATATAGTGTAGTTAGGGATTTTGGTGTTGCAGGTGTTAATGTTGGTTGATGTGCTTTTACAATGTTTTGAAAACTTGTGATATATGCAGAATGCCTCTGAGTAGCTTGAATAAGGAAAAAGTTGAAGGGCAATGCTTTGAAAACAAATGGTGCAAATGTGGACTGTGATTAAGGTTTTTGGGTCAAAAATAGAGGTGAAAATATGTCGAGCTTTTTTCGGGTAGCTTGAGCTTGAGCTCGAGTTCAAGCAATTCGAGTCGAGCCTATTTGAGCTCGAGCCACAAAATGGGCTCGAATACATTTTTGGGCCGAGCTCGAGCCTAGATGTACCTGGCCCTATGAGCTCGTGGGCCTGAGAGGCCCTAGGTCCAAACCTTTATTCCCTTCATCCCCTAATCTGCCTAATGCCTGAAACTTGCTTGCCCGACTCCCATTCTCATCCACCCAGTCATTCCTCATTCGGCCACCACCAAGGATCGTGCCTCCAACTCTTTTACTAACACCTCCAGCCTAACTTACCTGACACCCAAGCTTTACAAATGATGGCCAAGGGCTGACTCCCCAAGCGAACGACGAACGTTGGACGTCAGATGCTGAAGATGAGATCATTTGTGCGGCCTAAGCTTGAATCTTCATCTGCACGCGCCTAAGGTTGAATTGTCACCGCCACCAGATCACGAATCTAGGTTTTTGCTCTCCTGCCGATTTCATAATGTGTGGTTGAATCTAGGTTTCTGCCCTCCTACCAATTTGAATCTAGGTTTCTGCTTTCTTGCCGATTTGAACTTCAGTGGCCCAAAAATCAACATGGAAGCCGTTAGCTGACGGTCTATGGTGACTTTGCAGTAAAGGTGAGTAAAATGTCAAGACGATGACTTAGTTGTAAAATTTGCAACACTGGGGTAGAATAGCAAAAGATTATAAAGTTTGGGATAGGTTTTCTAATTTTTTTTTTCTCTAGAAAATTGCAGATTTGGTCCCTCATCTTTGTTCTAAGGTGTAATTATGGTATCGAAGATTCATGTGTCATTCGAGCCCGCCGAGTGTATGGACCGAGCTCGAGCCTAAAAAAATTAGGCTCGAGCAATTCAAGCTCGAGCCCGAGTAATACTAAATATCAAAGCGGCCGAGCTCGAGCCCAGTAGCCTCGAGCTCGGCCCGGCTCATTTTCAGCCTTAGTTAAAAAGGAATCCAAATAAGTTGTATTATTGTTGTGCTGACAACAAATGTTGGTTTCTGGGTTGGTATATGCCAAGAATCATGAATGAAGTAAGGGGATAAAGGCATTCTAGTGGACAAAGTGGCAGAAGGAATGGAGTGACAGGGGATGGTTTTGTAAGTAGTTATGTTGGAGAGAATGTGTACTTGAAGCTAGATTGGCTTGAACACTATGTTAGTCTGAAATTAAAAAGGCTTAAAGATGTTGTAGGTAGAACAAGGGAATGGCTTATACGGAGCTTGTTGTTCAATGCATTTGCTATTATTTTTTTTAATTGGAATTGTGATGATGGGAAAATGATGCCTTGTACTTTGTTTTGAAATGAATGAAATGGTCTTTGTTGCATTCAAGCCTTTGGTAATGCTTAGTGCTTTGTCTAACTTATGTTTTTGTTTACTAGGTTGAAGGGTTGTTATAAGATATGTGGAAAAACAAAGTTCAATGATCAAATACAAAGAAAATAGGAGAATAATAGAATACCACTTGAACTTTATATACATTCTTTTTAACATATAAGAGTAACAAAATGAAAGTCTTGCAGTAGTTCAAAAATTGAATTTGTACAAAATATCCAGAAGATAACTCAGTTGTACATGTTAAGCCTATCCAATTTATATGTTTACAGTATGTCATCCAAGCAACAAAATATCCATTGGCCTTGGTGTCCAAGCTACTGGTTAGTAGTCCTAGGTGCTGGTTGGCTCATCACCTCTATCCCTCCTTCTACCTCTCTTATAACCTAGAAAAAACATAATGTCAACAAGTAGTTCAGAGTATGTCCATTTCATTATACCAAGCAAGGGTGACTTAAACTCATTGGAAGTTTTGGCCTTTATGGCAATGGCTGCGACAATTGAACATGTGCCTGACTTATACTTCCACTCTAACTTGAACCTTGCATAGCCAAAAGGGGGACAACTCTAAGGAAGAACTCATTACAAAAACTCATAAGAAAATGTGTACAAAATAAAATATGTACTTACAAGTTGACTACTCTCAATTGATGCACAAGTTTTCTTTTTATGAAACCTTACATTGTAATGCCCATAAAATCCTAAGTGATTTAAGCCTCGGGCTATGAGGAGAATTTTTTTTCCTAATTTGGGAATTGAGCTTATTGAGCTCGAGATACACTAAATTAAACGAGGAATGGATATATGCGAGTGTTGGACACTCTTGGAAATTAAGCTTGGCTTAGGCCAAGAAGATTGGTGGTGTAAATTGTGGATTTCAAAGGTAAGGGACTCAATTTGACAAAGGGAATTTTAGTAGTTGGACTTAATTGCCCAAATTTAAAAGATTAAAGGACTAAGGGAGGAATTAGCCAATTTTAAAGACATTGGATGCCATGGCTGCCACCTCCCTTCATTTTCCATTATTTTAATCCACCTCCCCTCCAACTCATCACTTATGATTCCTTCCTCTACCTACTTGTTCCCCACTTTTGACAAATTCTCCCAACTTGCACCAAAGTCTTCTAATTTGTCTCCTACTTTGTCTCTCATTCACCCCCATATGAATCACATGATCTCCCTCATTCTCTCCCCTCAAATTTCATCCATACATGCCTAAATACATTCCCATTTACTTCATTTCACTCATCCCCATCTCTCTCTACACTCTCTCACTTCAACTCCCTCATTTTTCTCTGTCAAATTTTGCCTTAAACTCTAAAACACCCTTCCAAACTCCTTCTTACTTCTAAATTCGGCCAAGACTCATTCTTGAGTATCCTTGAGTTTTTACCAAGTGTTCTTGGCATCTACAAACTCTTAAGAACAACCCGAGCAAGAAGCAAGAAGTAGATTGAAAGAATGAGACGTTTTTTAAAACCATTAACCAAGAGGAGTTTCGGCCAAGTTTTGTTCTTGACATTCTTGTATTTGAAGCTTGTGTTCTTGATACACATAAGCTTCTAAAGCCTTCCAAGGCAAAAAATCAAGTGGTGGATTAAAGAAAGGACGAGCAAGAGCTTGAAGGAAATCAAGCCGAAGGATTCAGCCA
Organism: Aquilaria sinensis; assembly: GCA_005392925.1. Taxonomy (NCBI): domain Eukaryota; kingdom Viridiplantae; phylum Streptophyta; class Magnoliopsida; order Malvales; family Thymelaeaceae; genus Aquilaria; species Aquilaria sinensis. Next base: position 389,333 of record SMDT01001635.1, read on the forward strand.
TACTTACTTCGGTTGAGGTATTGTGTGTTCTACCAAGCGTTCTTGGTATTTCCCATGTTTCTAAGCTATGTCAAGCAAGAATATGGCTTGCTAACTTTCTGCCCTTGTAGGATCTTATGCTAGAACAGAAGTTCTAGTTACAACAAGCAAGGAAAAACAAAGAGCTAAGCTTCTGAAGCTTTCGGGCAACAAAATTTGCTAACGGTTTTGGTAAGGATTCTTATACTTTTTGAGTGTTCGGGCCCTTGGGTGATGGATATTGGATGTCATGTGATCTTAAGAAGGCTACAGAGGGCTATGTTTTGTTGCTTAGGCAACTCTGTGCTAGCTAGCTCCGTGTAAGTATTACAGCTAGGAATTAAGTCGGCCAACTCAATTCTCAAACATAAAGATCTCAGATTTAAAATGGTTAACCTAAGAAATAAGTGTTATGAATCATGCTTGCTATGCCCGTCAGGGGAATAAGGTGTTAAGTGGTGTTTGTGTTTATGTGCTTCTATGTTTGGATGTGTATACTAACCCCCGATTATCATTATCATTGTTATATGCATGTATATTGTGTTTTCTTTGTTTTAGTGTTTTCTTTTCAGGAGCTTGGGGTATATTTTGCCATGTTATTCTTGGCTATGTTAGGCTCTAAGAGCCATACATAATCTTTATTGAGTTTATAACTCACCTGCCCTCCTCTACTTTTGTAGGAAAAGGCTTACTTGAAAGGCATTAAGGTCAAGAATATTGTATACTCTTTCTGTTGGTAAAGGTATAATGCATATGTATGGTATTGACTCAATATTCTAAGTATTATAAGTACTATGAGTTGCTTGTAAATCAAGCTAATAAGTGTAGACTTTGTGTGCAGGACAAGGTGATTTAAAGCTAGTGGAAACATAGTTTTAAGGTGGAAAATTGTGTTCTATGGCATTTTGGAACTATGGCTTGCTTGATAAGCATGTATATTTAGTTGGTCTCACTTTAATGACCAAACTTATGGACTTACCTAAATTCGGCCATGTATGTGTTTTAATGACTTGTATGTTAGACTTTGGACTCTTGGAGTTTTTGTTGCTCTTGGTGGACTTACCAAGGCCCATGCATGATTTATGGATTATATGCATTCTTGGAACTTAAGCATGTTGGAAATGAATCTAAATGCATGTCTTGGCTTAAATAAGAATTTGGTGAAAATGAGTATGTTCTATGGCAAATTCGGCCACATGCTAATGTTTAAGTGCTAAAGAGTCCACAAGCCTATGTTTATTTTGGAAGCATGCAATATTGTGCCATGTATCTGCACTTAAGGAAGAAAATGCAAGTGAACTTGGAAAAGCATGAAAATGGATACATGAGTGTATATGTGCACTGGTGATCACCAAGACACATGTAAGCATGCAAGGCATATGCATGAAAAACAAGTTTCAAAACTTAGATTGGTGTTTTGGTTGCCATGTATGTACTTGGCTATGTTTGATAACGAACATGAAATGAACATATAAATTCCACATGGGTGCTAGCTTGTTTTAAGAGCAATAAAATATCAAGAGAAAGTAATTAATGAGCTAGCACCGGTAATGTCCTGGGGTTCATGCCTATATGTTTTGACAAGGAATAAATGTCCCTTATATAGAATTCCGTTGCATGGTTAAGTAGTTGGGCCCGAATGGGCTAGGGGCTAAGTTAGGCACGACATGCATTATGGTATCCACTTCCACAAACTCTGTTATGCATTTTGACACTCTTCTTTCATAACTTAGCTTTTATTTTTTGAGCTTCAATCTCATCTGCTGCCTTTTTCCTCATTTTCTTAGGCCTCCCAGCCTTAGGTCGCCCAACAGAATGTGGGAACACTTTAGTTCTATTATCTTCGGGCCACATCTCACATCCATTAATTGTCATGATTATGTGCTCATAAGCTTTGAGATAGGTTTCATTCTTGTAACAGTTAGCTACATAATCTTCAGGTGAAAAGCTTTATGTCCTCATGGAAGCTATAGCATGAGGACAAAGAATGCCTGATAAGTCCCACTTTCTACATGCACAAGTTTGTGCTTTAAGGTCAACAACAAAAAAGTGTCCATTACAACCCACTTGAAACTGATCAGCTCCAGACCAGTCAACAATGCAAAAGACCAAATCTTGCTTCTTTTTTCTAACTTCTTCTGAATTTTTGGACATATAGAGCCACTTTGCTTTTTCTTAAAATCTCTCCTTTCATGGATCCTATTCATAAGCTTGAGTCTGATCATTTCCATGCATGATAGCAGTGGTCTGTCCCTAGCCTCTAATATCAACTTGTTGAAACATTCACACAAGTTGTTGAGCAAAATGTCACATTTGACAGAAGTGTCAAAGTGTAACATTAACCAATGGTGTGGATCCCTTTCAGACAACCAATTATGTGCTATTTTATCTTCATTTAGTAAATTCTTGCACATAACTCCAATTGCATTCCATATTAAGTCTTTCAAACATTTACCACTGAAACCAACCGCCTTGAAGTTATTATACATGTGTCTTACACAAAAGCAATGTTCTGCCTCTGGGATAAGTTCCTTTAACACTGGTACTAAGCCTGCAAACATAAAAGGAAATTACAATCAGATACATACTTAACATAAACACAATCAATAATATTAACACATTTAGACATCACCTTCTGTTTATCATTCATCCACTGGTAGCTATTTTCTTTATGAAGGTCAGCTATTAGATTGCTAAGAAACTAGCCCCATAAATCTTTGCACTTAGATTCAACTACTACCCATACAATTGGATAGATGCTATCATTGCCATCTATCCCAACAGCTACCAACAATTGGACTTTATATCTTGACTTCAAAAAGCACTCATCTAAACAAATAACTGGCCTACATCTAACTAAAAAGCCCTTTTTCAAACGCTCAAGACAGAAGTACAACCTAGTAAAGATCTGCATATCAAGTTGTAACTTGTAAAGTGAACCTGGGTTGTGCTTTTGAGCTTTATATCCATACCGTCTAACCTCTCTATATTGTTGTTCCTCATCCCACTCACACCCTTTGTTTGCAACCTTTTTAAGCCTCCAAGCTTTATGTCTGTTAATCTCAAGTAGGAAGTCTTTTCTCACACTTGCTGTAATGCCATTGGATTTTCATGTAGGATCTGCTTTGAATTGCTCTTTATATTGCTCAGCAAGCTAAGTGTGAGTAGCAAAATGATTGTGATGACCTCTGATGCATTTGTGTTTCAAATTCATGTTCTTAATTTAAAATGTAAGCTTCTTTTGCATGTGAAAACAATATATGAAAAATGGACAATCCTGTGCACAAACTGCCTTCACTTTGAATTTGTCATTTTTCTAGAACCATATTTTGTCATACTGCTTTTTAATTGAATATACCCCAACTGCCTTCTTGAAATCTGCCATAGACCTGAATTTCATGACACATAAGAATTGATGGTTCTTCATGTCAGTTAGATTATTGAACTATGGAAATTGATCTAAAGTCCCATCATCATCACTCCTACATCCACTATGCAACTCATTACTAGCTGCACTAACACTGTCATCCCCATCCCCTGAAATAGCAACCAGTAGCCCTTTCCCCTTACCCTTATTCCTTTTTGCACTTTAGGAAGTCAATCTCTCAGCAACTAAGTCCACAGGCTCATCCTGAATGTCATCATCAGCTGCATCTTCATCAGAAACATCATATTCACTATCAACAAACTCTGATCCTACATCTAATCCTACATCAACTTCTCCCTCTTCAATACCATGTGCATTTGATCATTGTTCAGGCCCAAACTCTCATTCAACTTTATTTCTTCTAACTCTGATCCATATATCGCCTTGTTTTTGTGTGGATAAATATCACCACAATATATAACTCACTGTACTACATCTCCAATTCAATCCACATTTTTTTTCTTTGCTAATATGAAGTAAGTATAAGTTATACAGAAAAAATAAATATATTCTAGTTAGTAAAGGTTAATAAGGAACTTGTAGGTTACTCGAGACATAAAGAATTGTGAGCCATATCGGACATTTTAATTTCATTTTGCAAATTTGGTGGAGGGTTCAAACCCTACCACAGCTGAGGATGAATGTTCCTTGTTGGATTTGTTCCAAACTAAACTTTAGTTTTGATGATGACAAGTGCTTTATTTTAATGTGCTTAATCTTACTTCATTTGGTCAAAATAAGGCTTATTGAACTTATGCTTAATTTCCAAGTGTTTCAAGTGTTATCTAAAAAAATATGTTTTAAGTTTATTGGGGAAACTTGTTTTTTAAGAGAAGTTAGTAGGTTATTAATTTATATTAGTGGTTGAATCAAGTTTGATTTCCAAATGACAAATTTTTCTAAGTTGTTTCAAGTTTAATCCATTAAATTCACAGTTTAACATGTATTTCTATCACCTAAGTCTAACCTACTCCCAAGTTTATACTTTAATGAGTTAAAATGGTTTAATCCGTAGTCTAAAGTTGCTGGGAATTTTTGAGACATCAGATAACACGTTAAACTTTAGTTTTAACCTGTTAAGTGGAAGCTTGAAAGCTTCTGCTCAAATTCTTCGAGTGACGCAATTTCAGCCAAAATTTCAAATATCATTCGGACGAATCAGATGACGCCACCTGGACAGTCCTGCAGAGCATTTAATGACTTGTCTCCAGTTGCTTTTGACCGTTAATAGGCAAAATTAAGTTTAACCTGTTAAACTCGCAACTTAACAGGAAATCTAGAGCATTTTTTTCTGCGTGAAAAACAGGACAATGGTCCCCAGTTTTTAAGGAACTTTTCAGCAGGAATCCAATAGTCTAATAGCTTTCTAAAAAGTATAATTACACCAAGATATATGTTGTAAATCTCTTAGCAACTAGAAAAGATAATCCATCATCAAAGAGCTTGAACTTAAAAATTGCCAAGAACTTATGCTTTCATTGGCTTATCTAGCATTGAGTGTTTTCATAGTTCTTACCACCTTGTAACCACAAAATTATTAAGCCTGTCTTGAGTGTTTAAGTGATTTCCTTGTAAAGGAAAAAGAGTTAGAAATGTTTCTAGTTAGCCTTTGGTAAAACTAGTGATTGGTTGGGTTAAAGAGAACCACCAAAGAAGAGTGTTCTCTTATGTGCTATTGTGTACTCTTGTGTTTCATAATGGAGAAGAAAACTCTCAAGTAGTGAACTTGAGGAGAGAAGTAGGCTCTCAAGAGGAGAGACCGAATCTCTATAAAAATTCTCTTGTGCAAGCTTCTATCACTTTTTACATACTTGATCTTTGGTTGGTGTTTTATGCTTCTTTTATTGATTGAACTTGTTTGTTTTCAAATATACTTCAAAGGTAGCTTTCAAAACAAAATTTATGTACATTATGGTAGTCATTTTTTTGCTAGAATATGGTCATTCATTGCTTCTTAAGTTGAATTTTAGTTTAAAGGTTTAAGATCCCATTTTTAGTTTGACTTGGAAGTCAACCAATTCACCCCCTCTTGGTTGCACTTGGGACAACAGTCCTGAAACTAACTAAACTAGAGTACCAAACCTCAACCGAGTAAAAAGCAGAGCATGTGTAAATATGCTTTTATCATTTCAAACGGTAGTGCAGCAGGCCCATTCCCCTCAGGGAGCTCCACATCCCCCGTGATAACATTTATGAAATCCATGTTTTGATCATTAAAGTATAGTCCCTATCTCTTTAAAAGATCTTCAATTGGGTCCCTACACTTTTAAGCGCTTTCAATTTAGTCTTTATATAACATTTTATTGTGTAATAAAAGAATTTCAACATTTACAAATGATTGTACAAAAAGTGAATGATATAAATTAATATGTTGAACTATTAAAGGATAGACACAATTACTGTTGTCAAAATCTCAATTTGCATATTAGATTCTTATGACTTTACAATCTGAGATGAAAAAAACAAACAATTCGATTTGATTCTATAATTACAATTATAGTTCTGATTTGATTTTACGACTGTAATTCACAAATAATAATAATAATAATTTTATGTGAAATCCCAATTTTGATAACCTTTGCCACAATTTTAAATGAAACCTCCACCATGTTATGCGTCAATAGTCTAGCACAACAATCTTAGAGTTAACATTTTGTACAAAAGCTATGCCGATCTGGTATATTTGTTCTATCACATCTGTACTCGGCCATATATGGAGTAACTGGAAACCTGTTGTTATTTTAGCAACCCCTGTGGTAGGCTTTTTACGTGTTGTTGGGACCTCGTGGGTCGGCGTGATTTGGACTTGTGGAGGCGGTTGTTATGCATGCTTACTGGTTCTGCTAGCCTGTTTGCTTGGATTCGAAGCCACCTTGCAGTCAGTTCGTTTCGCTTTAATTGGAGCAAATTAACATGTTTTCCTACAGACCTCGGTCAAAAGTTGTTTGCCTCACATGCATACAATAATTCTAGCATGAAGTAATTTTTATGAACATTGGAGGCCAAAAATGTTAAGGTCAACATTGAGTTTGACCAAGAAACAAATAACACATTAACGGGGTGGAGTTAAAGCGAAACAAACTGGCCCTAAATATAAACCTATATTCGTCTTAGACCCCAAAATACTCACCAAAGTTTCCCGAGTTCACATCGACATTGCACAAACAGGTGCAGCTACCACACCAGAAAACCAAGAGGTCCAATACAAATTATCAACTGGGGAAGAGGATCGCTGTCACTGTCCCGCAAGAGATGCGGCCACCGCAATAATCATGCAAGATTCCAACAACCTCTTCATCTGGCCTAGCAGGTACCATATCAGCATTTTGCAAACATCTCATAAACATTTCAGCGTGACACACAGGAAGCAACAAGCTTTTCAAAAACTGCCAGTCGTCCACGCATTCCAAGCCAGTGAGCGGGCATGAACTACCATCATACAAGAGAATAAAACAAGCCAATCGTACCCAACGGCAGTTGAATCGCAGAGCAACTACTGCTTTGCCTGCTACAACATTGTGCAAGTCGAATCCTGTAAAACAGTCTATACTACTGGTAGAACAGCCATGAAGAACCTTAAAGGTACCCACCAGCATACAAACCACAAAGAGGAAACTGGGAAATTGTTGAACAGGACAAGAAAGCTCTGCTTCATAGGAGGGGCTCATCCTAGGACCAGCACCCATAAGAGGCCTAACAGGCAGAACTACTAGAGCACACTGAATTTCCCAGTCTGAGTTCTCTTGCATGATTTTAACCACTTTCCTGGCACTTAAAAGCATCAAGCTGAAAGGGAGTGAAGAGACTACAACTGCTAGGAAGAACATATGGGTCTCAACTTTCAAACAAGCGCTATGCATTTCTCATTATAATCCAATTTACAAGTATTTCCACCGTAAAGTACTAAAAGGATGGTGCAATAAACGAAGAATGAGGTAAGAAAATTATACAAGTATCTGAGATTAGTAGCAGAAAATTGTGTTCCATTATATGCCGTCTGAACTACCATTGAAACACAGAGAACTAGTAGTACAAAAGAAAGATTAAAAATGAGAAAAATCATTGAAAGAATTAGACAAAATGAAAAATGAACTACCCTATAATTGACAGTACCAAAAATGACGGAGAGAGGGACAGAGAGAAAAGCTTACCTTTTCCTCATCCCTCCACCTACTCAGTGTCTGAAGGTAAATAGAAAGAACTTGATGGTGAATCCACAGCTACAAAAGTTGATTTCTTCTCGCTATGTGATAGTTTCTCTAACCCAGGTTTCAGTTCCTTGTTGCAGAAATCCTCAAACTCTCGTTTATCACCACCCTTCTTCTTCACCTCCAGGACTACCAAAGATGGTGTCAATTCGAATATCTCTGCAGCAATCGTCAGTGGTCCCTTCACACCTTCCCTAGAACCCTCTAAACTCACTCTGCAATCCTTCTTCCTCACCGTAAAGCTCACCAACTTGGCTATCTCCTCAAGTTTCGATATAATCTTGGAAACCGGTGCACCAGACACAATCCTTGCCTCGTCCCCCCCTTCTTCGAATAAGCCAGATAAATCAAATCCTGCCGAAAAGGATATGATATCGAACGCATTCAAACTTGCCGGTCTTGGCAACGGCTTCTTTCTCAACAACACCTCTGGTTCGGTTTCGGTTGAATGATTGGAGGCAGCATCATCATCATCATCATCTTCATCATCATCAACCCCATCCTCATTAACATTGCAAACTCTATCATCCTCTATATAGAATTTTATATGCTTAAATCCCTTTTTGAACCATCTATTCTCCATAACCTCCAGAATCGTCATCCGGGTCTCCGGATTGGTGTCCATCAAACGCTTAAGAAGCCTAACTAGCTCCGAAGAAAACCATCTAGGACACCTAAAATCTCCTCTGTAAATCTTCTTATACATGGACATTATATTCTGATCGTGAAACGGCAGATATCCAGCCATTAAAACAAAAACAATCACACCACAAGACCAGATATCTACCTTGGCCGCGTCGTACCCTTTCCTCGCCAAAACCTCCGGCGCGACGTAGGCCGGCGTCCCGCAGAAGGTATGAAACAACCCATCTTGCCTAATCTGATCGGAGACTGCGCTCAGCCCGAAATCGGAGACCTTCAAATCGCCGTTTTCGTCGAGGAGCAGATTTTCCGGCTTCAAATCGCGGTGGTAGACCCCCCGGGCGTGGCAGAAAGAGACGGCGGAGATCAATTGCTGGAAGTATTTCCTGGCGACTTCTTCCCGGAGCCTGCCCTTGGCGACCTTGTTGAAGAGCTCGCCGCCGCGGACGTATTCCATGACGAAATATATCTTGGACTTGGTGGCCATGACTTCGAAGAGCTGCACGATGTAGGGGTGGCGGACGCGGCGGAGGATGGCGATTTCGCGCTTGATGTGAGCGATGAGGCCACCCTTGAGGACCGTCTCTTTGTCGATCACCTTGATGGCGACGCTCTCGTCCGTCTTGACGTTGCGGGCGAGGTAGACCTTGGCGAATGTGCCGTGACCCAGAAGTTTTCCGACCTCGAAGCGGCCGAGAAGCAGACCCTCCTTGCCGCCGACACTATCTTTCCGGCCAACCGACGACAAAACTGGTGGACTTTCGGCTGAACCCATCGGGTGCAGCTCGGATTTTGGGTCTTGTGGCTGGGAGATTAAATTGGAAATAAACAATGATTCGCCATTGAAGGAGGAAGATCGGATGATTTGGTTTTGTTGTCGGTTTTCTTGGGACCGAGTGGTGCAGAAGGAAAATTGCTGCCGACTGGGAAGCAGATGCATTTTATGAGAACTATATATTCTAGTCTTTTACAAATAGGAATAAACCCCTTTTTAGTCCTGCATTTGTTCCAACTTTTGAATATAAGTCCTATAATTTTTCATTTCTAAATGACCTCTTAGCCTTGCGACACATATAACATGTACATGTTAGCTAAGTTGAGCTTTACTGGCCCATGTCGTCCAACATTTCCCTTCACCTTAGTCATAAGTGTGCATGCGCCCATGTAGTTGCCATAGTGCTTGTTTACAACAAGTTGAAAGTCTTCTGAAGTCTTGTTTGAGGGGTAAGTCTAATATTCACCATACTCTTTATATTTATCCATATTTTCATTTCAATACTACCTTTCATAACTTGAAATAAGTGTAAATATATCAAATCCAGTATTCTCCAAAAAATTGGTGATATGTACAAATAAGATACTAGATATGTACGAACTCAATGTATAAAGAAAATGATTAATATGCAAAAATAACGTGTGACATATGTACAAATGAGATTATAAATATGTTATTAGTATGTAGGGGTTCAACCTCTCACAAAAATAAAAAAATATATGTGTAAACACGTCAAATTTTATTTCCTGTCAAAATTATAGATTTGTACAAACCAGATGTCATATATATATGAAACTCAATGTAAAAGGTAAATGCAAGATATGTAAGAAATATGTACTATATATATACAAATGAGATCAAAGATCTGTTATAGATATATTCAAACTCATGCATATAATTTTTCTTATATATACATAAATTTATATTCATTTGAACATATTATACTATTTATATTTTCATACACTTTATGCATCGATTTAGATAAATAGGTTTATTCTTTCGAATATATGTGATTGTATATTTCTACAATTTTGTTTATGTATTTGTATATGCTATAATTTCATATGAAAATTTTTCCTATATTATCCTTGGGTACATATAGTTTTATGATTTTGTAGGAATTGTTTACTACTTATGTACACATACATGCTGAAAAAAAAAAACAATAAATGCTTAATTGAAAAAATTAAAACAAATGAAGCATAACAAACATATTTGACTCCAAATCCGTTCTTTTTGCTTAAAACCTAGCCATTGCAAATAGTAGTCGCCACACTTTTGCCCTTGTCCCCACCATCTACCACCATGCCAACACCATCATTGTCGCAAACCACTTGGCTAATGCGCCACGGCCATTGCCGCGATATTGCCATGGCCGAAGATCTCAACCTCACCAGTTTGGACATTCATGCTCTGATGAGAGATGATGGTATTGTGGTTGGAGGCTCTGATGAGAAGGGGCGACAATGTGGCCAGAGGCTCCAGTGAAGGACGACGATGGCATGGCTGGAGGCTCTAATAAGAGATGACGACAATGCGGTTGGAGGCTTCAGTGAGAGACGGCAGCAGCGTGGGAAGAAAAGAGCGAAGGAAATATATGAACAAGAAAAGGGCATGGGACACATTTTTTACTTTTAACTAAGGCATATCAAACTTTTTGCCTATAGGACGCATATGAAGTATGGTGCATAACAAACTTAGCCCTTGTTTGAGCATCAAACTTGCAAGTATACACAATATAGGTAAGCCAAAGAAGCTACATTTGGGAGTTTGTAAAAGCGAATTTCATCAAGAAAAAAAAGAAAAGAAAAGAAAATCATTTGCCACAAAAATGGCTTTTCTTTTTTTTTTTTCCTTTTTTTAATTATTATTCAAAATCCTTACCATTAGAATTGAGCTGAGGATGAGTCTTTTATTAAGCTTGAGTAAAGACTTTTGTCTATGTCAATGCTCTAATTTTAAATATTAGGTGGATAAAATACAACAGTTGTCACTTAACTTACTTTATTGTCCCAACCAAGTCTAGATCTCACTAGGATGGTGCCAATCAATGGCAACGTGTGGAGTTAGCAGCCGGTTGTATCTCAACAGGATGGTGATGGTGACCCCCAGACGAGCACTGCCATGGCCCTTAAAAGTGAATAGGACAATGGCAATGTTTGCGGTGGTGGTTTTCATAAGCCGAGTTCAGAAAATGGTGAAAGAATGAAAAGATTGGCATTTCTGTCGGAGAGAGAGATGAGAGGCGGAGAGAGTTTGGCAGCAAGCTGGGAGGGATAGATTAAGAGGCAGGTGGTGAAGGAGGCTTGCAAGGGTGTCTACGGCATCAACAAATGTGAGAAGATGGTGGTTGTTGGGTTGCGACTAGGAGGGATTAGAGTTAGGATTTGGAGAAGAAACCATCTTTTGTTCTCTAATCTTTTTATTGTTTTTCAAATTGATCCCTTGCATTTTACCAGACATACATACATGTGAAAAAATGATACAAGCAATGTTATGAAGTTATATATACATACACAACAAAATAGAAACAATTTTAATATCACATTATAATATAGATAAGTTAATAAACATAATCGTACTAATATGTAATCACATATGTACAAGAGAATAAACTCATTTATACAAATAATGTTAAATACATTATTATTCATATATAAAAGTTTATTCACGTACATATCTATAACATATCTCTGATATCATTTATAATATGTGTCACATGTTTTGTGTATATTGATCACTTGCTTTTTACATCGAATTTCATACATATTTGTCATATAATTTGTACATAACTACATATCTCAAATTTTTTCAGGAAGTAGGATTTGACTCGTTTACGCTTGTTTTTTATGGGAGGTTGAACATATACATACTATTGAATATATCAATAATATATTTTTTTATCTCATTTGTACATATGTTAAACATTATTTGTATAGATCTCTCACGTTTTTGTTCATTGAGTTTGTACATATATATTTGGTATATAATTTAAACATATATCCAATTTTAGGATAACACAAGATTTGATGTGTTTACACTTATTTTATGTTATGAATGATAATATTGAAATATAAATATATATAAATATAAAAGGTATAACGCACGTTAGACCTATCTCATGTTTTGTACCGACTTTGGATGAAATACATATCAACGTAAAAGGGGAAAACAAAGCTAGCAAAGTTAGCTGAAAATAAAACACTCCTCTTTTCATGGTGAAAAGAGTAAATTCCACATTTCTAAGCTCCTTAAACATTAAAAAAAAAAAAAAAAGGCACCGAATTCATTAGGGTTAATTACAATTTGTCCCCTAAGGTTTAAGTAAAATTACACTTTGCCCCCTCTTGTTTCAAAAATATACAATTTATCCTTGAATTTTTAATACAGTCCAACAATAACTTTTGAAATCTTAATTTAGACTATACAGTTGTCATCTTCAAACAATTTTAATCTGTATGGTATTTTTTTTTATAATTAATTGGCATTTAAAAAATACTATTTTAAAAAATAAAAGAAATACAAAAAGAAAAAACTAATAAATTAAATATTTATTAACTATAAAAAATAACATATAAATTAAAATTACTGAAATATGGCTACCGTAATATTTAAATTAAAATTTCAAAAGTTATTGTCGAACTGCATTAAAAAGGTGGGGAAATTGTACATTTTTAAAATAATGGGGTAAAGTGTAATTTCACTTAAACCTCAGGGGGCAAATTGTAATTATCGTAATTCATTATTAAACGTACGCAAATACGAGAGAGGGATCCGATCAACTGCTACTATTCATTAATTCTTAAAGCCTGGCCCAATGTTTCTCTTGAATTAAAACTTGGGCCATGAACAGATGGGCTATAATTACTAGCGAATCCCAAAGTGGTAAACATCCAGATCCTTTGCAGTTTGCGAAACCAGCTGCAAATGACTCGATGGAGGAAAAATTTTCATGGGTGTAACATTTAATTATTATTCTCTTTTAAGTCCTAATCGATTGATGATCCTGGTGCCGTTCCAAACCTATTGATACTATTTTGTTTTGGTTTCTTACATGATAAAAATACAATTTATTTTAATTTAAGTTAATTGATTTTAAAATAATTTATTTTTAATTTGACATTTTTTTACCGAAACTAATTTTAATTAAAATTTAATATTTTGTAGCTACAAAAAAAATTGAAAATTCAATTTTTTGAAATCTTACTTAATTTTTGTGAATTTTTTTAATTTAAATAATTAAAAAAAAATCATAAAAATTTAATAACATCATGAAAAATTATTTTCAAATAGATTACTACATCTGCATAATATTGAATTTTAAATAAAATTAATTTTAGGTAAAAAATATGTAAAAGTAAAAATAAATCAGTTGACTTAAGTTAAAATGAATTGACTCTTAAAGAGTTATTATCTCACATCAACTATTAATATCCTTATTAAACTATTTATATACAGTCATTTAATAAATTTAAACTTTATTATGGTCTTTTCTGGTAGTTAATGAACAGTTCAAAGTGTTACTTTTCCCTACAGAATGAAATAAACCTAATTTTATAGAGATAAAAAATAAATTATTTAAATTATTTATTAACTAAAAAAATTACTAACTATCAAAAAAATTATTATATAATTTAAATTTATTAAAAGATGGTTATTAGACAATTTAAACATGATTATGAAAGTTTATGCCAAACAATGTTATAGTTTAATATAATACCAATAAATAATTTTCATTTATAGTTTTAAGACTAATATGAAACATTTTCAATAAATTAAGAATCAAATCGGAACAGTCAAGGACAAAGAAAAAACAATAATTCCATATTAGTAACCGTCCATGAAATTTACGCCTCACAGAAGAGAACTCATCTAAAACCTAAACCCAATATTTTTAAGTTTAGTGAATTACACTCTCCCCACCCCTTGGTTTAAAATTACATTTCCCCTCTATAATTTCATAAAGTACATTTTTTTCTCTTATTCCTTCACATTATTAGTCAATAGTAGATTGCTGTCCCTTTAAATAAATAAATACCAAATACCAAATACTAACTAATAATTTACACCGTATTGCTAGATAATTATTAAATAATTTAAATTATTTATCCATTTAAGCATATATAGTCATTCCATGTGGTTAACCAATTGTTAACTAGCGATTTTAAGGAATGCAAATAAACTAGAAAGGGGGTAAAGTGTACTCTCAGAAACTAAAGGAGAGAAAATGTGAGTTTTCCAAACCTTAAGGCTTTATGTGCAAATTGCAACTAATCCTATTGAACCAAACTTAGGTCAGCCTGAGAAAGCTACTTTTGGCGGCTGACATGATGGTCCTCGTCGATCCCCTCTCAGCACTTTATTATGTTACTTTGAACAAGATAAAGAGACCCGCCTTGAGGCCTTAGTTTGGTACCTTTTCCCCCCTTTTAATTCAATTCCTTTAGTTTGGTACCTTTTCCCCCCCTTTTAATTCAATTCCTTATTTGCTTAGATGATTCGAGCATGCTTCTAACGGGCATCCGTTTATTAATTTCATGAATGTGTTTGGTCCTGAGTGATTTAGTCCAGTGACAACTCACTAGAAATTAGAAGTTTAAGCTCCACCTCTTCCATTTTTTTCTTAAGTACCGCATATGCTAGTTTAGTGGTATTCCAAGTAACAAATAAACAGATATATCATCTAAATCCTATACACTTGTACGGACTCTTTTGAGTGACAAAAACAATTTAAATGTGTTTTGATACTAATTACATCATCGACACCCAACTTCAGTAATTTCATCTTATCTCTTGATTTTCAAATTTCCTGGAGAAAATATGTATCTTACAGTTACATAAAGGAAAAACCTTTAAAGTTTATACAACTTGAGGAAGCTCGAGGCATAAGCTTGGAAGCTGTTAGTCATTTTCACAAGTTTCCTCCGGCTCTACAATGCATCTCCCTTCTTTGACTTTAACATAGCTTGTAATATAATTATGTATCTTAGAAAATAAAATTAACAATTTAAATTATCTTTTCACTATAAATATTATTGGATGATTTAAAATTTCAATATAGTTACATAATAATTTAAGTTAGAATTTGGAAAGTAGATGTGGAACAATGTAAGAAGAAAGTAGGGTGAAGTGCAGTTCTCCAAACCCAAGTATGAAAGTGTGACTACAACAAGACTTTAGGGGATAATATTAAGTTAATTCACCCAAGTCCTGTATCCTTTCGTTTCCTAGTCTATGTCCTAAACGTTGAGAAAGTTCCGTGTTCGAGTCGTAATCGTAAACGTTTTTATGCTACAAGTGGAATCGTAAAGCTTTATGAAGTTTTTGGTTGAGCAATTTAGTAATAAAACTTTCACAACTATCAATTATAACTAATAATCACTCTAATATCATAAATACTCAATAAATATACATTAGACACATACTCCATTCATCTCATGTTCTTTGCACCATATTTCTATTTAGACCCTCTCAAATTTTTTTCACCAATTCCTCTTTTGGTAAATTTTATCAAATGTACGCTCTCTTTCTTTCTCTACGATCCCAAATGTTTTTAGAACTCTATGCCTTTTATCTATGATTCTTCCTTCAAAGTTACGTCCTTTTTTACCACACTAACGGTTTCACGTTTCATGCTTCATTTCCCAAATTTTCTATTGGGCTTTTCCCGTTCTACTTTCCCAAAAGATCTCCTTTCATGTGTTTTGGTTTTGCTGTAGAGAAATGGATGCACTTTTTTCTCTTCTTTAATCGCCGTTGCAGCTGACAATTCCATCATTGGGTTGACCTCCTCTCCCTTGCCCGGATCATCCTTGCCCCGTATGGGTCGGCCTTGTTTCCCCAGTCCGGATTGGCCTCCTCTCCCTTGCCTAGATCCTCTAATACCTTGTATGGGTTTGATTGTCTGAAACGTCCTCATCTCCTATGGCCCCTATCGTCTTTGTCCTGTTACAGTTTGTCCTTGTGAAAGGCCAATAGTTGGGGATTGTTGTGGCCGGAGAAACATTGATGGCGGCCTCGTCGTCATTGATGATTTGTTTCAATTCCAAGTCTTTTGAGCTGAAATTGGAGAAGGCAAACAAAGGCTGCCAGAGAAACAGTAGCATATGTTTTGGTTTGCTTTTCCATTAAGCATTCAATTGTGAGTTCTGCTGGATTGGGATCGTTCGAACTTTCAATTGTTGTTTTTGGGTGTGATATTCGAATTGGTCATGGAATAGGATGTAAGTTTCTGCTGGATTGAGGAGTAGGGACATTTTCCGTCATGCTCAGCTGTTCTAAGTATAAGGGCTTCGGCCATGCTTCGTTGCTCTGAGTGATTGAGAACATGGGCAAATTGGTAAATGCACAATCTTTCTTAAAGGCACATGGCAACTTGAAATGTTTCAATTAAAATTGAACGGATGGAGTATTTAGGTAATTTAGATAATAAATTTAAACAAATTCAAAGTTAGGAAGGCTAAAACTGACATAGATGATCATTGGTTAACGGTTTGTGATTATTGTCAGATATCACTGACAATTAATCAACTGGAGCTATACGTGATTCAAGAGTCCTAGTGTTCGAGTAATGGCGTATGATAATTGATAGTTATAAATGATTATTACCTAGGTATCTTTCTATAAATGGCAAAGATTTGCACAGCTAATAGAAGGAAACTTAAACACATCTAAAAGCAATTCTTTTAATAAAAAAAAAAAGCCAGCAAACACAAGTGAATAAACCTTTTAGCCTTTCCTCGGTTATTATTTGAAAGTTAAGGTTATTAAAATTGGGATTATACATGAAATTATTTCTAGTTTCCTGTAAGTCGTAATTGTAAAATCATATTAGAATCATAATTGTGATCGTAGAATTTAATTGTATCATTTTTTTTCTATTTTAGATCGTAAAATTATAAGATTTTAAAATTCAAATCATAATTATTTTTATACTCAAAATTGAATGTAATATATTACAAAAGTATGAATGAGAGTGAATAATACTAAATCTAAGGGATAAAGAAGTTTACTGCACAAACTCTAAAAGACATTGGCTATAATTAGTCCACTTCTAAGTACTTATTTTGTATGAAGTGTCTGTAGAGATGTTAATGGGATGGGTTCGGGTAGGGTTGTGCAATTCTAGAACCCGCCTTGTGATACAATCTATACAACCTGAATCCTACTCACAACCCGAATCGGGTAGGGAACCCGTATCCCACCCTTGCACTAGTGGGTAGGATGCGAGTTCACGACCCACAAACCTGCCAAATTATTACATATGAGATTAAGAGAAATATATATAAGATTATGAGAAATCTAACATGTAAACTACGATAAATTTCTCACACAACAACAATAAATATGTTCAAACAAAACAAAAAATAATAAATAATCATGTCCAAACAACACTTTATTCTAGTAATACAATTCTCATTAATACCAACTAGTCAAATATAAATAAAATACAAACTATGCTTGTCAAGCCATTTCACATTTGTTCATGTCGTGTGTCAGTGGTTTTAATGAATATAATATTTTTATTACTTTTAATAATTATATATATAAATACACACACGCATATTGACATACATAATATACATCATTTAGTGGAGCAGGTTTGAATCGGGTTAGAGACGGGTTGTTGGCTAAATCCGCATCCTACCCGCACCCAAAGGATTCTATTATAAAAAAAATCTGTATCCACCTCAAATCCATTTAATTAAAAAAAAATTCTACCCATCAAATAAGATAAGGTTCAAATTGACATCTCTAAACGTCTGTTTTATATAAGATGCAATGTTACTCCTCAAACCTTACCTTTACCTGTATGCGTCTCCTTGCGTTGCTGTTTTATCGGCCAGTCCCAGACAAAATTACGTTTTTAACAACGTTATTTGAAAGTTGGTTGGTCAGTAAACAGTTGTGAGCCTTTTTTTTTTTTTTTAAAGGATTGAAGCTAGCACACGAAGCTTATCTAGAGAAGCTGCATTTAATACGTAGTGGTCTGAATTAAAGACGTTGGGCAGAGGGGATCCGTACATAGCGACAGATGATGTCTCAGGTCCCCATTTCCTGCCTCTCCATGCAAATTATACTGTAATACATATATTCCCCATTCACAAATCACAAGAGACTCGTTAAAGGAAAAGCAAACACAACTAAAATCCCACAAATTAAGATTTAAATTTCATATTGGATGGTGTGTTATTTTTTTAAACTGTATAAAATAACATTTATATAATCTCAAATATACCAGTTTTGAATAATTTAGACATATATACATATCTGAAAATTAAATATATATAAAAATATAACATTAACACATAGAAATATACAAAAATTTGAGATTATAAGAATGTGAAGTATATGTTTTATATATGTAGATTAATTAAACTTTTTTTCATATAAATATTCAGTTATATATATTAAAATCATAATTTTTAAGATATAAAAGGATAAAAGCATAATTTTTTATTTATCAAATATTACTAAATGTTTGTTATAAAATTAATCAATTACATATACCTGTAATATATTTTCCCTAAAAATACCAAAAAGTTGAAAAAAAAATAAATAACTTTTCTTATATGTAATATATTTTACCTAAAAATACCAAAAATTGAAAAAAAAAAAAATCAATAATTTTGCTTGACCGATGTCGAGGCAATACGACGTGCCTATTTTGAGCGTAGGGCATGTATGCTGAAATTCACATGCGCTTAAAGTTTTGGCTCAGTAACAACTTAACAGCTAACAAATTCAAGTTCATTATTATTGGCACAACCGAGGTCGGAGTTTAAGGGCAAGTTCAGTATAAATTAATTAGATTAATGAGTTAATTTTTTTGTAAAGTTTAAAAGTGTCTAAATGGAGTAGGGATGAGTTTCACCTTGGTCTTTTAAAAAAATTACTAAAATGTCATGCATTAATATATTTTTTTCTCTCAGTTGGGTTTTGCTAATCGAATTTAGACAGAATAGCCTGACAGTTCTTCTCGTTGTGCGCCATGTTCCACGTCCTCCGGCCTGGTTGACCGTTGGATCTGGTTCTCCTTAGCATCATGAATCTTTTCCCAGCTACATTCGACGCCAACCGCCTCCGTCTTCCACCTTTAGTGTCTTCTCCGAATCACCCTTCGCCATCGGCCGTCTTCAACCGCTTTCCTGTAAGTTCTTCATATTTTTCCGACCATGTACCTTCACCATTGCATAATATATACCCTATTTTACTACCGATTTACGTACTGATAATCTTAATTAATTTAATACATACAACTCCTGTGCGCAAAAGAAAAAACAAATGCCACACCCGAAAGTTGATTGGAAGACAGTTTTTGCAAAACAATTTTTTCTCTTTTTTTCAGCAGTTGTGTTCTCTTCTCTGCACTTCCTCCTCTCTCTCAGGTGCAAATCTCTATCTCTCTCCCATCTTCTTTTTCTTTCTATAGTATCTTTATTTTGGAATGAATTGTCAGTTAATTAAATGATAAAGGTAATTGCCTATTCGATCCAGCTCTATTTTTCTTTTGAAAAGGAAATTTTATTTTTTTTCTCCGTATGTACTTGATGTTTTTCTGGAATTTATATATATATATATATATTTGTGGTGACTTTAGAGTCAGACGATTACTGTTTTTATCTATCCCCATCACTCTAATTTACCTTTGTGTACAAAGAGTAATTTGTTTTCCTCTCATCTTTGTTTTATTCTCAGAAGCAAATAGAACAATCTGGTTTTCCGTCGCACCATTAGTTTCCATTGTAATTTTTCCTTATTTTGCGGCCAAGTAATTATTTTGGTTGGGTATTTTCATTTTCCTTGTTTTGTAAACCTTGTGGTATGGTCATTAATTCTTATGATAGCAAATGATTGGTTGAGATTGCTATGATAAAAAGGTTAGGAACACAATTGTTGTCATGTAGCTATAATGAAAAATGCATATCCGAGAAACCTGAAGCTAAACTCTGGGTAAATAGTTTTCACCGAATTAGTGCTCTTCAATTATGTGGTTATCATGAATAAGAATGTCTGGTGCATGTATAGGAATGGACAAGGGAAAGAAAAATGAATGGCCCGATAACCCCATATATGGTTATCCGGGGTGGGTTCAAACCTACACACTCACCTTTCTTTTTTTTCATGACTGAGGTGTTTGCAAAAGGACTGAATGACGGATGCTACTTGACCAAAGTTGGATGGAAACTTATTGCTGAGAAAATGAGGAACGGGACAGGGTACCTGTGGAATGTGAACTACCTGCAGCACAAGTGGAACACTTTACAGCAAGAGTATGATGACTGAATCATTGTGCTTGGCCCGCCTGATGAATGGCAATAGAATGCAGAGACCGGGCATATAGTCACAAACAATTATTGGTGGGCTCATCATATCGAGGTATTGTAATAGTCTGTTATGGTCGATGTTTTCATGTAATGTTAAGCAAGTTGAATATTGTAATTCAGTGTGTCAAGGGTAACATGTGTTAGTATGTAATGGTTGACATTTGTCATTCGTTTCAGGAAAACCCGAAAGTAGCTAAACTACGCATAAAAAGGTTTCCTGACCTTCGCCAAATGGAGGCCCTGTTTGCGAAATCCCAGCATGCATCCCATAATAACAAGAATGACTTTTTTCCTGTAACGAACCCCGTGTCGGCCGAAGACAATGTGATACAGATCCTGTCAGACTCCTCCACCAAGCAATTCCCCCGTAAACCTGTCTATGTTTATGGAAGCAATAAGCCTGGTGCATCAGCATCATCAGCTACTTCTGTTGGTGTTGAGTCGACCAGCATAGGTCATGTTATGCAAGTTGTTGGTTAGTTGCCTAGGGTTAGAGAGGCTGATCCATCCTGGTTGCATGCAGCCACTTTCTTGATCAGAAACGACAAAAGCATGCGACATGTTTATAAATGGTACAAAGGAGCCGAAAGTATGGTTTGCATGGCTTTGGATGGAGCTGGGCCTACCGTGACAATTGCCACTGCCCACAATGTATGTCTTTGTCTACCATCAGACACCTAGTTTGGTTTCAATTGGCAGTGTACTTATGCCATGTTGTGCTATCATTTATATTGTGTTCGCGGAGGCAATTATGTATGTTTAAAACCCCTATGGTTGGCTTTTAATGGTTATAACTTTGCTGAAGTGTTTCTAATAAAGTTGAATACTTGTTCTGCCATAATTATAATAGTACATTCCTACATTGTAGATACATATTAGGCCTCCTTGGACAATTGTTCCATATAGACCAAGCAATGTGTCAAGTTTTGAGCTTGAAACATTATTAAGAAGAAGAGTTATTAGTACATGCACTTGCCCTTCATTTATGCCTAGTCGCCTCAACTATTAATTTTCCCTAATTTTTATTGTATTACCTTTTTTCTTGGTTTTTTATGCATTTTTTGTAAGTTTTCCATTGATTACGTTCGTCCGCGTCATTTTAGATGTGTTTTTTCCAATTCAAAATTTTTTTTCCTTCCTTTTTTCCCTATATTTTTTGGTTCCTTTTTTTTGTTTGTAAACATTTTCAATTTTATTTTTTTTCTTCTTTTATATTTTACCCCGCCATTTCATTTTATTTTCTCTAGCTTCATGACAACTAATCGATTTCAGTAGTCCAAATAACTTTAGGAAGTTGTTTTCGTACTTGTTCTTTACTTTAAGATGACTTGTTGGCAATACGTGGTTTTGTTTTTAATAAGTGTTTTTTATGTTACCAGTTTCTCCTTGTTCTTTGAGATCTATTAGTTGTTCTTTGTTGGTTTTTTTTATTTGAACAAAACCAAGTTCCTAGATGTTGAAATTAGCCCTTTACTTATGTTAATAAAAATTGGCATAAGGTTGAAGCGAAAAAATTAGCTATAATCGAGCGGAGAAATTTGTGTGTTTTACACATTGAACCAATACTAGTTAGACGCAATTTGTTGTACTTTCAAATGTATTACTTTCACTGTAACTCATTCTTTCAACTTAGGTGTTCATTTTTTTAATTAATTTGTGTTTGGTCTTTTAATTGTTCATGTTTTTTTTTTTAGATAAACTAGTAGTTATTTAATTTGAAGTAGCTTTTTGTATTTGTATTAGTAGCACTATGTTTTTTTAGAGTAACTTTTTTCTTTGGTCGTTTAGTTCTACTTGTTTGTTATTTTATTTGTAAATCATTGTCATTTTATTAGTAGGAATTTGGTTTGTTCTTAATTCTTGTTATTCTGCTAGATTAACTTTAGATTTGTTCTCGTATCCTTGTTCTTTTAACGGTTTGTATTAGTTGTTCAATTTGTTTATATGTATTCAATCGCTAAACTAGATATTTCTTTTTTATAAGTAGCTCATTCTCTTTGGATTAGTACCATTTTATGAGGATAAATTTTTAGTTTTCTCAATAGCAATAAGGTTTGTTTTTTTGGTTGATTCCTTTACTTCGTAGATAGAAAAAAAAAAGTATACGTAAATGTTACTTTAAATTTAAACTAAATTAGAATATGTATCATGAATTCAACTACTTTGGAAAAAATTTAGAATAAAAATTAAAAAAGGTTAACAAATGGTAAAAATAGAGCAAGATTGCGTTTGTTAAAATCTGGGAAAATTGAAAAAGATGATAAAAAGTAAAGGGAAACTTTGGGGAAGGGGTGAAAAAAATTTAAACCCTAAAAAAGTAGGGCAACAGTACAATGGAAAAGAAAAAGAATCAACAATAAAAACTGAACATAGTATACAAAAATGGAAAGGAAAACATTAATTAAAAAAATTGTGTAAAAATGGTGACATTAGGTACATGTAAGCCAATAACACACAAGTTTTATCCAAACAAGAAAACAATAATAGTTTATTTGAATGGCAGCCACATTAGATTAAAAAAATAACAATAGGTGCTGGTCCTAAATAATGCGTCACGGCTGGGTACCCCATGCCAAGAAAAGTGCTGCGGATATTTTGTCATGGGTGCGTACCATCGACACGGTCTCAGCTTGCAAGTCTTCCTCTTCTAACTGTTCTGCACCCGAATATGCACTGTTGGGAACATATGAACCATGTGTGTTGTACAAACTTGATCTGGGTCCTCATTTTCATTCCGTTTTATGTAGTTGTACAACACACAACAAGCGATAACTATTTTTTTTTTTGTATGCTCGGGGCAAACCGTCGTAACCGTATTAGAATTGGGAATTTTCCCGTGACTCACTTGATAACATGTTCAACCACATTACGCAATGATGCATGTGCCCCACTTGGCCTAGATCCACAAAAGTCATTATGGTGGTAGTGTTCACCTTTATACGGTGCGAGAAACCCTTCCATATTTGGGTATCTTGAGTCCACCAAATAGCAGCGTCCTAAAAGAAAAAAACATTTCATTAAACTTTTCATGACACCTACTAGTTTTGCGAAAGAGATTCTATATGTTGGTTGGAAACTTACCAGGTAGAGCTGTTGGGAAGTTCGAGCCTAGCTGGCCAATGCAAGTACGCAACACTAAACTGTCATGAGCACTCCTGGGCATCCCGGTAAACACATTTGTGAAGTACATACCAAAGTCCACTACAACTAGCATGTTTTGTGATGTATGACCCAACCTGCCCTGATAATATTTTCTATCAGGGCCTGCATATATCCCATATATGTATGTACCATTAACTGCACCAATGGCACCCAAGAATGCCCCATTCCAATGGCTTATAACAGTCGAGTGGGGGCTTCTAAAATCCGGCTCATTTAGTAGAACAATTTTCTCTGCCAACGACACAACCGATCTCAAGACCTTCCTAAACCATCTGCATATGGTATCTGTTGAATGCTCAAACACCTGCCGAACATCACAGTACTTCCATCCATGTGCCAACACAGTGACAAACATGGCAAGGCCTTCATACGTAGCTATTCTACGAGAGCCATGGAAATGGTGGTTATCCCACAAGTCAGTATGTAGGTCCCAAAAACATTCTCGGGTCATGACCATGTGAGAGTAAAACTCATTTTCACTCTCCATCAAATGCTACAAATACTGAGTACCAGTGATTAGCTTCTCATGGTAAACTAGTGCTCGATGGTGGAATGCCTGCGTATGTGATGATTATGCCCATGCAAGCAACATTGGTACTCTAAACATCATAACCAAATGATGATGTGTGCATTGCATATGCTGCACAACTGTTGGTATCGGTCAGGACCTTGGCGGTGTTGTGGGGGGTGTGTCTGGTGGGAAGTCCTACGGTATATTGACATCAATTCCAACTACATCTAGGCTCAACTGTGTCCCAATATCCTTGTCACCTACTTCACTATCGATACCCTGTTTATATATGAATCTAAAAGTTTGAATTAAATTTAGCACATAGTAAAGTAACATTATGTAGTAACAATGCAGTATGCATTCTGATCATACACGCTACAATTGCCAGTATGTATTGTCAAACCAAATAAAATCATTAACCTTTTAATACTTACACACACGTGTTTGAAGTGTACACCTCAACATAGGTAGAATAACAGTACAAATGACATAGCGATAAGGTAACATCCTAATAAAAGACAACGCAAAGTCGTGTCATACTAACAGTTCATAAGGCAGACATATCAAAGCTTGCCAAGTCACTTCCTATGTGTAATCTCTTTCCGAAGCCAATTAACCTTGATCTCTGTTGTCCAATAACCATTGATGAAACATTCTCGAAGACCCTATTCTCCAACAAACATGGATGATGCATCAAGCCATGTTTCATCGCCTTCAGTTATGCTTGGTAACGAAGACACTACCTTTAAGCATTTAGTTATGCTGGTGTCATGAGCGTACTGTTTGGAGGTGGCAGATACAGAATCCAGTCGCGCTTGACTATCTTGTAAAATTGATATCCACTCAGTAATAGTCGTTGTGTGGTTGGGGGAGCTTCTCCTCGGACGTTTCCCCGATGAACTTTGCCCTTGTTGGTTGGTAAGAGCATAGCCCACTGATTGATGTGGTGTTTTATATTGTGCTCTAATGGGGGGGGGAGAAGCCGAAGGAGAGTTTGTTGAGGTCCAGTGCACGGGCATCTAATTGAGCTGCCCTTCTAGTAGCACGTAATGACTGAGGACTCACATGTACTTGCTACGCCATAGGTGGACTAGAAGATTCGACATGTGGGGATCACCTTGGTGGAATGAATGTGGGCAATGAATGTTGCCGACCGACAGCAAGAAATGGCTGTGGAATATCAGCAAGTAGCTGGGAAGACAACCCATGGCATGAGAAATCTTTGACTGGACAAACATGCTCTCCAAGTCTTGCCAATTTGCCATCTTTTTGAACCTGATTGCAGCAACCTCAGGATTGTTCTACAATAATTCAAAAAAAAAAATGCTATTAACACCTTATGCTTAGAGTCACAAAAACAATGAACATGTATTTGAATCTAACAACGGTTACCTATATATGACTTTCCCACCACTCATCATCCGTGACAATTGTACCAGTGTCCGAGTCCTATCCTAGCCCTGTCGTTGATCGCAAAAGCCGCTTCCAGGTTCTATACTATCGTTTTAGTTGTGGCCATTTGTTCTTGAATTGACCGATAGTGTATGGCCGACCGGTCTCTTAATAAAATAAGTCTTTAATTGTGATCCAACCTGTCTTCGTTGGATGTCCCCCTTCAACAAGGCCGCGTTGGACAACATTAGTCGCTATTCAGCAAAAGACAATGGTGGTCGTGTGATCCCACAAAGCACGATCACGTTTGGCAGTATCGCTACCTATATAGAACTCGCTTGACATATGTGAATCTCTCTGCCTACGGATAGATAAAAATAGAAATGGTATAACTCCAGAGTCGCCACAAATATACATATATATATATATATCAAACAAAATTCCAGAAAAACATCGAGTACATATGGAGAAAAAAAACAAAATTTCCTTAAAAAAAGAAGTAGCCATATCGAATAGGCAATTACCTTTATCATTTAATTAACCGACAATTCATTCTGAAATAGAGATAATATAGAAAGAAAAATGAGAGGAGAGAGAGAAATAGAGATTCGCACTTGAGAGAAAGGAGGAAGTGCAGAAAAGAGAAGACGATCACTGAAAAGAGAAAAAAAATTGTTCTGCAAAAAATGTCTTCCAATCAACTTTTGGGTGTGACTTTTTTTTTTTTCTGTGTACAGGAGTTGTATGTATTAAATTAAGTAAGATTATCAGTAAGTAAATCGGTAGTAAAATAGGGTATATATTATGCAATGGCAAAAGTACGTGGTCGGAAAAATATGAAGAATTTACCGGAGGGCGGTTGAAAACAGCCGACAGTGGAAGGTGATTCGGAAAAGACGTTGAAGGTGGAAGACGAAGGCAATTGGTGTTGAATGCAGCTGGGAAAAGATTCATGGTGCTAAGGGGAACCAGATCCAACTGTCAGCCCAACTAGAGGACGCGAAACATGGTGGAAGGTGCTCAGGCCATGGCAAATAGTGAGGAGAACTGCTGACTGTTCTGTCTGAAACTCATCCTTACCCTATTTACACGCTTTTGACCTTTACGAAAAAGTGGACTGATTAATCTAATTAATTTATACTGAACTAGTCCTAAGTCTTTATGGAGATATAAAAATCCACCGATTTGTTAGATTGTTTAATTTTTATATAGTTCTATCCAATACCATAATTTTAAATTAACTATTATTAAAATGTTAGTTGAACTTTGTTTGATCCATAATCTAATTAGTACAATTTGTTTATTAATTAATCATATGTGTTTACTACTTTATGCTAACTTTGTATATATGTGTGTGTATATGTCTTTTCAACTTTTTTTTCCTTCAATATTGATCGGAAATTTGGAAAGAGACTTTTAAGTCCTATGCTCTTTTGTATTTCAGTTCATACAACATATATAACAAACATAGCTTTTTTAGTTGGTCGTGGCATATGAGATTAATTAAAGATTAGAATAATTTATTACTCCCTTCATCCAAAGCTCCATTTATATTTATATGAGATTAAGAAATGATAAGAATATGTAATTTTTTTTTTCAATTTTACCCATGCCTCATTTCTTTCTCCCCATTTTGCCACACCATTGAATCACCTATTCGATACCATCAAATCATACTGTCCACCTCTCACTTCACACCTTCATCCTCAGCTCACGTTGTCTGTTCACCCACCATCATTGCCGCCTCCTCAAATACCCACCATCTCACCCCTACGCAATCC
This sequence comes from Aquilaria sinensis, assembly GCA_005392925.1. Classification (NCBI taxonomy): domain Eukaryota; kingdom Viridiplantae; phylum Streptophyta; class Magnoliopsida; order Malvales; family Thymelaeaceae; genus Aquilaria; species Aquilaria sinensis. Next base: position 416,576 of record SMDT01001635.1, read on the forward strand.
AATTTACCTACTATTGAATCATATTATCCTCATTTTATGACTCTGTCTTCACCCCACGCATTTTCCATACCATCAAATCACACCATCAAATCGCTCGATTTATCTTACAATTCGTTCAATTTCGAGCAATGTCTCAAATGGGTGACTTTGTCTTAGGGGAATTGATGATTAGAAGCCATCCAGACTTCTATGACTTCATCAATTTGTCGAACAACCAAACCTTTGGTAGACAAATGATTCAAACAGATTAGGATTACGGCGGAGGCGGAGGAGGGCGACGACAAATGGAGAATGGTAGCAGAGGCGGATGACCTATGACAGAGGCAAATGAGCGTTGGTGGAGGTGGACGAGCGATGGGGCCGGCGGAGACAGACGAGAAATGATGGAGGAGGAGGTGGACAAGCGATGGCGGAAGAGACCACCAAACCCATCGATCACACTAAAGGAAGTAAATGAGATTGAAAGGTGAAAGTGAATGTGATATGAGGGCAGAATAGTCATTTTATACTATAAAACTTCTCAAAAGAAGAAATGATGCAAAAAATTTGGGACAATTAACAATAAAAAATGGTGCAAAGAATATGAGATGAAAAGAGTAATTACAAGTACAAACTCTTTTAATTGACAAAACTTAAAGTTTTACAGCTGTTCAAGTTAATTATTTTAAAGTTCATATGGAGATATATAAGAAGCAACCTTTATAGCTCATATATAAAAAAGATTTTAGATGGGTATGTCTTTATATATATATCTTATTCAGACACGTGTGATATGTCCCATTTTCATTATTTAAGGGGGAAGATTTTGATTCACGTCGAATTATCTGGGACCAAACTCATTGAATTAACAAAGTTTATAATTAAAACGGATTTAGGTCTAGTTCATTCAAACATATACTAGAAGCATGACTACTGGAATAAAAAGCAAAAAAAAAAAAATCTTTTGAAAAGAAATGTCTAGGCAAACTTCATAAAAACTTTATACTAATATCTAATAAAGATTTATGCAATATTATTTGAGTAAACGTGTATGGTCTTTAATATTTAATTATTAATTCTATTTTAGTTTTTAACCTATTAAATGTTCTGTTTTAGTCCAAAAAATGTTAAAATTATTTCATTTTGGTTCTCTACTAGATAAAATCCATTAATTTAAAATAACTATTTGATATAGACTTTTAAAATTCAAATTTAAATATTTGATAATTGTCTTTCAATAAATTTAAAACATTTAATAATTTTTTGAAAGTTAATAGATAATTTAAATTAGTATTTTTTTCTTTTTATGTGAAATAAATCCCATTTACAAAGAGAAAAAAATTAATTTGAATTGTCCATTAACTTTAAAAATTATTATAAAAATTAAAGTTATTATAAAATAATTATCAAATAGTTTTCATATTCTAAAAATTTATTATGAGATGAATATATTGAGTTAATTAATTTCTTCCACTGAGATTAAAATGAAATATTTTTAATAGATTTATGAATGAAATAAAATATTTTTAATAGATTTAGAATCAAAATAAAAAAATTAATAGGTTAGAGACCATTCACACAATTTAATCAATATTATTTGACTGATAGTTAAAAAGGTTAGTGATATCCATTGCTTTTTTAATATATGGTTAATTTATCCAATACAAAATTTTATAGTACTTCTGTCCCAAATTCTTTGTATCATTTTAATTTTTTGACTCAGAGTTTGACTTAATGTTTTATATTAATATTTGTTAAATTTTTTTAAAAAAATATATTTAAACACTATAAGTTTGGTAGTTTTTAAATATATATTTTTTAAATTTTTTTAGTAAATATTAATATATATATATATATATATAAATCAAATTTAAATTAAAAAATTAAAATGGTGAAAAGAACTTGAGACGGAAGGAATAAAAAAATTTAGTTATACCAGATGCAAACATTTACCAAATAATTGACTTTTAACACTTCTTTACAAAGGCGACATTGACAAGAGAAAGAAATGAAAATGACACTACAATAGCGCTAAAACTTCGCGTTTTGTATCAGGCATGTACACGGAAGTCAAAAATCGACCTCATCTTCTTTTTTTATTTTTTATTTTTATTTTTATTTAAAATTATGTAGCACTACTGGATGCATGCATGTATAAACAAAGAAGCAGACTTTTAGAAGATTTAAAAGCAACATTCTCTATTTTTAATATTTTAATTCATATTAAAAAATCATTAGTGCTGGAAGAGAGCATTAAGCATTCTTATTTAAGCTTTTACAGAAACGAAGTGAAACATTATGCGTTGACAAGAATTATCCTATTTGCTAAATAATTATATAAGTATATAATTGTAGATTCTAGTAATTGCAAAAAATCTTATAAGTCTAAAATTGCACTTACTAGTAAAGTCCTTTCAATTAGTATTACATATAAGAAATTAATTATAAGTACTAATGGAATTAAATCTGCTCTATTAGTTATTAGATAAATGAAATGGGCAAGGGTAATAGTTTGATGATAAAGAAGTATGAAAGATTGGTAAGATTTTCAGAGTTCATCGATTATTCATAATCCTCTCTGACTGAAACTGAAACTTGAAAACATACCTTTTACCTTTTTTCTTTTCTCTTCTTTTAAGGTAAATAGGACCAACGAGAAAGAAAACTAGGTACAAAGGAAATGTTGGCAATAATTAGAGGGTCAAAGTTATAATAATTCCACAAATTTAATCTCAGTTCATATCTATAGAACATAAAATAAAATGTTGATTCCCCAAAGAACCGTATTTTGGCATTTCAAGCTCCATTAAAAAAGTTGCATTTTTTAGGGCAAATGAATCTGGGGAGCATGGATTAAAGAAGCTGAGTTGTAAAAAAGGAAAAACAATAAGTTAGTGGCACCCAGGGCAACGGTAATATTCAGTCTTGGCAGGTTGCTTAAGGGGCAATCTGGGAATTTAGAAAAGTTAACGGTACTTTTGTGACATATAAATCGAAAAAAGGGTTGAGATTAGCAAAAGAAGTTCTATTCTTGCGCTAGTCTCTCTCTAGGAGTAGCAGCGACAGAGGGGGCATAGAATTAGTGCGCGGCAACTGCCCAATTAATTTGTTTTCTCACTCTGTTTCTTATGTTCTCTATGAGCTTTTTCGCCCCATTGTTTTGTTTCCGTTTTAGCTCTCTAGTTTGATCCTCTCTGCAACTTTCTTTCTGCTCTGCCATTGGATCTTTTGCTTTCAATAATAAGCAGTGCTTTTGAAAGAGCTTATCTTCTTTGATTCATTTGGGGAAGAGCCATTTTTTCGGTTGGAGGTAAAAAAGGGGGCTTTTGGGGTGCGAAGGTGTAAAATAAGTCATGGCAGCTCCTAAACCAGAAGAGATCAGCCATCCTCCAATGGACCAACTTCAAGGCTTAGAGTACTGCATTGACTCAAATCCTTCATGGGGTGTGTTAAATTTCTGGGCTTCTGATCAACCCAGAGTCTGTTTGATCTTTATGATGCCTTTTTCTTCTGCAAGGCTTTTCTGCTTCGCCTATGTTACTGTTTTTAACTTTTACCGTCTGAAAAAAAGCAGGGGAAGCTATAGCGTTGGGTTTTCAGCATTACATTTTGGCTCTGGGGACTGCTGTTATGATCCCTTCATTTCTTGTTCCTTTGATGGGAGGCACTGATGTGAGTTCATGGTTCTAAGTACATATAGATATGTTTCTACTTTTAGATCCCTTTAACTTATAGATAATAGAATATTCCTTTCATGGGAACTCTAGAAATATTCTCTTGTTTTCTTGAATCTTCCATAATCAAGTTCAAGTGATTGATATGTATCTGCTTTTCTATTTGCTTTTGTTAATTTGGTCTTCAAAGGGAGATAAAGTGAGGGTGGTTCAGACTCTACTCTTTGTTGAAGGAATCAACACTCTTCTACAGACGCTGTTTGGGACTCGGCTTCCAACCGTGATTGGTGGTTCTTATGCGTTCATGGTTCCCATCATCTCCATTGTTCATGATCCTTCCTTGACGAGAATCGAGGATGGCCATGAGGTTAGTGATTTGCTCTAGACAATTTCTAAATCTTTCTACTCTACTCCTGTTTGGTCGTAGAAAATTTCACATAGGTAGTCCCAAAAGGTCAGCATATGTGTGACCCACCCACATGCCTATAGGCTTCACTTTTTATTACTTTGAGCTCTGTACCACCGATTTTAAATTGCTGAGATTGTGCCCACTTCGCAGTTGAGGAAACACAAGTCAAATCAATTGTAATCCTTCGGCTGTTTTTTGCTTTTATTATTCAATGGACGTCTCCTAGTTTATTTGTTGCTACTTTCTACTAAAGAAAAAGCATGTATGAAGACCATATTTTACTTTACTTCTATCAAATTCACTTTTGCAAAGAGCTTGTATATTGTAGTATTTTTCAAACAAATTTATCTCTAATTTATAAGGAGCTAGCCCTTTGATGTGCTTTAGCATTCAAAGACTGTATCTTGGTACTGTCACTTGTATAGGCAATTGTTGGCTTTTGCTAGCAGCTAATGAGTGTTGGTGAACTTCATTAACAAGAACCTGTAAATAACGAATGTTCATCAAATGTTTAGGTATAGCGATTCCTAAGAACTATACTGAGGAATTTGCCCTTTCACACATTTTAAATGTTTAAAGGTCGTTTCGTGGTACATTAACATGTGTACAATTCAAGTGATGGCTTTTGCTAGCAGCTCATGATAGTAGTGAACCCAATAAGAATAAGAACCAGCTAATGAATGATTACCATACGTATAGAGATTCCTAAGCACCATGAGAGCTGTCCAAGGTGCACTGATCGTGGCATCAAGCATACAAATCATACTGGGGTATAGTCAGATGTGGGCTATTTGTTCCAGGTACAGGACCCTCTCACATATAGCACAATTCTTAACCTGCATATGTTCATAAAATGAAAACTGGTTTGCACTCTCAGGTTCTTCAGCCCGCTAAATATGGTTCCAGTTGTTGCACTTGTGGGTTTTGGCCTCTTCGACAGAGGCTTCCCCGTGGTACAATAATTAGTAAAATACCAGTATTGTCATTATATCTTCTTTCTGTCTTTAGTTCTCATTAATAATGTGTTATACTAATGAATGTGTTATGTGTAGGTCGGTCGATGTGTGGAAATTGGCATTCCAATGCTTATACTCTTTGTTGCCTTCTCCCAGGTAACAAGCATGTCTCCCTTTTTGTATTGATAAGACTCAAAGGAGAAGAAAATAAGTTCAACAAAACCATAATTGAAATGCAGTTTGGCCCCAAATTCTCACTGTGATTTCTTTCCCCATTGCATCTTGGATTAACTTAAACTGAGCTATTGATCACCTTCACTAGTCCTATAGATGCCTAAGAGAGAGGCATTGGCCAGGTTTTCAGTTGGGTCATAGTTAAAATCAGTCATTCCACAAGTTGAATTACTGATTTGGTTGCCTCAGCTGTTGGATATCACTTGGTTGTCTGACCACTAGGTTTTTCTCATACCATGGACAAGAACAAGAACAGAGTGGGAATTTGAACTTTGGATACTACAGTTAATGTCTTAATGATCATGAGTTCTGGTTGTTTGTCATCGGACCAGTAGGTGACAAGTCACTTTGGTGTTGGGTTATTTTTAATTGTTGCCTCACTACATGCAATTTTTTTTAAAATTTATTTATTATTTTTTTATAGAGTCATTGATACGATTTTTTAAGTAGTTTGAGTTAACACTGCTTTGTGTATCACTTTAGTCCTCTTGCACAATGGAACAAGCAAGAACTAGGTAGAGAAAAGGAAAAGCCCTTTGTACTTGAAATCACAAATTTATGTTCACATACACAATTTAGCAACTTACAATTTAGAAAAAAAAATTACCGGTAATATAGTTTCTTCTTTCTTTGAGACCTTGACTTCATTCTATGCTTTTGTTTCAACTTTCAACAGTACTTGAAGAACTTTCAGACAAGACAACTTCCTATACTTGAGCGGTTTGCTCTCTTAATATCGATCACTGTAATATGGGCATATGCTCACCTCTTAACAGCCAGTGGAGCATACAAACATAGACCGGAACTAACCCAATTGAATTGCAGAACTGACAGGGCCAACCTCATCTCATCTGCCCCATGGTTGGTACCTTGTATTTGTTAACTTCATTCCAAGTGATTCCAGTATTTCATTGTATTGGCATGGCCAACTTAGTAATAGTAGTTCCTTGCTTATATAGTGCCAATAGTTTCAAACTTGACCTGCAAGGCATTTCGAGTGCCAATTAATTTCACACTTGGCTGCTGGCAATCTGATTCAAGGAAAACTCAGTTTTCAGAAAAAAAAAGGGGGGGGGGGGGGGGGGGGGGGGGGGGGGGGGGGGGGGTTGTCAAAGTTAGATAGATCAATCAGTTTCTAACTGAAATCTCTTGCAATCAGGATAAAAATCCCATATCCTCTCGAATGGGGTGCTCCTACCTTTGATGCTGGTCATGCATTTGGAATGATGGCTGCTGTCTTTGTTTCACTGGTTGAGGTACCTGTCTGCTCAAAACTAAAGAATCCAAATATATTAATGTTTATTTGTATGAAACCTAACATGTGCTTTGGCAGTCAACTGGAGCTTACAAGGCTGCTGCACGCCTAGCTAGCGCCACACCACCTCCTGCTCATGTACTTAGTCGTGGGATTGGCTGGCAGGGAATTGGGATTCTCTTAAACGGAATGTTTGGAACACTAAGTGGATCAACAGTTTCAGTGTGAGTGTATCAATGGTTGTTTCTTTTTCAAGTCATTTTAGGTGCATGAACTAATATAGGGGAGTAAAACAGAGAAAATGTGGGTCTGCTTGGGAGCACTCGTGTTGGAAGTCGCAGAGTCATTCAAATCTCAGCTGGCTTTATGATATTTTTCTCGATGCTAGGTGAGTCAAGAGTTGCAACATGTTATTTCCCTTACAGTTTCCTTTATATGAATCTCTGATTAACTTTTTGATATCTGCAGGAAAGTTTGGGGCACTGTTTGCATCGATACCCTTCACCATATTTGCTGCTGTGTATTGTGTTCTGTTTGGTCTTGTTGGTAAAGCCTCATGATAACATATCAGACATACCAAAAGTTGTGTTTCATTTCATCACTCTGTTATGAATCTGTCTTATCCCTACACCATGTGGTTTCAGCTTCGGTGGGGCTATCGTTTATGCAATTCACAAATATGAATTCAATGAGGAACCTCTTCATCACTGGAGTTTCCCTCTTCTTGGGTTTGTCCATTCCTGAATACTTCAGGGAATACACTGCCAAGGCCCTTCATGGTCCTGCTCATACAAGGGCTGGATGGGTGAGTCCAACACCTTTAAAACGAGGAATTTTTGGTTAGGACTGAACTTGTTCATTTTACTCGCTGACCATAATACATTGCATCCTCCATTTTGTTTTGCAGTTCAATGATTTCCTCAACACCATCTTCTTCTCGGCCCCTACTGTCGCATTATTTGTCTCAGTATTCTTAGATAACACCCTTGACTACAAGGACAGTGCCAAAGATAGAGGAATGCCATGGTGGGTTAAGTTTCGAACATTCAAAGGAGACAGCAGGAACGAGGAATTCTACACCCTTCCATTTAACCTGAACCGCTTCTTCCCACCATCCTGAAGTGAGACTGGTAGCAAAATAGAAAGATGCTAGAAGAACAAAACTGATTTCATCCACAATTCATGTTTTGCAATGCAGAGAAATGAGAATATTTCTCTCCTGCTGTGTTTAACCCCATGTAAAGTTGGACTCGTTGTTATTTAGCTCCAGCATTATATTATTTTGATTCATTCAGTCAACCCATTTTTCTATTTTTCAAAATATTATCTGATATTTTATCCATTTCTTTGGGTACTGAATCCTTTCTGCCAATGGACTTATTCTGATCCTGTCCATGTTATTGAGGACAGAAGTGATCCACCAGAAAACCAAAACACATGTGGATGAAAAAATGCTTCTTTTTCTTTTGTGTTGCATATAAACAAAGATAAACACATTAGTGAGACTTACACATACACTCTGGGCACCTGGGCTGTCGATAAATGCTTCTACCAAAGCCCCTAACACGCACCCGTTGGGCCTCCTCTATCATTTTCCTTACTTTGTACTCAAAAGTACTCCACTCAATGGTGCTATTCTCCGACAATATTGCTGCTAATCTCTTCTTGTTAGGCCGCAAAGTTGGGGCATTGCCAGCACCATAGTAAGTGCGATATCCAGACACAAGGGAGGATAGTTGGCTCCCAGAGTCTGTCATGGTAAACACATCTGAAGTTGCACAGGCAATAAAGTCCAATGCTGCAAGCTGCATTAGAGGTAATTCCTGTTCAGTTATGATCTTCTGCGAACTTAGTAAGGAAGAGAAACAGTTTATCCTGGTTTACCTGAGAAGAGAAATCCCTAAAAGGTGCAAGTTCGCCAGGGGTGAGGAGCTTCTCCTTTGTAACTAAATTGGGGTAGAGACTGGTGAAGGTCTGCTTCCTAGAATCTCCACCATATATTTCGGAACCTGCGAGATATATGTATGTTCCATGCCTGAAACCAAGAGCAGCAAGAACTAGTGCTGCTTCTTCAGGTGTTAGAGGGCACCTTCCAGACTTCCTCAACTCCACTGATGAAACAGGCCTGCAAGCATCAATGAAGTTCACGATCATAAAATTATAGAAGCTAAAAAGGTTACAAGCTTGAAGTTGAATGAGCTCATACTTTAAGTTCTTTAAACGTTCTATCAGTAGAGGAAAATGGATCTCTCTGTAGGCTTGAAGTTCCTTTCTTTCCTTCTCTCCACCTCCAAAATCACAAAGAGAATATGCAACCATATCCACCTCAAATCTCAAGTGTAAAGCAAGATATTTGGATGGACCTCTGGAGCCATCATTGTTAGGGGGACTCTGGGGTATGAACTCTCCAAGCAATTGCTTTTCCAATATACTCTTTCCAGCGTTGTATTTTCTTATCCTTTTAACCAATAGTGAGCCCATTTTTTGAATTTTCGGTACAAACTTTAGGGCATGAAAGTTACACTTGCACCGCAATCTCTGCATTCAAGGAAAACACACCACTAGAATTTGGGAAAGGACTGGCAATGCTGGTGTTGAGGTCTGAGAAAATAAAACTTTTTTTTCTTTTGTTTGGGGGGGGGGGGGGGGGTTGTGTTAACTAAATACAGCTATTTTGTTCTTCAGATAAAGCTAATTAAGAACCACCATGTCGTGCAGAGTTTTGTCAAACCTGAAGATTAAAAGGAAATGGATCAAATCCAAGTCGATTTCCAAATCCGAGGAAATGAACCACTTCATTCTTTCTAAGGAGAGGAAGTACAGTTCTAAGATAGTCAGCAGGTTTTGCCTCCTTTACTATATCAGCATCAGTAATCTACAGAAAAATACATAGAAAACAAGGTTGACTCCATATAAATGACTGTTGTTATTTGAAGAGAATGCCTGGAGGCACAAATGTGTTATTTCTAAGGAAGTTCACAAACAAACTGACATGGCTGTTGGGATTTCAGTCATCAATGAACACGCAGCTTAGGTAATATAGCAGCACTCATGGTTTAAAGTGACTCAAAACTTAGAAGGTCAAGGTTACTTACTTGGCTTCCGATAGCTTCAATATCTACAGACTTCAAATGAGGAGGAAGATCTTTTACAATGCTGACTTCATCTTTTAAGACATTAATAAAGTAGTCCTCTTGGTAAATATCACCAAACTGGCTGCATCTCCGTTAAGAAATAAACAGAGTTTATGAGTTTCTCTTAAACATAACAACTAGGCACATCCAAAGATGTTTGTTCCTGAAACTTGAAGTAAAGGTTTACAAGTTGCAGCAAAAATGCGAAATGAACCGTGATCATTTTCAAATTGCTACAACTATTGTTGGACAAAAGGAAAGTTTGAGACTTACAGTCAAGTAATAGTGGAGAAATATGTCAAGATAAGCAGAAAATCAAAATTATTTTCTATAAAAAAGCTTCTATTAGCTTCCGTTACACCTTGCTTATAAAATAAATCAGAGGGAAAAAATATCAATGCAAACTTTTGGTTTCATGTTGCTGCAACGAAATGATGCCTACTTAATTTAAAGTTTTATCTATTAGTATGCTTATTCATGATTGGCATTATGTTTAATTGATCAACTAGCCTTAATCTCATTCTTTGCAAGTATCAATGGGGGCCATTGTGCCATTTCATAGAAATGAGAACTGAACAGTCCAGAAAAATAAATATGATAAGATATTATCCAGACCTGGGATCCTTCCACACATTGCTGTAAAGAAATCTAGGAATCACTAACGTTGCATTAAGTAAAGAAGCCACAGTAACAGCATTGCAGATCTGAAGGCAAAGAAAAAGTTGTTCTGTCAAAGAATGCCATTAGTTATATTGGAGTAAGCTATACTGCTATTATTATTATTTTGGCCCAATGGAATGGGGATAGCACTTCTGAACATGAAAACGAAGCGGGCAAACTTGACTTACAGCAACGCGTTGTTGATTAAGACCACCATTTGCACTGACCATTATGTAACCATTGCCTTTTTTAGGCTTCTCTGTCTCAACAATACAAACAGAAGGACTTAATCATTAAACACAAGATGGTGTTCCTAATGCTTAACAACAAGTTATTGTCTCCAGGAAATTGAGAGAAGCGTGTAATGAATGTTTACCTAGATCCGTAGACAATGACCTATCTGCACAAGGTTTCCAGTTTGATGCCTGCTGATGTAGTTCATTCCACAAATCCAGTTTCTCTTGCTTAAACTCTTTCTAGTGTAAAGGGGGGAAACAAAGACAAATCTCAATTATCTAGTTTCCAAGTTTTACCAACATTGCATATGAAAAAAATTGTTGACATACCTGGAGAAGTACATTTGAAGCTAAATTTACAAGTCTGCTGTACATCTGCACCGGTGATACCCCTTTGTTTATGTACCCAACACTATCATCAACCTGCACGATTTGACCATAGGGTTAACCGTTGTGAACTCGGCATCTAAGCCAATACTTCGAATTGGTAATGAGTGGCATCAAAACTATTTGAAAGTACATGCTTTTGCTCGTTGATTGAACTAGAGATAGATGCAACTGCACAGAGGAACGCAACTACACTAGTGTATTTTTGAAGTGCTATAGTTGTAATAGCTGATGCCAACAGGTTTCCCTTAACATCATCCGCACATTTATATCCAAACTGATGCTCAATGAGCTATTTCCGGATTTGGCTCAGCCATCTATCTTCCAAGCCTGATTTCTACGAGGCCCAGTGACTGTGTCAAAAAAATAATTAAAAGTTGGAAATCAGAAGCTCTCCCATAGACTAATGCTACTACCCATACCTTCCCAAAACTGAAGCTTCTTGTCGTTGAACTACTCTGGAGACTTATTGAATTGCAAATCCACACGATAACCGAGTCAAGCAGAAACACAAACCCTATAAACACAAACATAAACGCAAATGACCGGACATGTCTGCGAAGCCATGAATGCTTTTTCCCAACACCCTTGAACGAACTGAGCTTTCCCGAGTCATTCTTAAGTCCATGAGGTGATACAACTTTGGCACTCCAATTATTATACTCGCTTTGAGTTCTCCTCCCAGTGGTTGGATCACTGCCAGCAAAATTCTCCCAACCTCTAATCTGATGATCTTTGTTCCCAAAAGCATATTTAATATTTTTGGATCCTTGTTTTCCCATTATACCTCTCCAAATCAAGCTACACAAAAATCTCATACACACAGAAATAGTCCCAAAATGATTAAGAAATTTCGGGCAAAAGCGACTTTCCCAAAGTTATATTACAAAGAACAGTTCAAAAGCCAACATCATCATCTTAAATAAAAACTAATTCCAGGCGAGAATTACAAGGAACATTCTTAATGAAACTGCCAGCCCTAACACAGACCGGGCAACAAAGATTCAAACAACAACTGGGCAGACAAAGAGACGGCTGATAAAACAAGCAAATCAGGTGATGTTCAAAGAATTCGAAGCGAAGTTATGAAGTTGGTGACAGAGACATCAGCAGAATTCAGAAGAGTAAGGCGCAAGTGAATTTCGAGACACGTACCTTGCGGAACAAGAATCTCATCTGCTGAAACAGCAACTTCCCACCAAACCCACGAACAGAATTGAGATTTCGTACCCTGGTTTGTCCTTTGGTTCGCGCCAAACCAGCAGATCCAAGTAGGGACGTCCATTGGAGAATAGAGATTATATAAGAAATTGGAGGAACAAACAAATTTACGCATTAATTTTTTTTTTTTAAAAATATATAGGTGAGTTCGGACTGGAGCGACCAATTCACCAACCGAAAACGGCTGTGACAATTTCAGAGGAAGAATGACATTAAAAGTCCTGAACTTTTGTAACATTTAATGTTAAAGTCCTAAACATTTAGAAATTATGTGTATATATATTTTTGTGTTTCTTTTTTACTTTTTTTTATATTTAATATTAATTACGAGTTACAAATTATGTTATTAAAAAAGAATACCAATTACAAAGGGGCGCCTTTTTGTCTTTTTTCCTTCAAAGAGGTTTAGACCTGATGGCGTTGCGTTAGCCATCGTTTACGATCCCGCCGTGGCTCCACGACGGGGGTGACAGGGACCTCCTGAGGAATGTCATAGGTGGCCGTCCTACGATGGAGAGCGGGGGCCATGAAGGATTTCCGGTGCAGGAAGGAGCCTGAAAAAGTTGACATTTTCAAGCGGTTTGGCCTGAAATATACATAAAACAGGGGTTAGGAGGTCCCCGGAGCGGTTTTCCGGGGAGGAGCCTCCGACGCCCAAGTCAGTGCCTCTAAATAGCAAAGAATAGGCATAAAATAGACTAGCTGGGAGTATTTTTCTGGCATGCACGTAAGGGGAAGCATCACGTCGGAGGCGTTTTTCTGACATGCCTAGAGGAGAAGAGAGGAGAAAATTGGGACTCTGGAGTGTTCTCCAAAGCTCCTTTTTTTTCGCCCTTTGCCCAGAGTTTTTCCTGCTGTAAATAGGAGAAAATGAACTCTCCTGATCGTGACACGTGTATGGACGGATAGGATCCGTACCTCTTTAAACAGGAAAGTGGTCAGCCGTGTGCAGGCTTTCTCGGGCAATGGTTTATCGAGAATCGTGTCTCAGTGTGCCAGAGCACGGACTACAGTGGCCTGTCAGAATGCTTGAGGTCAACGTCTAGGACGTATGGTCAAATATGTCAGAGACTCCTTCGTATCACCCATCACCCCTCCAAGGTCCCTCCGGCCGACATTACCTTTTAGGTCGACGAGCAAGGACCTCTCCCCGGGGTGACACCGTTACTTCGGGGTGTTCTCACTCTTCCGAAGTTGGTTCATTCGTCCTCTGATGGGGAGGCGATACAGTAACTTTCCGAGGTTGGTGCGATGGGTCTTCCGAGGTCGGATATGTCAGGCGTTTGGCCCCTCCTCCGAAGTTAGTGGCCAAGACCATGGCACTTCGGCCCTCCTTCGGAAAGCCGAAGTATGACTTCGGCTTGTAGCCCTTTTGGGAGCACTTTCAGAGGATCCAGCTTATATCATTTGCAAGAAAGGTACTTCGCCATTTTAAGGGTGTAGTTTGCTCGGGCGAATGTTGCATACCTGCCTTTCGGTGTTGCCGAGATGTCCGAGATGTCCAATCTTATCTTTTCTGTCTTAAGTCAATGGACTGTCATGCCTTGAAACTAGGCGTGTCAATCTGGGGCCAGACCCAAATCTTCAGGATGTCAGAAAACATGCCCTAGTTTCTCGCGATGGCCGACACGTGGCAAGCGTCAATTGGTATGGCACGTCTTTTTGCACGGGAAGGGTAATTATGGTGACGTTTCACTCCCATGCAGCAGTTATGACGCCTTTTCAATTGCCCTTTCTTTGCTCTATATAAGCTTCCCCTTTGTCATTCTTTTTCTTTTGCTCTTTCTGTGCTCTCCCCCTTGCTCTGGCTTTCTCTCGCCTTTTTCATTTCTTTGAGCGACGGTCTGCACGGCGGAGCGATTTTCGGCCACTATTTACGAAGGCATCCAGGAATCCTGATTTTGGAAAGGTTTTTTGTGAGTGCCTTCCTTGGGAGTCGTTCAACTTTTGCTAGTTTCTCAATTTCCCGAAGTCGTATTTTTTCAACTTTTGCTGACGCTTTCCTTATTTCCTGGAAACTTCTTTTTTGGCTAAATGCCTTTGGACTCGTACTGATGCTTTTCCCCATTTTTCAGAGATGGCTGGCGATTCTGCCGCCTACTACAAGAATCTCTTCCTTGGTCAAGTAGAGAAGGGAGAACAAGCAAAGAAAAGTGGCTCCAAAAGGCGCAAGTCTACTGGAAGCGGACCGTCTTCGGCCAAGAAGTCGAAGAAGAGAGCCCTTACTTCACCTTCCGAGGATGCGGTGGAGGTCGATGAAGTTATTGCTACTTCCACCAAGGTTGATATCTCAACCGATGCGATGGAGGTCGATGAAGTTATTGCTACTTCCACCAAGGTTGATATCTCAACCAATGCGATGGCCACTTCCACCGACGCTATTGCAACCTTGGCCATGATTGATGTTACTCCGTTATCCACCAGGGTTGTTACCCCTTCCGAAGTAGCTGCGAGATCTTCTGAGGCCGATATTGCGGCGGCCGAGGTGCCCGTCGGAGTAGTTACCCTTTTCACTCCGTCGGGTCCCATCTCGCCCGTGGGGCTTTCAGGCTCTTTGCCCGAGAGTTCAACTATTCAAAAGTTGGACAGACGTCGCAAGAACAAAGGCAAGTACATTCCGGCCTTTGCGGCGGACACTACCGAGGATACTACCGGGGTTGCACCAGGTTTGCTCCGAATACCTTCTTGCTCATAACTTATGTTTTCGGGGAGTCCTTCCTGACTCGCGCCCCTCCATTTTGCAGAGGACCGGGCGCCCCCCGCATGGATGGCTGATCATGCCCGAAGACAGGCTCTTCGGGACTCCATTCTCCCGAAAGACAAAATTTCGAGGGAGCCGTTTTGGTCTTTCACGGAAGACATGAACTTGTTTTTCGGGGATTGCCAAGGGATGGCTCCCCAGATGGCGAGGGGTGTTCTTACAGAAGCCTCTTCTAGGGCAGTTGCCAAGGAGTGCGCTTCTGGGGATGTCCTCGCCACTAGAATTTCTGAACGCGCCGCTCAGGTAACCTTCTCTCTTTTTTGCCCAAGTGTTTTGCCTTTCCTTATGCTGCTTTCCCTGAGGATATTCTCCTTTTCTTTTCGCAGCTTTTGGGGTACAGTGAACACCTCCGATTTTGGGCGGCAGAGCAGTCTTCTGCCCGAGCTCGGGCTGAAAGTGAACTGGAGCAGGCTAGGCTCTTCTGTATTAACTTGGACATAGCCAATGTCGAGTTAGGGCGCATAGCCAGGGAGAAGGTTGCTCTGCTCCGGGATGAGTTCCTCATAGGCCAATCGGACCTTTTGAAGGACTTTTCCCGTAAAATGAGCGACCTTGGCGAGGAGGTTGTGCGCTTGACTTCGGCCAATGAGGTTATTCAGAAGGAGAAAGAAGAAGAAGCTGCCCTTCTGAAGAAGACTCTTGCCGAAAAGGCGGCTCTTCAAGCCAGGGTTTATTTTCTGAGGAGGAGTGCAGCGAAAAGGAGAAACGCGAAGGGATTGGTGCGGAGGATTGCCGGTCTGAAGGAGGAGATCCTGGGTCTCGAGAAAGAGGTTGCTGGTCTTGAGAATGAGGCGAACTCGCTAGATGTAGAGAGGGATAAAGCCGTCCAGATGTCGAAGGTGTCCTTTCAGGACGGCTTTTGTTTAGCTCGCCATCAATTTTTGCAACGCTATCCGGACCTCGATACCTCCTTTCTTTCGGCCCTGGATATTCCCAAGGGTCCTCGGTGGACTTGGTCGAAAGCTGATCACCTCAACCTGCCACCTGTTCCTCTACCTGCGCCGAAGGCGACGGCTAGAGACACGGGAGCTGGAACTTCTCGCGCTGCCGGGGATCCTTAAGCACCCTAGAGTTTTTCTTTTCGTGTTTTTCTTGTACTTTTTGTAATCTTCTCCTTATATCAATGAATTTTTTTCCTCCATAATTTTGGCTAAGTCTTTTGATCAATCTTTCGGTTTCCCAGTTGTCCCGAGCACTTTCGGTTAGAGGACTTCAGAAACGCGCTTATTTTGTTTCCTCGTTGTCCCGAACTCTTTCGGTTTGGAGGCTTCAGAAGCATACTTCTTTTGCTTGTTTTTCCAGCTATTTTTTCGGGCGATCTTGCGTAGTTGGTGAAGTTCCCTTGGGAAAATTTTTAGCCTACCCTTGTTCGGCCGTATTCGGTACACTTTGCCCTGGGCATATGACCCTGCCAACCTCGGGAGGAACAGGAGATTTCTGGGAGTGCATGCTTTGTCCTTGTTCGGCGATTCTTCTCAGACAAGAGAAAACTTTTTAGTACTTAGACGAATTCCTGGCTTGCACTATTTCTTGTCTGAAAATTCTAAGTACAGAATTTCTTGAAGGTGCCCAGGTGCCTTCAAGAAATTCTGTACTTAGAATTTTCAGACAAGAAATAGTGCTCAGTTTTTCTCCCTTCGGTGTTGCCGAGGTCGTATACTCTCTTTCGGACCTCACCGAGCAAGGCTCTTTCCTGTTTGGCCGAAGCACCCCACGTGATGGTTTTTCGGGATTCAGCCTTTCGGAGAGCGAGATCTCCCTTCCGTATTCCTCTTGTCCTTCCATGCAGGTTCGCACTTATCACCGATTTTTGCTGAAAAAACCTTTCTTTTGAGTTTGGCCGTTTCTCAGTGTTCATCAACTAGGGCGAGCTTAATTCTCACTCCGAGGTGATTTCTTCTTTTACCGGACACCTGTCGGCCAAACTACTTTTGTAGGGATAATGGTCTCTGTAGTGACGGCTAGCGGTCTTCGGAGAACCATTCCCTGGCCTTTCTGCTGGCTGACTTCGTTTTCTCGGTTATCAAAGACTTTTCAGGCGAACACTAGATTGCCTTTGATGGATTCCGAGCCTTTGAGCGTGCGTGCTTCATCCTTGTTCGGCGGGTAACCTGTGCAGGAGAAAAGAGAAATTTTTCTAAGTACTGTTTAGCTAAAAATACTGTTTACCTAAAAATTCTTTTGAGGTATTTCTCAATTTTCTCCCTTTGATGCTGCCAAGCTGATGATGCTCTCTTTCGGACCTTGCCTTGAATTAGGAGAGGTCCTTTTGGTGGCCGAAGTTCTCCCCTGAGGCGGTTCTCGGGGTTGTGTTTTGGCCTTTTGGAGAATGAAGTCTCCTTTTGCCGTTCGGGGCATTTTTGCGCCCACGGCCATCTTTTGCGGAGGAAACACTTCTCCAGAGTTTGTTCATGCTTTTGGGAGTGGCTCGAGTTCGGTTTCCCGATTTGCGGCTATTTCTTTTTTTTCTCTCTCTTTTTTTTTGCCGAGCATTCCTCCCGAGCTCGTTCTTCCTTCCTCCGAATACTCGCGCTTTACTTGGTAGCTTTATTGCTCCAAGTGGGCACTGGCCTTTGCAGGCGAGTAAGGAAGGTTTTTTCTCCCTGTAGTTTTTCGGAAGACTTGCTTGATAATTCCCAGCAGGAATTTTATCGGCCCTGCTGGACCTTCTCCTTTTGCTTTTTCCGACTTTTTCGTAGTCCCCGGTGTGTAATTCTTATTCGGGGACTTCCACTTGCTTGTTACTTCAAAACTAAGCTGGTGGACCAAAGTATCTTTTAACTTCGGAGGTAATGGCTAACTTTTTGGCCTCCTTCGCCTAAAGGCTGAAGCCCTTTATGCTGCTGGCAATAATGTGCCATCTCCGCGCATCATGTTCCTTTAAGCAGGCTTTTGTATGCTTTTTGCCTGCTTGATCAGTAGGGGCTTCGCCAAACGAGGTGGTTTACTGTTTTCTCGTAGCATTTTGCTTCAGGCTTTGTTGGCAGTGAACCGTATCTGCCGAGGGCTGAGGGCAGTCTCTCGGAATTCCCCACTCCGATGGGAGTATTTTGGGCATTTTATTCCGAAGGCCTTCTTTCGGGTGCTGGTGCGTTTTTTTTTTGCCATTCTCGCCCTTCTTGGGCGCGTCTATTCGCACCTCTTTTTGCGCGCTGCTCTGCACCTCTTTCTGCCGATGCCTCTCTATAATGGGCCTTAGCTTTCCTTCCAACGTTGTTCTTCCTTAATCAAGAAAGATTATCCAGAACATTTTCTGTATTTTTTGCCATTTCATCAGAATCTTTGGAAGATGGCGCTTTGCGAGGCATTCTCCTTCCCTTATCCCAGGTTTTTGTTCCCAGTAATGCCGGTCTTGGGTGATTCACGACTTTGTTAACCGAATATGCTAACTCAGGCGATTTCCCCATCCTCGGGCCTCCGAAGTATCGTTCCAGTGTCGTAGTGTTTTTGCGCCTGGAACTCCTTCGGTCGGGAGTTTTTGTCTTTCGCCTATGTTCGGTCTTCGTTGGATTTCCCCTTTTTCTGTTTCTGGACTTTTGGCAATGGTCCGCTGTTGCCTGGGGTTATAATGTCCCCTCTGGACCTGTGCGCGATGCAGTATCTTTGGAGTTCGGCGCACTTGCCCGTTTACTCTCTTCCCTCTTACGTCGTGCAGGGGTGACTTCTTTTTGGACGATGGCAGTGTGTCCGTTGGAGTAGGATCATAGTCTTTTTGCCTGTTTAATATCAACGCGTAGGGGTCTTTTCGGGGGAGTGGGTTCGGTGTTACTGTCTGAGGGACAGTAACCTTTTTTTGGCACGAACTCTTTTGACCGGAGGGGGGTCTGGACGGCACCGATCCTACCTTTCCCGTCTATCATATTTCGAGGGGAAGCACGTCCTTTGGGTATTCTCCCCACTGCTCTTTGTTTCCCCCGGCTCTTGGGTCACCCCTACTCCCATCGTCGAAATGATCGAGAGAGAAGACTTCAGCTCGACATTTGCACACGAACATCTTCGGCCTATCTACTGCAGTATTTCGACCACGGCGACGCGTGGGAAATTATGCAAGAAAGCCACGGTGATATCCGAAGGATGATCATCCCCGGGATGGGAAATCCCTGTTCCTTAATTGTTCGGCCGCCGGGCGAGTCTCCGGCGCGGATGGGGGCCTCAGGGAGTCTTTTGTCCTTAGAACGCCGGGTTTCTGACCACGGCTGCCTAAATAAGTTCCCACAGACGGCGCCAAATGATGGCGTTGCGTTAGCCATCGTTTACGATCTCGCCGTGGCTCCACGACGGGGGTGACAGGGACCTCCTGAGGAATGTCATAGGTGGCCATCCTACGATGGAGAGCGGGGGCCATGAAGGATTTCCGGTGCAGGAAGGAGCCTGAAAAAGTTGACATCTTCAAGCGGTTCGGCCTGAAATATACAGAAAACAGGGGTTAGGAGGTCCCCGGAGCGGTTTTCCGGGGAGGAGCCTCCGACGCCCAAGTCAGTGCCTCTAAATAGCAAAGAATAGGCATAAAATAGACTGGCTAGGAGTATTTTTCTGGCATGCACGTAAGGGGAAGCATCATGCCGGAGGTGTTTTTTCCGGCATGCCTAGAGGAGAAGAGAGGAGAAAACTGGGACTCTGGAGTGTTCTCCAAAGCTCCTTTTTTTTCGCCCTTTGCCCAGAGTTTTTCCTGCTGTAAATAGGAGAAAATGAACTCTCCTGATCGTGACACGTGTATGGACGGATAGGATCCGTACCTCTTTAAACAGGAAAGTGGTCAGCCGTGTGCAGGCTTTCTCGGGCAATGGTTTATCGAGAATCGTGTCTCAGTGTGCCAGAGCTCGGACTACAGTGGCCTGTCAGAATGCTTAAGGTCAACGTCTAGGACGTACGGTCAAATATGTCAGAGACTCATTCGTATCACCCATCACCCCTCCGAGGTCCCTCCGGCCGATGTTACCTTTTAGGTCGACGAGCAAGGACCTCTCCCCGGGGTGACACCGTTACTTCGGGGTGTTCTCACTCTTCCGAAGTTGGTTCATTCGTCCTCTGATGGGGAGGCGATACAGTAACTTTTCGAGGTTGGTGTGATGGGTCTTCCAAGATCGGATATGTCAGGCGTTTGGCCCCTCCTCCGAAGTTAGTGGCCAAGACCATGGCACTTCGGCCATCAAGACCCTAGTTGCAGGACAACCATGTGCACTTATAAGTTGTCGTTAAGACAAACAGTTCAACGTGCCATCTTGTTTATTTTGACGAATGCAATGACAACAAGCTAAATGTTCATAGACAGGAAGAGCCTTCATAGAATTTTAGATGTATGTAATCGAATAGTTGTTTTAAATTCAAATAGATTTTACATTCAGCCAATAAAAACAAAAGCAAAGAATACAAAAAATTAATATTAAAAAAAAATGAATTCTTTATTCATTTTTTACTTTTATGTAATTTGAAAATATATCTATTCTGAAAATAATAAAACGTATTCTTTTTTTAGTTTGTCCCAAAAAAGATGAAGTGTTTTCTTTTTTTAGAAAGTTCTAAACATCCAATTTATATTATTATCCTTATTTAAACTCTCATAACACAAAACTCAAAAAAAGAATTTTTTTTCTTTTTAAATCTTCATAAAAACTTTCATTGCAAAAGCCCAAAAGGAAATATTTTCTTTCTTTAATTATCATTTAAAATTTTACCATACATAACCTAGAAAGATGGGAAAAAAATGCATTATAAACTATACACTTTAATCACTGTATCCAAAGAAATGCATCATATTTTATAGGACAAAGGGAGTATATAATTTTTACTTTTTAGAATTTGATTCTAATTTACTAATTTTCATTGATTTACAAAAATAATGATAAACTAATTGAAATTGTCATATAAATATGTAAAAGTATTTTGATATATGTAATATGTGCATAAAGAGGAAAAGTATTCATGAATTTAGAAGGTCGTTCAATTTTCTAGATAGAAGCTCCTTATTCTCTCTAAGAAATTAGGGATTTTAGACTTTGATTTGGGGGAAATTCTTAGGGGCAGCATCGGCGTAGGGTGCGAGTATGTGGATGTGGTGGTAGGGCATCAATTGGGAAAGATTTTATGGTGGGCAAGAGTTCCAAGGTGGATTGAGACTCTAGAAGTGAGAGTGAGGAGCTACTCAATGAAGATGATATGAGGATGCTTTCTTTAACAAATGAAGGGATGCAATCGTCAAGCAGAGTCATGCTCTATAGAACAAATCAGATAGCTTTTGTGCTAATGATCTACTATGGTGAATCAAGACTCTCACTTAATGAAGAAGGTAGCTAAATAATTAAGAAAGTAAATACCAATAACATTAAGATCCACTTAAATTAGTCATAACTTTTATACCAACAGATTCACTCTTTCACCTTAGCAAGAAGGAAAATTAGTTAGACATGATAAAAGTAAATAACATGTACAAAGATATAATAAATATAGATTGAAAGATCAAATGAAGAATAAGAAGAAAGCACCTTGAACAGAGATTCGGGATTGAAAAATAAGAACAAGAACAAAGAAGGAAGGCTAGCTTTGATACAATAACTCTAACTTTGCCTAGGAACTAGCTTGATTTCATCCTCCTCCCATTACCTATTTATAAAGCCTTAGGGATGGGGCTGGTGAAATAGTAAAATTGATGAAATACAAATCAACAGAGGTAGTTCAAACTTATTCTAGTTTTTTTTAATACTGTACACATTGATTTAGTTCTTTCTCAAAGCATAAGATTTGTAAATCTTTTCTTAGCTTTAAAACGATAGCTTGATCATTCAAAACTGACATTTGTAGCTCAAGTTATGATTTTGTTACTAAAACTTCTCTTTAACATGTGGTAGAATAAACTCATTTATAATCAAATTTTGGCAATGAGAATGATCAAATTTGTTCTCAATATATAAAGTAGAGTTAAAGATCTATTTGTTAGATTTCAGATTGATTTGGAATCACTTAATTCCAATTTCTACAACTCTAGATATGATTTTTGTCTTGAAAGATCTCCAAACGCTCAAATGTTGGAACTAGTTCTGTCTGTCATCCAAATTTGGCTTCCTCTATCTTTCAATTGGGCTGAACCATAAACAAAAAATTATAGACGATTGAGGCCCCAATCATTAGGCCAATAATTGTGAGATGTCATGATTTTATTCACCTGCATAACAACAGTTATTTAGCATATTTTGTAAATATGGATGAATAGGAACCTGTATATGAACAGTAAATATGCATATGAACAATAGCCACCGTATGAATAGTGAAATGTGATGAACAGTAAATACGCATATGAATAGTAAATATGCGCAAATAGTAACTTGGTGAAAAAGAACTGATATTAAAAAAATTAATCATACTCAAAGTGTATAATGATGATTTAAATTCTTAATAACTATATACTTATGAGTTTTTATCACACCCCCCAACCAAGTTCCTACTAGTTCTTAGCAAGTGCTACCTAACAAACTCAGAAAAATAAACAAAACACATAATCTAGCAACTCATAGCATGCCATACTATGAAGATATAAAATTTGTAAACTTGACATGAGAGTAATTGAAAAAAGAATAAAAAGTTAAGTCCTTGTTATCAAAGGTAGACGATCAATCCCTAAGTGTTTGCACTCATTTTCAGGTGAGTTTGTTATAACGACTTACTTTATGTTTTTCAATCTAGAGCTTGTAATTGGATCCAACTTTATCCTTATTAGATTTCTAAAAAGGGGTTGCATGTAAATGTAAGTCTGATGGTTTTTATATAAAGCTATAATAAGGTGGGGTTTTGAGAAAATGGAAATTGGATTGAGGCTATTTTAATGGAGTTAAAAGAACTAGCAATGCAATTAATATAAATATTGGCACCTACAGTACTAGAAACCCAAAGTCTCACAAATCCACACCCTAAACAATCTCCAAGACTCAATTCCACATTAACAAATGAGTTTAGAGAACAAATGTGGTTGAATTTTGGACTCATTGAATGGAATTTAACAATTTTTCCTTTTTTTTTTTACTTTATTTTATGAGGGTTTTTCTTATTATCTAACTTTTGCCTTTTTTTTTTCTTACAAGAAACAACAAATCAAAGCAAGTTCAAAACCCAACCATCTGTTGATATGCAACTCAATTCAGTAATTCAAACTCAACTCACTCCAAAACCTTCCACTATGACAATTTAAACACAAGGTAACCCAACATATCCTAAAATACACCTACACATTTATTTTTTATTTTACAGAAAATAACACATTCACTTCAATTTTCTAATGCCTGAAATCACATAAGCATCACTAATTCCAAGGAAAACAAAGGATCAAAGTGAAGTGGCAGTAGTTAAATATGCAGGGTTCAAACAAGGAATTAGGCTATAAGGCTCAAGGAGGCTCACTAAGGAATAATGTAAAGGTTAGCCATTTAGTAAATGATTAGCCCTAAAATGTCATTTTCATCCTTAAATTTACACACAAGAAATGCATGGGCCTTAAAGACCACTTATCCAAGCAAGGTTTAGCTCAAAATACAAAGTAAGCATTCTTAACAAAGAAGTTCCCACATCTGAATAAACACTAAGAGCTTAAAGCACTCACAGTGTTATTTTTTTTCTTTGGTAACATGCAACATACTTTAACTACTTTAAAAAATTAACAACCATTTCAAGTTTGCAAAATATACATCCATTGATGGTATTTTCATTAGTTGGGTTTCTAAATGTAAACGAACAACCTAAATTCATGCTAAATATTTCTACATGCAACTACTTATGCATTCATATATAAAAAAGTAAATATGAACATGAAAATGAACAAAATTAAAAAAAAAAAGAGAAATTAACAATGAATGCAAGTGGATAATGATAAAACTAACAAAGCATGCAAAATGAACTATACTAAATGCAAAGAAATTTTCAATCATAAAAATCAAAGCTAACTATGAAAATGTTATGCCTAGCATACTTACTAGGATACATCTTAAGAGTAAAATTACTTTTTACTCATCTACCTTAAACTAATGGCTCTGTCTAATTGTTTTAATATTAGCATGAGAAAAACTACCTAAAAAAAGAAAATATATATGTCAACTATCCCTCTCCCTAACCAGATTAATACATTGTTCCCAATGTCAAAATATAGATAGGTAGAGTGAAGAAGAAGTTACCTGGAATAGTAGTTATTGAAAATAAAAATCTTGAAATAACTTAAACCAAAATAAATGCAATAACAAGATAATGTTAATAGTAAAACCAAAAGACAAAATATAACACACAAATCCACGTGTCCAGGTTGTTCTCTTCTATAGTACTTTCATCACTTGTTAAAAGTAACATCTTGTAGAGGAAAAAAAATAATAAAAATAACATGACTAATAGGGTAAAGGATACTTATGGGATGGAGTTTATTAGGATGGACAGTTATACCCAGTTTATCTGAATTATTGCTGGATGTGGTTTAGAAATGAAAGCTTGCATTTTGTTGAACAATTCTTTAGCGGTTGATGTAGATATTAGGATCCATCTTGCCAATTCTGAAAGAAATATCTTCTACACAACTTGATCTATAAAAGTTAAAAAAATATGCAAAGAAATTATTAACATTTAATAGTCCAACGGTCTAGTGCATATTAAGTTGGGCCATGGGAGCAATTTGAAAAATTTCTTCCAATGTACAAAACCGTCATGGTAAGACAATAAAGACATTAGAATTACAAAGCATGTGTAACAAGTACTCTTGCATATTTGGAACCACTAATTTTCCCCAATTGTGCATTCACTGATATAATTTAAAGGTGCATGAATTAATACCTAAAACTTGGCTACACCTTACATATGTTGTTATTACTACACATTCTATCAACCTAATACTACCTGCTCCCATATACCAAATTTATTTTTCACCCAGCTAAGACTCTACTCAAATGGTTTACTGCTCGTAGGAACTCTTTATCATTTCCAATAAAAAATCCACAAAATATACATATTTCAAAATCTATGAGTTGAGGTTTCCTCCATTTTTATCTTTAACGTTGTGGAAAATGAAAAGAAGAACTTACATTTATAAACAAGATAATAAAATGATAACAGCTACATAAATAGGTAGATTATTATCAGAAGAAAATTAAAATTTTAAAAATAATGACATGCATGTACAGTAGTTGTGATTGTGGCTCATATAAACCAAGAAGTTGGTGTTGCACTAATTCACAAGAATGTGTCTCAAGAGTTAATCAGATATTATCCAAAGACTGCTTACTTAGGCCATTCTTGATGAATTCTATTTTATCTTCTCGATTAGTAGATACTATCCCTAAATAATGATATCCCATCGACCATATTTATGACAGACTCATAACCTTTTTGTCTTTTGCTTTTTGGAATAATAGCTTTTGCCTGAGCCAGGTATGTGGGACACAAATGCATTTGGGATTTTACCAGCTAAATAGGCCTTACCTTTAATTAACCAACATACATCTTTAGGAATGCCTTTCTGCATGAAAACTTTTAATCTTTCGCATCTAACTTGGTAAATCCTTTTAAGAGCATTTATTGGAAGAGAGTGAAAGTATTTTCGTCAAGCATAAAGAATAGAATCCATTTTTTAGAAGAAATTGAGAGAGAAGAAGAAAGAAATCAGTTATTACGGGAAACTAAAATAACTAACTTGAAAACCATTGAGTACCATATCCGCCATTTAACTACAAAAAGAAGGGAAAAATTTGAGAAAGAAAAGAACTATCTAAAAAAATATAAAAATATATTTACATTTACTTACCATGATCATTTTGAGGATCACTGAGATGAACAACTTCTTCCTGCAAATCATAATTCTCTAAAAATGGTTTAACTCTCTATTCATTTAGTTTAAACACATTACCATTTTTAGAATTTTCAATATCAATAACTCCATAAAGATAGACATGTTTTACAATAAAAGGACCACTCCATCTATATCTCAATTTTTCAGGAAATATGTGAAATAAAAAATTATAAAGCAAAAATTTTTAACCAATATCAATTGTTTTGTCATGAGAGGCTTTGGTTTTAGCTTTACACATTTTTCGAGTTCTATTTTTTCAACTCTTCAAGAACAATTAGTTGCAACATGCATGGACACATACTCAATGATGTATACTCTAGTTCTTTCGGTGAAGGTGTTAATTCTATAGTGGGTAATTTGTTTTGCTCTTCACCTTTAATTTGTCCCAACTTTTCAACTTATGGTTTCCAACATGTGTTTTGTTCTATCTGTGAAGAATCAAGCAATGCACATATGTTAGATGCATTTAGATCCATTTGCATACCAGGTTTAAATGAATTAACCAGACAATTTTCTAGAAGATTAGATATACTACCTTTTTGAATATAGTTTTCCAAAATATAGTTAATGATGCAGACTTCATGCTTTCATATTCCTTTTCATGTGGTTGCCTAAGTAAGTTGAAAATATTTAGTACCAATGTCATATTCCCAAATGAAAACTTCATTAGTCCATTCCTGGAATTAATTAAAGCATTAAAGGTTGCTAAAAATAGACATCCTAGAATAACAAGTATTGAATTTTTATTCCACTAGCATTGTGTCCAAAATAATAAAATCCATAGGATATATGAATTTATCAACTTGGATAAACATATCTTCAACCATTCCCTTGGGCACATTCATTGATCCATCAGCAAGCAAAAGAGTTAACTTGGTTGGTTCTAACTCACCCAAATTTAGCTTTTGATAAACTGAATATGGGAGTAAGCTTAGACTAGCCCTAAGATCAAACAATGCTTGCTCAATTTTATGTTCTCCATTGAAACATGTAATTGTTGGATCATTAGGATCCTTGTATTTCAAAGCAGGATCTTTGTATTTCAAAGCAGTATTGCTTTGAATAATAGAACTCCCCTACTTAGCCAATAAGACTTTTTTTTTCATATACAGTTTTCTTTAATAGTGCATAATCCTTCAAAATTTTAGCATAAAAAGGTACATGTTTATTCGCATCTGACAAGGGGATATTGATCTTTACCTGCTTGAAAATATCAAGAATTTAAATACTGTGATTCACCTTTTTAGGAACAGTTAATGCCTTAGAAAATAGAAGTACAAGTGGAGATTTAATTTACTTTTTTCTTGGTATAGGTTCAACCTTTTCTTTACTCTTAGAAGTTAACTTATCGTCTTCTTTACAAGGATCATGATTGAGTTTTTCAATAACTTTACCACTGTGGAGTGTAATGATTGATTTTACTTGATCCATGGATTGACCTTTGGGATTTTGTTTTGGTTGAAAATAAAATTGCCTTTTCTGCTAAATATTAAGTGCAAATGCAAATTTTGCAAGAGTATCTTTCAAATCAGCCATGGTTTGACTTGTTTGAGCATTGATGGACTCTTGCTTCTGAATGAATAAATGCAATATGTTTTAAAGATTGTTCCTAAAAGGTGGAATATAAGGTGCATACCCTTGAGATTGTTGAAAATTCTATTGGGTGTGGGAAAGTGGTTATGATGGTTGTGCATGATTATCATTTTTTCAATTGAAATTTGGATTATTCCTCTAACTAGGATTATAAGGTTGTGAGTATGGATTTTAAGTTGGCCTCTTGAAGCTATTCAAGTATTGACTTGTTCATGGAGGCATTCTTTGAAAGAAGACAAAGTTGGACAATTGCTGGTGGAATAGTTATTGGTTTCATAGATATGACAAATAATTTCTTCAACAGATTTCAATTGACCAATTTTTTTGATTTCTAATGCATTAAACTTTATAGCTAAAGATGCAAAGTTTACTTGAAGATCATTATCTTATTTAACATAGTAGATACCCTCATCAGATGCAAGGGTTTGAGCCTTGCCTAATGCTTTATAGGTGCCAGTGGTGTCTCAATTCTGTGCATTCTCAGCTAGTAAGTCTAGGTAATTCATTGCCTCATTAGGATCTTTATACTCAAATATTCCATTGTACATCAATTCAACCATTTACCTTTTCCAAAGTGTCAGACCTTCATAAAAATGTGAGACTATTCTCTGTCTCAAAATCATGGTGTGGGTATATGTTAAGTAAATCTTTATATTTATCCCAACACTGGTAAAAATTTCTTTAGGTTTTTGTGTGAAAGTGGTAATTTGTCTTTTGAAAGAATTTGTTCTATTGGTAAGGAAATTTTTTTTCAAAACTTGTTGTTGCAATTCATGCCACGAATTAATGAAGCCTAACCTAAGATTCTGTAGCCACTTTTTAGCTTTATCTTTTAAAGAAAAAGAAAAAGCTTAAGCCTGATGGTGTTCATGCTATAGTTTAGGTTATTATGTGTGTGACAAATTTTCTCAAATTCTCTCAAATGCAAATATGAGTTTTCAAAATCAAAGTCATGAAATGTAGGCAAACATTGAATTATACCTGGCTTGAAGTTGAAGTGAGATGCTTCAGGAGAGAAAACTAGATATGATGGTGCACTATTTCTTAGGGGATTTATGTGTTCTCTAATGGTCCTAGGTTGATCTTGGTCATTATGTAGAGAATGATTATCCTCTTGGTCATTAATACGTTCAGTCATGTTTAAAAGAGATGAAAATTTTCTTATTAGTCTACCACTTGATTTGCATGACCAAACTTTCATACATATAGAAAACAATAAAAAAAACCAATATAATTAACAAAAGAGGCAGAAGGTTTAACCTTACATTTTATGAACAGAAGAGGTAGGAGGCTTAACCTTTCATTTAACAATAATAAAAATAAAATGAAATAAAGAGAAAACTAAATGAAAAAAACTGAACTTGAACTCTAATTTAACTTCCCCAGCAATGGCACAAAAATTTTGTTGCATGCACTTGTAACCCAAGTTTAGGTTGTCGCAAGTAATAAAAATCAATTCAAAAAAATAGCTAAGGCTAAAACTCCAATTCAAAAAAATAGCTAAGGCTAGAGTTTCCACTTTTGGAATATTAGTTTTTATTAATTTTAGTTTATCTTGCCACTCAATTGGGAAATACACATAAATGAGGTCCTAATCAGGGAACTTAGTAATCAAATTTAAAAAATGTTACGCATAAGTTAGTATTAGCTTTCATTGATCTTATAACACCAATACTTGCAAATAAGTATCCATCGTGTTAATCTTTGTCTGCAATAACAAAATATTCCGACTTAGTCGGTAGAGCCCTACTCTATAAAAGGAATTAAGTAGCTTTTGTGCCAATAATTGACTATGATGAATCAAGACTTTCACTTAACAAAGAAGGTAGTTAAATTAGCTAAGAAAGTAAATATCAATAACGTTAAGATCCACTTTAATTAGCCATAACATTTACACCAAAAGCTTCATTTTTTCACCTTAGTAAAAAAAAAATAGTTAGACATGATAAAAGTAAAAATTTATATAAAGATGAAATAAATATAAATTGAAAGATGAAAGGAATAATAAAAAGAAAGCACCTTGAATAGAGCTTTAGATTGAAAAATAAGAATAAGAACAAAAAAAGAAGGCTAGCTTTGATACAATAACTTTAAATTTGCCTAAGAACTAGCTTGATTTCATCCTCCTGTCACTACTTATTTAGAAAGCCTTAGGGATGGGATAGGTCAAATAGTAAGGTTGGTGAAATACAAATCAGCTGAGGTGGCTCAAATTTCTTCTAATTTTTTAATCACCATACACATTGATTCAGTTTTTTCTCAAAGCACAAGATTTGTAGATATCTTTTTTAGCTTCAAAACGATAGCTTGATCATTCAAAATTGTCATCTATAGCTCAAGTTATGATTTTTTTTGAAAATAGTATTTAGGTGACAAAAAAAATGGTTTGATTTATAACCAGATTTTAGAAATGAAAATGATCAAACTTGTTCTTAACATATGAAGTAGAGTTGAAGATCTATGTGTTGGATTTTAGATGGATTTAGGATCACTTAATTCTAATCTCCACAGCTTTAGATATGTTTTTTCTCGTGAAGGATCACTAAGAGCATGAATGCTAGAATTGATTTTGTCTGTAATCCAAATTTGGCCTCCTTTATCTTTCAATTGAGCTGGATCAAGAATCGAAAGTTATAGATGATTGAGGCCCTGATCATTAGTCTAATAATCGTGAAATGTCATGATTTTATTCACCTACATAAAAAGTATTTATTTAGCATATTTTGTAAATATGGATGAATAGTAATCACATTTAAATAGTAAATACACGTATGAATAGTAGCCGCCATATACACAATGAAAAAGGGTAAACAGTAACCCCTATGTATGAATAATAAATACATGTATGAACAGTAAATATGTGTGAATAGTAACCTAGTGGAAAACTGCTCATATTAGAGAAATTAATCATAATAAAAGTGTACAATGATGATTTAAACTCTTAATAACTATACACTTATGAGTATTCATCATTAAGCCATCATCTAGGGAGCTTCACTACCACCATTACTTGATTCACCCAATTATGATAAGATTTGTTATGGATGGACCTAATTCACTAGGTTCCGAAGAACCCCTCATGTATACTAAGGTTCTTCATTAATGTCTTATGCTTTAAGGCTCCAACTGGACTATCAGTTGTGCTAAACCCCTTTAATCTTCCTAATGGCCTTATTGTTGTACTTGCAGCCTCTTCCAATTCATCTCCCTTTTTGTTGTCTTTGCACCTAAGAAAAATTAATTAACAACTTAGTGTTTTGAAGAGCTATAGGGAGGGTTACCAAAGTACCATTAGGCATCTTCCACCCCAAGATCCCTTAAGCACCCTTAGGCTCTTCCTTTTGGAAAAAAAAAATATACAGTCAAACTTGGGCCAATTTAAGCTTGAAAGAAAACATTAAAGTAGTAACCTTTCTTCTTAACTTCACATGGGTTCTTAAATCAACTCAATCGAGCATCCGACGAAAAGGTTATGGAAAAAATAATATAGGGCATCAATTCTCTGGCCCCATGATGTCGAGAATCTGTGTTGCAGCGCGGCAAGCAAAGTGGCTTGGGCACATTTTTTAGGTCTGGGTACTGTAACGATAGGCCCAGTGCCCTATAGCCCTATTCTTACTCCACAGCATGTTTAGGAGCATCTTAAGCCACTCAAACCTTCATACCAAGCTACCACAAGCTCCAATTATGTTTAGGTGCTACAATAGGACCATTTTATGTCAAATCAACCAACCACAAGTGTTCAATTCTTCTACAAGAGCTTTGATTCTACCTAGTCCATCATATGCAATACCTGCCATAACCTATGCATATCTCTTAAACTACGTGAACCACAAGCAAGCAACCTAAGATATGCACCAAATGAGTATGAAAACTAAATCCCTTACCTCAATTAAAGAGAATGAGCAAGGCATCAAACATCCATAACAACAAAGGATTTTCTAAAAGGGGTTCCTATGCCTATAACATAATCCAATACAAAAGGTGCCAATTCAAGCTCATTTTCACTAGACCCAAGCTTATAGAAGCTAAAAAAACCAAGAACAACAAGGGAAAAATGTTACCTAAACTTCTAAGCCCCAAAAGCCTCACCTAAGGGCCCACACACTAAAACTAGGCAAAGACAAGCTTCTTCTTACATGGGTGTTTCATGAGGCTTTGATTCTTACAAAAAACTGACAAATTGAAGAACATTTGGGGAAGGATTTGTGGAAGAGAATGAGGGCTATGAAAATGAGAGGGGGAAGATGATTAATAATGATGAGAAACTGATCCAAAAGGGTTTAAAAGCCATCATTCCTCAGAGCCTCCTCCGATTTTTTTTTCCCAAAAGAACCCTACCTCTAAATAATGACACTAGCCTAAGCAATCTTTCCCTATACTTTGGTTTCTTGCCATTTAGGTCTAAATGAATTACTATTGAGCTTTAAAACTGAACCTATCATTTTGGGATGCAAAATGATCATTTTTGCCCCCAGTGACACTTATGTGTCAAAATGACATATGAACCATCTAATCCTTGACCAAAATTTTTGTCATACTAATCCAAACTAATTAAGACATTAAATTAGGAATTTTAGCTTAATTAAAAGTCTTACCTAGCCATGTGGCTCATTGCCTAGAGGCTCATGACATTTGGGACCCACCAAGTGGTTTGAAAATGCTACACAAGCATCTTCCATTGAGGATAATGAAAAACTGACAAAGAAGACTTAGATAGAACATGATATATGTGCTAGGGGAATTTAAAATGACACCATTTGGTCAGGGACCACATTAGGATGAATGTTATAGTTATATGAGTTTTACCATTTTATTATTTTATCTTAATTGAGACCTAAAGTTTTATTTTGTATGCTAAGATCATTAAATAACCAGCTTATCACCATTGTCCTTCTCAATGACTCTTCTAGATATAGCCCCCCACTATAATAACTCAAGTCTAGAACTAGTTAACGGAACATTTGCCCACACCATATGGGCTATCATTTATGAAAAGGATAAGTGCTAGGTGTTTAGGTTCTAAAACTTGAGCCTATATATTCACATAAAGCTTCCCACATTTCTCTCATGTGGGATATGAGGGTGTTACAAACTTCCCCTTTATGTACCCAACATCTTTGTTGGGATTAGTTAGATTACATGGTGCCCTAGACCAGTAACCTATCTAATCAGATTACTTGGCCCTTAGTTAAGTAACAACTCTCATCTAGGATCAACCTTAGTAGATGATACATGTGCATGCCCAATATGTCATATCATCACGGTCCCAGGTTGGCTATGATACTATCTATAATGACTCAAGTGTAGAATCGGTCAATGAAATACCTACTTACACCACATTTGTCTATCCTATATGAATAGGATAATCATTAGGTACCTAGGAATGGACTCTCAATATAAGGAAGTTCCCTCGTCCCACACCGGTAGACACAACCATATACTTTGAACCAAATCTGGCTCTGATACCATCTGTAATGACTAAGTCCAAAATCGGTTAATGGAACACCTGCCCATACTACATGAGCTATCTTTTATGAAAAGGATAATCGCTAGGTACTTAGGAATACACTTTCAATATAAGGAAGTTCCCATATCTTTTATCAGTAGACGCAATCACATACTTTGAACCAAACCTGGCTCTGATACTATATGTAATGACCTTTGTCCAAAACTAGTCAATGGAATACCTGTGCAAACCACATGGGTTATCCTTTATGAAAAGGATAAATGCTAGGTGTCTATGCTCTGAAACTTGAGCCTATATATCGACATATGGCTTCCTACATTTCTCCCATGTAGGATATGGGGGTGTTACACTCACAACTGCCACTATCCATGTTGTCCCTCTCCACACATCTTCTAACCTCCCAAATTTACTGTTTCATCCTCACTGCCTCTCTACCTTGAGTAATTAACTACTATAAAGCACATGCTATAATGGTTTCCTAAGCTAGAATTTAAGTCTAAAAATTCGTATAAGAAATGAATCCCATTTTTCCAAAAGCTAGCAGAGATTACAGATAAGCATGCACATATATATATATATATATATATATATATATATATATTTTAAAGCTAGATAGAGCAAATCGTACTAGTTATATACTATTATGCATATGAACCATCTACTAACTAACACTATATATGTAGAAGTACTTGTGGTTTGGGTAACTTAGAAAAGATCATTATAGGAAGTAGTGTAAATTTGTGGATAAGCATAACTACTTTGCGGTGGCTGCTTCTGCTTCTTTTTTTCTTAGCTAATCCTTCTGGCTTTGGATTGTAAATTGGGAGCCTCCTAAGGATAGAGGTGGATGGTAGGGGCACATAATAGGTTGGCTTTAGGCTTATCGCTATTTTCCTCGAAGGCAAATGAAGGATGCCGATGAGGGTGTCGAGGTTGGCCTAGGCCTACAATGAGGTAGGAACAAGGGGCAGGTAGGTTGTAATGCCCATAGAAGGGGCAGATTGAGGTGTGGACCTTGGTCTTTTTGAACTAGTCTAGGTAGGTAAGAATTTTGGCAAGTGGAAGCCACAACACCAAGTCAATGCCAACAGTAGGTAGTGGTTGCAAAGATATTGGCCGAAGGTGCTCCAATTGCAGTGCCTCTAGTTCTCATAGCAGCTGGAGGATAATTGTTACAACTACCCAATATTTGGACCAAGATTATTGTGGTCACTTTGGTTACTTTAGTAATTTTATATGCTTAGAACATTTAATGTAAGCAAAGTCTCAACTTAATAAAGTATGGTAGCTTAAAAAAAGGGTAAAATTGGTCATTAAGGCAAGCTAGGCCAAGAAAGGCATTTTGATCATTTCACATAAGGAACCATTTTTATTTCATAGTTGGGTAGAGGATCAAAAAATATTGGATTTTAGGTACCACAATTTCTAGTGATTCCCACTCTATTCTCTAAAAATTGTGACTTGACTATGTTGCCTTTAGATGATTTAAAATAGAACCTAGAATTTGTTTATGACTTAGTCACAAAATTCAAAAAGCTTGAGCACCAAATTGTGTAATTAAGTTAATAAGGAATTTTGCTTGGGAAACCTTGAAATTAGTCCTAAAGTTCTAGCCTTCTTGCATTTAAGGACCAAGATTTAAAAAGCATGCACTTGAACCATAGCATGTGCAAGTCACATGCTAGCTTAATATATAAGCTAATTTAGTGGACCAATTTGATTTCTTCCATCATCCACAACCTTCAGCCAGCTAAAACCTCTTTTCTCCTTCAAGCCACCATAGCTAAAGGTAAGCCAAGCTTAATACACCCAAATTCAACAGAATTAAACAAATTTTTGAAGGAAAATCAAGTATGGAACAATCATAAGCTTGATTGTCAAGCTACTTGTTCAAATGATTCTAGTTTTATTCTTCCCTCATTCTTAAGCTTTATTTAGGTTTTAAAGTTGCTGGATTGTTAAAATTGGATTCCTTGATGCTTATTAGGAGGAAACAAGGAAGAAAAGCTTAGAAATTAAGCTGAAGCAAAAAGGAAGCTAAGCAAGGTTTGGTTCAAGGGTAAATGCTAGTTTTGTTCTTTCCTTCTCTCTTGTAATATTGGTTTTTTGGGTTAGATGATCTGGAATAAGTGTAATTAAATTAGTTTTGTTATCTTATGTAAATAAGAGTTTGTTTAAAACTAATTTGA
This sequence comes from Aquilaria sinensis, assembly GCA_005392925.1. Lineage (NCBI taxonomy): Eukaryota > Viridiplantae > Streptophyta > Magnoliopsida > Malvales > Thymelaeaceae > Aquilaria > Aquilaria sinensis. Next base: position 451,544 of record SMDT01001635.1, read on the forward strand.
ACCTATTTGTTGCAAAAAAAACCCAAAGCAATAGGTTTGTGTGTGTGTGTGTTGAGGTGTTTCAATTATGTTCAGCTTTTTTTGAGTTATTTTTGCTGGAAAATGGCTGAGTTTTTTGTAAAGATATTGGTTCTTAGTTTTTTATAAGAGAAGTAATCCATAGGGACCAAGGCGATATGGCTCTGGGAATAGGAGAGGTACAACACCTTTGGTGTTATTTTTGTTACTATTGTTGTTGTGTATGTATTTCGGTTGTCCCATTTTTTTGGATTGTTGAGGAACTGGAGGTGAGGCTTTGTTGATGGTTCTTTCTTGTTTAAACCAAGAATAAATGGGTCAAGTTAGGTTTATTAGGCTTCCCCATGAGCAAGCTAGAAAAGAGAAGCAATTTAAGGTTAAAGATTCATGCGCATTAGTTCATTTAGTGTATTGGGCAAGTCTTTATTTTCTAGAGAACTTAGGGTCCTTATTTAAATTGATTAAGGTCTAGAAATACTTGGTTTTGATTCATGAATGACCAAATTAGGTTTAGAAACTAAGCTGCTATAAAGGTACAAAGAATGGCATAAAACTGACACCATAAGGATCATAAAGTTCACGTGTATTAACTGTTCTAGGTAAAGGATTTTAAGTTCAAGTTTAAATTGATGCATTATGATATTTTTAAAATGTGTTAATTAAGAGAGTAAAAGGTGGACAAGAAATGGCTTATTATGTAGGCCTTAAGTAAGCATAAGGCTGCTAGTTATTCAAGATGAGCTTTAAGGCTCAAGAGTACCCTAACTAAGCTACCTAGTTTAGCAAGAATAAGCCAGCAAGTTTAAGAACTCCTATACAGTGTAAGGGTAAAGGAAGTGGCAAGCTAAGCTTGCTAAGGCAACATTTAAGCTCTTATAAGTAGGACTAGTTTGAAGACTCCCCGCCATAGAACATGTGATGATGGCTATTAGGTAAGACCTCAAAACATTTTGAGCTCACATTAAAATTTGTATATATGTTATATATGCTGGTTTTTAAATATTTTCTTTCAGGTATTTGATCCCTTATTGGGAATTTGTAATTCTTACCCTTTTAAGTGTCACATTGTATAAATACTAATAGTGTGGAGCCTAACACCCACTGCAGGGTTGTTAAACGAAGTTTTCTTGTGCAGGTATTTAAAGTATGATTAATTTTTAATGGTTCTAAGTTACTATTTAGTCACACTAATGCACTAACTAAGTTATTTAATATAGCTTTGACAGATACAGGTAAAGTGCATAAGGAAAACTAGATCTCTCATTTTTTAAGCTGCTATGCTCAAGTGGGAGTTATTTTAATAGTCTTAGACCTTGTACATGTTGGGTACATGTGTACCAAGATAGTGCCTCTAGTCAGACTAGTGTGTATGGACTTCTTTAGTGTATATCTTTGTATATACACTATGGTTGCTTATGGATGTACATAATTTAAGTGGTAAGTGTGCGTAGGTTAATACTTGAAGTTCAAGCAATCATGTTTATATGACTTTAGTATGTGTTTTAAGTTATTTTGTGAATGTCATGGCAAGTATCTAAAGGGTTTTATTTGTTACTTATCTTCCAAATGCTAAAGTTAAACATGCATTGATTCATCTTGTAAGATAATCAACTAGTAGCAATGTAATGTTTTAAATAATACAAGTATTAGCTTAGCTATTTGTAACTAAGAGCAAGATTGCTAAACCCTGATTAATCTAAGATCTTGGGGCACCCTATAAAAGGGTCAACAAGGTCCCTCATGTGGAATTCTCATTGTGGGCGACAATGCCAATGAGGAAGATTGAGTTCTGGACAGATGTGGCTCAGAGATAAAGAAGGATGGTGACCAAAGTGGGCAGGTAGGGGTGGTAGAGGGGCATGGGCTTAAGGCTGTGTTTGGAGGAGGTGTTTTGGTAGCTAAGGAACGATGGATGCCCATAGGGGCATGGGGGTGGTGCATTTAGGGGTGTTGATCCTCAGGCTACCAAGTTGCTTCAAACGGTGGTTACCTATAGTGCCGAAGGAGCTTAAGAATAAGATGGGTGGAGATGGTGGTCAAAATAACAACTAGGAAAGTTTTAACATTTCTGGGGGAGCGAACAAGTTTTCATTGGGTCAAAATTAAATTTTTTCATACAATTTTGGGCTACTAAGATATTTTTGTCCACCATAACATTTTTTTGTCCAACAAAGGAGGAAAATATAATATTTTAATGGCATTAAGGATGAAAATGAAACAAACTAGATGTTAGGTAAAAAGTGGAACAACATTTAAAGTTAGGCACCACAGGCGCATTTAAACCTGAAAATAACATTTGTTTACAATTTTTACCAATATTGGGAGAAGGCTAAGTTTTTCTTTCAAAATTTTTCAAAATTAGGTGCCCTCCAAATTTCTAAGGCCATGATCAAGGTGTTTTGACTATCATACTTTCATTTTTTTTGTTGTTGATAAAAAAAACTATTTTTATTAATCAAATTCATGTGTTTTTTGAGTTGATAGGTCATAATATGTTTGATAAGTACCAATTTTTATGGTCAAACTTGTTGATGTTTAGTCAACTTTAACTGTATTTTCTTACATCATCACCCTGGCTATTTACAAATGCTTACTTTATTCCCTCATTTTGTAAGTTAGAGAAGAAGACTGAAGCATCAGATAGGAGTCGAAATGGGCAAAAGAAGAAACAAAGTTGGAACTTGCAACAACAACATGCTTAGCTGCGCTGCAGTGCCATAATGTTAGCTTGTTGTTTCTTTTTTAGTCTTGGGCGCTGTAACGCTAAGTGCCACCACTGCATAGGAGCTTACGTCCTAGGAATTGCAGCGCCAATTCCACCAACTAGATAACTTCACCAACAAGTAGGAAATCAAATTAATAGCCTTAATTCATTAGCTAACTAAGTTAAGTAATGAAAATCATAGGAAGTGTGCTTTCATTAATTTGACAAAGATCCACACTTGCATTGCTTTGTTTACCATATTATCTAGCATCAATTCAAGTAGTTTAATTTAGTCTCGTTAGTCTTAGTTAAGCAATCTACCAATATTTATTTATTCGGCTAAAGTAGGTCTCAAGGTAGTTGTATTTGTTAAACTATGCATTCAATCCTCATGAGAATGATACTTACTTACCCTCTTTATATGCATCTCATACATTTATGGATTAAGATCTTAAAAGATTTGCAACAATGTTTATTTGATACTCCCTCCGTCCCAATTTAGATGAAACGTATTCCTTTTTGGGATGTCCCAAAAGGTTGAAATGTTTCCTCTTTTGGAAAATTTTAAACAATTAAATTATCCTTTTACACAAAATCTAATAAAGACTCTTTTTTTAATCTCCACTCAATCTTTCACTGCACAAAACCCAAAAAAGAATCTTTTCTTTTTTAATCATTATTTAAACTTTCACTACATAAAAAAATAACACAAATTACATATACGTTAATCTCTATGCCCAGAGAAACATTTCAAGTAAATTAGGATGAAGGGAGTATATGTCAGGGTTAAGGATGCCCTGGCTGTTATCACCTCCAAAAAATTGAAAACTTACAGTACAAATGTATAATGGTTATAAAGTATTATATAGCATAATTTTTACCATATTGAATGAAATGTGAGGGGTAAAGTGTACAATTTATGCCTTTTTAAAAGATCCACACAATGGTTACTTGACCCTCAAGAAAATCCTAAAGGATTGCATGGTTTACAAGTAACTTATGGATTTTATTGTAAGGTTACAAGACTTGGGTACTCAATTGGACAACCTTACAAGACTTGGACACTCAATTGGACAAATTCTAAAATAGAGCTTTTGGAAGGATTGGAATGGTATGGAAGCAATTTTTTGGGGCTACATTGTGTAAGGGAAGCAAAGGCCCATTGTTCAAGAACTTAAGACAACTAGGTTCACAAGTTTCCACAAAATAACTTAATGATAGAATGATCTTTGACAAAGATCAAATAAGATCATTTTCATCATTATCCTAGCCTTCCATGGCTGGTTATTAAGGTAAAAAAAGTGGGCTAAAGATTTGCGAAAAATTCCTTGCTTAAGACATACTTATAGTGACCTAAGTGAGGGTTAAGGTTAAGCTAAAAAACTCAAGGAAATATCTAGACTTTTACTCATTTCCTTGCCATTTTTGGCCTTAAACAGGAACCATTCTTCCTTAGTTCCTCCATTAGCTTTCACAACCACCATAGCTCAAACTCTTGAGAGAAAGCAAGAGAAGGCAATTAGATTCAACAAGAGAGAGAAGAACCCTAGTTTTTAGATTTATTGAGGTTCTCTTAGAATTTTCGGCCTTCACAGCCTAGGTAAGCATTTTATCTTCATGTTTCATGGTTTCTTACTATCCTAAGATGATGATCAAGCATCCATGATGCTAAGACTAAGCTTGGAAAAGAGCTTATAGCTCAATGAACCAAGTTTAAGTTAAGGGGGAAAGTGCGCCCAAGGTTTTGGCTTTACTGTTTTTTTGCACAAAGATGACAACATTTACAAGGGTTTATAGAGCCCAAGTAAGTACTAACTAAGACCAATTAATGCCCTAAGACCAAGCACTAGCTTGAGGATGGCTTCCATATTGATAACATAATATTTATTTGATTGTTTATGAACTAACCCTAATAATGTATTACTGCCAGCATTGCATTTGTTTGTTGCTGTGTTTGTTGTGCATTTGGATGGATATATTCATGTATATGTGTTTTTTTTTTGTTTTAGTGTCTTTGGATTTCAGGTTTGTAGCTAGAAAACCAAGTTCTTAATGATAAGCCCTTACTAAGTTTCTTCAAAGAGACTTAACCCCTTTCTGTCCATTTTTAGGAACACCTGAAAGAGATTATTCAAACTAATAGCTATCATTTGAATTTTTCTATTTCAGGTACATTAACTCTAGTATGTTTAGTTGTAAACTGAATATTTTAATTATTTTTAGAGGACATTAGTTAGTTTTAGTAATGGTACTTTCTGCCGTACACAGCAGCTAGTTTCTTCAAGTTTTTTGGAGTGCTGAGTGCTTTTGAAGTCCTCCAAGAGGTTTAGTGTACATATCAACTAAGTTACTACCATGTATGTAGTGCATGAATGCATGTAAATGAACTAGGTATGTTATATGTGTAGTGTGAGAATAGTATATGGATCAACGGAGTGTAGTTTTAAGTATTTGTGTAATTCTACCCATATTGGTTCTTATGGGCTGTTTTGAAGAGTATGGTGTTTCATCCACATGTAATGACTTAAAATTCAGGAGAATGGCTTTCCCATGTGTCTAAGACATGAATGGAACTACCGATGTTGGCTTTGCACATGGAAATAAAATGTATGAAATTTATGAAATTTTGTATGGGCATATTGGTTATTAGTTGTTCAAATTTAGTACTTTATACTCCAACTACCATAACTTGCTGTACATAATGGGTTTGGATATTAAATTTTGGTCAAGCTTATAAAACTTCAAGACGAAGGATTTGGATTTTGAATCACTACATTTGGTGCTCTATAGCTAGAGTTATGGGCTGTCAAATTTGGCTGATTTTGCTAGGTACAGTTCATATGGTCAATTCTACCTAGTTAAGTGTAAAATCCATAATGGTAATCCTAGATGGATTTAATGTCCTCAGCCTATTTCCCTATGAATTTTTAAGTGTATTAAAAGGTTTAAAATCCTTAAGGAATAAGAGGACACAGATAAAATTTGAGTTGGACATGGTGTGAAAGTTTGGGCACATAAATGAGCACCAAAGTGCACCAAGTGTGCATATAAGTGTGCATATGCATGAAATTTTACATGAGTGCCATATTGACTTGGGATAAGATTTTGATCATTTTCTACACTTTTTATTAAACTTGTACGTGAATATGTGTGTGATGGTTGGACCAATATATACATCTTTGCATAAAGACTAAGAGGGCCACTTAGGTAAATATAGTGTGCATATTCTACTTGGCCTACAGGACATGTAATGTCTGGGACATGAGCTTACTAAATCTAATCACCATGTTTAAGTACTTAGAGTAGTAACAAAAGTTGGTATTAGAGCCTAGTTTGAATTGGAGTTTCATATAGTTGCATCTTGCATGAACATAGTTACATACATAGAATTTAGTGGGGTCAGCTGCTAATGTCAAGTACCTAATGTACTGTTTATATTTTGCTCTTTTATTTATCATGAAACAGGAAGATGGTTACTACAAGGAAAGGGGATTAGGGACCTCTAAGACCCACTGGTAAGCAAAGGAAGAGGAATAGAAATAAGGAACTAGGAAAAGGTGACCAGGCTAGAGCACAAAAAGTAGTGAACCCTGCACTTGAATTGAACATGCCTCAAGTGTGGATCGAGCTACAAAGAAACTTAGCCCAAATCAATGAAGACTTAGTAAGGCTACTATAAGTTCAATAACAGAGAGTACAAGGAGTACAAGATGGTCCCGTTGAGCAAAATCAGGAAGTTACAAGAGAAGCTCTAAGGAATAATCACATAAATAATGTTCCTTTTGATGGAAATGATATTAAATAAGATGAAGAAGCAGAGGATAAAGATGGAGCCACCCAAGGGCTAGAAGAGTTAAGTCTGAGATTAGTCAAGTATCTAGGGCCAGCCACTCAGCTTATGACCATTCCATAAGGAATCAAGCTAAGAGGTCTAATAAAACTAGAGGAAGAAAAAAACACAAAGAGCCTCAGGGTTTAGCAAAAGCCCACAGGTCTAGGAAACATAGAGTTGAGGACCTTGAGGGCTCTGATGATGTCAAACTATTGGAGAGGTTTTGGGGCCTAAGACCTCCATAGTTTGATGGTAGAGCTAGGCCAAAGAAGGTTGAAGAATGGCTAACTTTCATTCAAAAGATGCTTGATAGGATGCATCTAAGCTCCACCAAGAATGTATCTCTAACTACTTACAATCTTATAAGTATGCAGAAATGTGGTGAAGGAGCATTAGAGATAGGTATGTTGCTCAAACAAGTAAGAAAGCAAACCATGAGTTTGAGATGACTTGGCCAGAGTTCACTAGACTTTTCCAGGCTCAGTATATCAATAATGTAATCAAAGATTTAAAGTAGGCTGAATTTGATGCATTGCAGCAAGACCAATTGAGTGTTCTAAAATATGAACACAAGTTCAACCAACTTGTAAGGTATACACCACAATACCATGAGCTAGAAGAACTTAAAACCAAAAGGTTTGTTTGAGGTTTGAGGCATAATATCAAGAGAGCAGAAGGCCATTGAATGCTCTCATCTATCATGATACAGTATAGAAGGCTTTACTTATAGAACAAGAAGAACATGAGAGTAAATGGTTCCTTAGTGGACTAGGAAACCAATTAGTAGGGAAAGTAGAGAAAGCCACTGTAAGGTAAAGGCACTGCCAAGGTTTTTCAACCTAGTGTGGATGGTAAGGTCAAGGGCAAGTTCAATGGCCCAAGGTGTCCTAGATGCCAGAAATTTCATGGCAAAAAGCCATGTTACTTTAAGACACAAGCATGCCTCAAATGCGGCTCCTTAGATTTTTAGATCAAAGATTGTGCTTTGGTACAAATAAGAGTGTAAGAGGACTAAGGCCAAAATATGTCTAATGTGCTAGCTGATAACTGAAGGGCTATTGCCTTCCTCAGCACATGCTTCTTGACGAAAACGTGGTCGGGAAGCCTGGCGTCATCCGACAGAAGCACTATCACTGACCTCGAAAGGAGTGAAGTCGGGCACCACGAAGTCGGGACTTCGGCTAATACGCTAGGCATGTCAAAGGTATCGCCGGCTCTCTCAGGGGACCAAAAGGATCACCTTCGGGGATAAAGAACCAGCCATTCCAAACAGGAGAGAACTTCCCCAAAGGCGGAACCCTAGAACTAGGGAACTCCCCGAACTACGAGCATAACTCCCGAAGAAGGGCATCCGTACCAAATAATGACCTCGCCCAGAGGACCTCGGGAGTACGGCATGAGCATTTAAGGAGCCTCTGACATGTTGCCCACAGGCATTACATGCCGCCTCAAATGGCGGTCTGACACGCCGTCGCCGTCCAGGTCTTGTCACGACCTGTCTCGGTTTAAGGCTCAAGGAGCCTGCAAACGGCTACTTGTCCCCTACGCCCTGAAACACAGAGAACATCCGACCGAACACGTGTCATGATCTGAATGGGCTGGGAACTCCTATAAATACCTGGAAACGCACCCTGGCAAGGGGGGATCGGACGGTCTCCCCTTGAGAAAATACAAACAGGCAAGACCATTAAACCTCTTACTGCTCCCCTCTTTCATCCTTCAGAACACTGACTTGGGCGTCAGAGGCTCTTCCTCGGAAGAAGACCCCGGGGACCTCCTAACCCTCTTTTCTGAGTATTTCAGGCGCACTCCCCTGGGAAATCTAGGCTCCAGACGTTCTCCCTCTCAGGAAGTCCATCCCGAAGTCATAATGTCTTCTAACGAAGATACTGCTGGGCATCATTTGGTGCCGTCTGTGGGAACCCACCCTCAGGTCGCCGTTGTTGAAACTCGGCGTTTAAAGGACAAGGGACTCCCAAGGTCCCCGTCCGCACTTGAAGCTCAACCGGCTACTGAGTAAACCCTTCCAGGGACTTCCACGCTGGAGGAAGAGCTTCCTCTGGTCATAACCCTGAGTTTCCTGTGCGACTTTCAACGTTCTGTTATGGCTAAAATGACACAGCAGATAGACCGAAGGTGGCCACAACAAACTCAGGCCTAAAGGACTCCCTCGCCAGCACGTCATCGGGAAAGAAGCCCTAAACCAGTCCATCGTAGTTCGGGAAGCGGGGACCCACGTGAGGAGTCTTCAACAGAAAATATGCCCCTCGGGGCACGGCTTACAGGACGAGATGGGTCCAAGCGACCCAAAATCCCACACCGAAGGAGCTCGTCACCTGAGGCGAAGTCCCCATCCATTCAGCGCCGAAGTCACTCCCCGAAGAGGCGCCGACAATCTCCCTTCCTAGAAAAAGAACCTAGTGCTACGATCCTTATGGAGAAAATATTAGCGAGGTTGGACAGAGTGGAAAAACAAGTAGCTCGCAAGCCAGTCTGGGCCAGGCTGTCTGAAACCTTCTGTGGGGATGAGTCCCCGTTCACCCGAACTATAGTAGAGGCAGCCATGCCAGGTGACTTCCGGGTACCTTAGCTGGAAACTTATGATGGTCGGACTGATCCACAGGCTCATCTAACCAAGTACAGACGCAGCATGATGATGCACGGTGCAGACGACACTACCTTGTGCAAATGTTTTGAGGTCACCCTCACAGGGCCAGCAACTGCGTGGTACAACTCATTGGCTCCAGGAACCATCAGGGAGTTCCAGGAGTTATCTACAGCCTTCACGCAGCAATTCATTGGAAGTCGGCCGACGGCAAAGATGCCTGTCCAGATGTTCGACATAGCGCAGAGAAACGAAGAGACCATCCGCGACTATGTCGAAAGGTTTAACAAAGAAGCCTTGAGTGTCCCAGACTTTCAGCCCGAAATACGCATCCTCACCATGACACGGGGTCTTCGGAGGGACTCACAGCTCTTTTATGAATTTTCCAAGGACCCTTCGGACACGCTTGGCGAATTCTACCGAAGGGCCGAACAACATATGACAGCCGAAGAGCTGAGAATAGGCGGAACGAAGTCTGATCACACTCGTGCCGAAGGATCCAGCCAGCAAACGCGATATCCAGCTGACCAGGCAGGCCGACCTCGGAGAATGTCGGGAAGGAAACTCCCAAACTTTACGCCCCTGAACACCACGAGGACCAACATCCTCATGACAATGGAAAGGCAGGGAGCCTAGATTCAGTGGCCAAGGTCCATGACCACTGATAACAAGAAGAACATGAAAAAGTTCTGCCAGTTTCACCGCGACCACGGCCACGACACTGAAGACTGCTTCCAATTGAAAAAGTACATAGAGTCACTGATAAAACTGGGCCAACTTCGACGTTATTTGCGAATGCCTTCCCCGAAGGGGAGGAAAGAGGAGGAAGGAAAGGCAGATGACGAAGACTACGACTCCGACAGACGGAGGAACCGAAGTCCGAAGAGGCGCCCTCCACCTCCAACGGGAGTAATACAAACAATTACGGCAGGACTCCCATCCTCGGAAAGAAAGAGGAAGGCCAGAGAAATATCAGTCATGGAGTATCAGAGCCCGACGAAGAAGCTGGCCCGCAAGGATGGTTCCACCGTCGTCTTTCCCCTTGACGATCCGCTGTTGGTCATGGTGAGGATAGGAAATTGGGACATCAAGAGAGTCTTACTTGACGACGGATCAAACGCCGACGTCCTGTTTTCACATTTGATGCCAAACTTGGGCATATCCTGCAGTGATCTCAGGACCGTCACTTCACCCACCTTCGGCGTAGGACCATCCGAACTGCCTGTTCTTGGATGGATCGATCTTCCCCTAATAATGAAAGGGACTTCGGTGGACGGGACAACCGAGTTATTCGCCTCCACAATGACAAGGTTCATCGTTATGGATGTTCCTTCATCATACAACGCCATCCTTGGGAGGCAAACACAGGGAAACCTGCATATTCGCCCTGATGTAAGATACTTGACTGCCACTTTTGCCACCAAGGATGAAGACGCAGAGATCTTCATTGATCAGAGCGAGGTAAGGAAGGTGTTCGTCAAAGCGAGGAAAGCTCCAGCAAACAACTTCGCACAAGTCGTAGAGGCAGAGGCTTTAAAACCAAAAAAGGGCGAGGCAGAAGGTTCCGCGAAGGTAGAAATGGAAGAAGTAGAACTTGTCCCAGGCCGAAGTACCCGAATAGGGAAAAATTTGGCTAAAGGAGACAAGAAAAAACTTGTATTCTTTCTACTGATGAATAAAGACTTATTTGCCTACTCGCCGAAAGATATGCCAGGGGTGAACCCTCGCGTAGTACAGCACAGCCTTAAAGTAAGTCCAGAAGCAAAACCTGTCCAGCAAAAGAAACGAGGCATCTCAGTCCATAAAAATAACTTCGTCAAAACCAAAGTCCAGCGCTTATTGGAGGCAGATGTAATCAGGGAGGTCAAGTACCCCGAATGGCTAAGCAACGTGTTAATCGCCACAAAAGAAGGAAGCAGTAAGCTCCGGATGTGCATTGACTTCAGAAACTTGAACGATGCTTGCCCAAAAGACTCATACCCTCTCCCATCAATAGACCAATTGGTAGACTCAACTGCCGAATACGGGCTCCTAAGTTTCCTAGACGCCTTCAGTGGATATCATCAAATAAGGATGGACCCTGAAGATGAGGAGAAGACCGTCTTCATCACCGAGGGTGGAACATACTGTTACGTCAGGATGCCCTACGGACTCAAGAATGCAGGAGCCACCTACCAGAGGTTGATGAGCAAGGTCTTTAGTGACCAAATAGGGAGGAACATGGAAGTCTATGTCGATGACATGATAGTCAAAAGCAAGCTGCCCACCGACCACGTCGCAGATTTAAAGGAAACTTTCCACCAGCTCAGGACCTTCGGGATTCGCCTTAATCCCAAAAAGTGTATCTTTGGAGTGACCTCGGGAAAGTTTCTTGGGTACATGGTATCAGAAAGAGGCATTGATGCTAACCCAGAAAAAATTAAGGCTTTGCTCGAAATCCGAACTTCTGCCACAATAAAAGGATGTGTAGAGACTCACCGGAAGGATAACCTCTCTTAGCAGGTTTATTTCCAGATATGGAGACCGGTGTCGAGCATTCTTCAAAGTCCTCACTAAGGCAGCAAAAACGGAGGACGACCTCGGAGGCAATGCTCATCCTTGGAATGAAGACTGCCAAAAGGCCTGGGAAGAACTCAAAATTTACTTAGCCAGTCTGCCCACTCTGCGACAACCTCGCGAGGGAGAACCCCTCGTATTATACCTTGGCATCACAGAAAAAACAGTAAGCTTGGTCCTTGTGAAAGAGGAAGGGCCGAAGCAGTGGCCGGTCTATTATGTAAGCAAGTCCCTGCACGGCGCCGCGGTCAGGTATCATTTGCTGCAAAAAGCTATGTATGCCTTGGTCCTGGCAGGGAGGAGGCTGCGACCATATTTTCAGGCTCACCCCATCATCGTCCGAAGCAGTCTACCACTGCGGGATGTCATGAGAAAAGTTGATCATTCAGGAAGGCTCTCCAAATGGTGTATAGAGCTTGGCGAGCACGACATCATTTATGAACCTCGGAAAGCCATAAAAGCTCAAGCTTTGGCAGACTTCATTGCCGAAGTACCCACCACCGAAGATAGCCATCCGGATCCCGGCGAAAGTGAGCCAGAATTCTGGACTTTATATGTTGACGGAGCCTCGGGGTCCGAACATCAAGGAGCTGGGGTAATTATCAGAGGTCCAGAAGGTCTAGAAGTAATGAAGGCCATCAAGTTCGGCTTCAACGTCGCCAACAATGTGGCCGAGTATGAAGCTCTCATAGCAGGATTGTGCCTAGCTAGAAAAATTGGTGTAAGAAACTTAAAAGCCCATAGTGATTCCCAGCTGGTAGTTCCGCAAACGGCAGGGGATTATGGGGCGAAGGACCCGACCTAGGCAAAATACCATGAACAGGTAGCAGAGCTCATTCGAGAGTTCAACACCGTACGAATCGAAAACGTATATCGACGAGATAACGCCGAAGCAGACTGCTTGGCGAAATCAAAAACATGCACCGAGGTGCTAAATCAACCGAGCATCGCAGTGCTGGGCATAGTAACTCTGGGAAGAGGCTGGGAAGACCCAATAAAAAGATATCTCGCAACCAATGCGCTCCCCGAAGAACCCCACGAAGCTGCAAAAGTTCGAAGACGCTCCGGTCGATTTTTCCTAATTGGAAAAGAATTATATCGGCAAGGATATGCAAATCCATTGCAGAGGTGTGCTGGCGAAGAGGATACTGAAATGATCCTCGAAGAAGTTCACGAAGGCGTTTGTGGTGCGCACGTTGGAACTGACTCCCTCGCAGCAGTAATACTTCGGCAAGGATACTTTTGGCCTACTCTAAGGAAGGACGCTAGGCAGTTCGTCCGGAAATGTGGTAATTGCCAAAGACACGCGAGTATCCAGAGGACACCCTTGGAAATGGTAACTTCGGCTGACTATCCCTGGCCCTTCGCAGTTTGGGGCATAGACCTCATTGGGCCACTCCCAACAGCGCCTGGAGGCGTGAAGTTCTGCGTAGTTGCAGTAGACTATTTCTCTAAATGGGTCGAGGCGGAACCCTTGGCGACTATCTCCACAAAAGATATGCAAAAGTTCGTATGGAAGAACATTGTATGCAGATTTGGCATACCGAGGGTACTAGTAGCCGACAATGGGTCCCAGTTTACAGACAAAGGGTTCCAAGAATTTATCAACAACCTCGGAATAAAAATGCACTTCGCCCCAGTAGCTCACCCCCAAAGCAATGGGCAAGTAGAAGTATCCAACAGGACTATCAAAGATGGTCTGAAAAAGAGACTGGGGGAAGCAAAAGGGAAATGGCCGGGAGAGCTCCCAAGTGTGTTATGGAGCTACCGAACAACACCCCGAAGAGCCACAGGGGAAACACCTTTTTCACTTGTTTTCGGTACAGAGGCTATCATCCCAGTCGAGGTAGTGCAGCCATCGGTGCGAGTGCAAGTGTTCGATGAAAGGGGAAATGACCTCGGCCTGAGAACCAAGCTTGACCTCGTCGGCGAACACAGAGAAATAGCCGAGCTGAGGAGAAAAGCTTTTCAGCAAAGAGTGGCCGCGGCTATAAACTTGCGCGCCAGGCCAAAAGGAATAAAGAAAGGAGACCTCGTTCTCCGAAAGGCTGAATTTGGACCCCGAAGGCCATCCCACGGGGTACTTCGCGCAAATTGGGAAGGACCTTATCTGGTACTTGCCGAAGTGCGAAAAGGGGTTTACAAGCTCGGCGATGCCGGAGGCATAGAGTTAAAAAATACATGGCATTCGGACGCCTTGAGAAAATTCTATGCTTAAGATTTCGGTGAGAAGATTGTATTGTACAGAAAAATTTCTAAGTACAAAAGTTCCTTAGCCAAAAATCTTGAGCATGAGTTATACAAGTCTGAATTTCGCGAAAGTGACCGCTGACATAAGCGAAGATATGATTTTCCGAAGTCCCTTGAGCAAACGTGTTCGGAACAATGGGAAATGAAAAATCTCGCAAAGGACTTAGCCAAAATTCTTGAGCATAAGTTGTACAAGTCAGAATTTCGCGAAGAAGATCGCCGTATTTTCCGAAGTCTCTTGAGCGAACATGTTCGGGACAATGGAAAATGAAAAATCTTACAAAAAGACTTAGCCAAAATTTTTAAGAAAGAGTCTTTATTGAGATGGATCTGCTTACAAAGAAGAAAGCTCGCCAAAAGAAGAAATACAAAAAAGAAGAAAAAGAAGGCAAAGGACCCTAAAACAAACTAAGGAATCTCGGCGTCTCGGGAGCCACCAGCTCCTGCGTCCTTTTCCACCACCTTCGGCGCAGGGAAAGAAAGGGGCAAGTTCAGGTGCTCGATTTTCGACCAAGACCACCGAGGCCCCTCGGGAATGTTTAGGGCCTCCAAGAAAGAGAGGTCCAGATCTGGGAACCTCTGAAGCACTTGGTGACGAACGAGGCAGAAGCCGTCTTGAAAACCGACCTTGGTCATTTCGTCGGCTTTCTTCTTCTCGACCGCCAGCTCATCACGTTCCCTCTCCAGATCGGCAATCTCCTTCCTCAGCGCCTTCGTCTTCTTCTTCTTTGGCTCCTTCTTCAAAGACTCGACCTCGGCCTGGAGCTCGGCCTTCTCGGCAAGCACCTTCGCCAGGAGAGCCTCAGAATCTGACTTCTCCTTTTGATATGATTCGTTCACCGAGGTCAGCTCCGCCACCTTGGCACCGAGGTCAGAAATCTTCTGGGAGGAGTCCTTCAAAAGTTCCTCCTTCTCCTTCGCGAACTCCTCCCGAATGGCAGCGACCTCCATCTTCGCAGCTTGAGCCATCTCCGTGTTCTTGGCAGCCAATTCAGAGCACTTGGCCTTAGATTTTTCTATGAGATCTAAGGCCGAGACTCGGAACGCCGCTTCCTTCGCCACCCGGACCCTGAGGAGGCCGGTGTACCCCAGCAGCTGCAAAGAAGTAAGAGCAAAAGTTAGTAAGGCAAAGAGTGGGCCAAACACTTAGAAGAAATCAAAGGGAAACAAAACAAAGGCCTGAAGTATACCTGGGCAGCGTGCTCGGAAACCTTGGCAGCGAGGGACTCATCGCTCGGGCACGCTTCGGAAATGGCCCTGAAGGAGGCCTCGGTGAGGATCCCCCTCGAGATTTGGTTGGCCATGTACGGGCAGTCGCCGGAGTACAAGTTCATGTCCTCCGTAAACGACCAAAAGGGCTCCCTCGGGATCTTCCCCTTCGGGACATGGGCATCCCGAAGAGCCCGTTTCCGGGCGTGCTCGGCTGCCCAATTCGGGTATAGCAGCTCCCCTGCACGGCAAAGCAAGAAATTTATCAAGACAAGGAACCCTTAAAGAAACAAAGGTACCACAACTTGTCTAAGAAAACGAACCTGGCGGCACCTCCGCGACGTCATCATCGGAGTCCCGGACCTCCTCGGCAGGAATCTCCTTACCTTTACTCTTACAACGCTCCTCGGCAGAAGGGACTTCCACCAAGGCGTCCAGAAGAGCCGCCGAGGAAGAGGGACTCCGAGAAGGGGCGGCAGCGGCAACCTCGGCCGGCGGAACAGCAGCAGCAGCATCCGACTCTTCGTGCGCCTCCTCGGGAATTTCCGCTTGAGGAGGAGGCGCGTCTTTCTTTGCCCGTTTGGCCACGGATGGCCCAGCCCCAGATGATTTCCGCCTTCGGGAGACGGCCTTCTTCGTCTGCTCGCCCTTCTCGGCTTGACCGAGGAAAAGGGACTTGTAGTAGGCAGCGGAGTCGTCGCCCATCTCTGAAAAAGAAAGGAAACATCAGTGTGAGTCCAAGGTAAAACTATAACAAAAGAACCCTGAGATAACTTACTCTCAAAAAAGGACTCATAAGTGACTTCCTCCCTAAGGAGTTGCACCAACCAAGAGTCTTTCCCAGCGATAGCAGGAGCCGGCATCCCGAGGTCCGTCTTGTGCTCCTTCACCACCCCTAGTTCCCGAAGAACCTCCTCGGTCATCAGTTTCCAATTGATGGGGAAGGGGTAAAGGGGGCGCGAAGGGACCTCGGAATCCCAGTCGGAGACTGCTCGGATCCGTTTGTCGAAGTCCGCGAATATGGATGCCAACTCAGGAGTCAGCATTATCCTCGGATCAACGACGTCCATCTCCAGCCTTCCCCGAGCCCACTTGGTCGGCACGTGCGACCAGGCCTCCTCCATCTTCAGAAAGAAAAACTTTTGTTGCCACCCTCGCCAGCTGTCCTTGGTGGCAAAGGTGAACATATACTTTTTGCTCCCTGATCCCCGAGGTAGCATGAAGTAAAAGCCACCCTTCGGGACCACAAAGAGCTTATAGTACTGCATGAAAAGAATAAAGTGGGGCTCTATTTTGAAAATGCCGCACATACAGAGGAAGGCGTTAAAGTAGCAGTACGAGTTCGGCGGAAGCTGATTTACGGCAATGCCATGGAATTGGAAAAAGTTGCAAATCATCTTCGGAGGAGGGTACCGAAGTCCGGCCTTCAGTTGGGCTCGGAAAATGGTAACCTCGTCGCCACGGTTCGAAAAGCTAAACTGGTCAGAACGTGGCAACCTTGTAATGGCGTACGAGGGAAGAAAGAATTTGGTCTTCCATCTTGCTAATTTTTTAGGAGTGGTGCAGCAAGGGTGAGACAAAAGAGGTTGCCAGCTCTCGGGAATAGGCATGGTCAGCAGAAAAGCGATTTCGGAAAAAGGCCAAAAATGACTTCGGGAAAGCTTAAAAAGCAAAAGACTCTGGAAGTTAAAACCCACCAAATGTTTTGCCAAAATCTGGATTCGAAGACGCCGTCGCGAAAGGTTGCCGGAAAACACTCCGTCAAAGAGGATCGCCGCAAAAAGCAGGAGAAAACGTGAAAGCAGTTGAAAGCAAAAGCAGAAGTAAAAGGAGGTTATGACGGAACAGAGGTATATATAGGCCGAGGAGGGTAGGCGAACCGGCGTCATAAAGTACTCCACAAAGGCGAACAGTCGCCATAACTGCTCATGGCGCGAGAAAAGGCGCGCCTGCTGTATCTGATGCAGTTCCCGCCAATAACAAGCTGCCACGTGTCAGCCATCGCGCCAAAAGAGGGACACGCTTTCTGACACCCCTAGACCCTGGGCGCGCCGCTCCAGACTGACACGCCTGGTTACAAGACACGACGTTACGCAGCCCTGCAAAAGGAGAGAAGTGGGTGACCTCGAAGACACCAAAGGACGGGCTATGACCGAGCAGCCCATGTCTTCGGACAAAAGGTACATCTTCGGCACAGGCATTGCGCCCGAGGTCCCGAAGGACCCCCTCTGAAAGCCGACAAACCGAAGTTCCCACTTCGGCTTTTCGGAGGGGGGCCTGTGATAGCCGAAGGGCTATCGCCTCCCTCAGCACATACTTCTTGACGAAAACATGGTCGGGAAGCCTGGCGTCATCCGACAGAGGCACTATCACTGACCTCGGAAGGAGCGAAGTCAGACACCACGAAGTCGGGACTTCGGCTAATACGCTAGGCATTTCAAAGGTATCGCCAGCTCCCTCGGGGGACCAAAAGGATCGCCTTCGAGGATAAAGAACCAGCCATTCCAAACAGGAGAGAACTTCCCCAAAGGCGGAACCCTAGAACCAGGGGACTCCCCGAACTACGAGCATAACTCCCGAAGAAGGGCATCCGTACCAAAGAACGACCTCGCCCAGAGGACCTCGGGAGTACGGCATGAGCATTTAAGGAGCCTCTAACATGTCGCCCACAGGCGTTACACGCCGCCTCAAACGGCGGTCTGACACGCCGTCGCCGTCCAGGTCTTGTCACGACCTGTCTTGGTTCAAGGCTCAAGGAGCCTGCAAACGGCTACTTGTCCCCTATGCCCTGAAACACAGAGAACATCCGACCGAACACGTGTCATGATCTGAACGGGCTGGGAACTCCTATAAATTCTAGGAAACGCACCCTGGCAAGGGGGGATCGGACGCTCTCCCCTTGAGAAAATACAAACAGGCAAGACCACTAAACCTCTTAGTGCTCCCCCTCTTTCATCTCTCAGAACACTGACTTGGGCGTCGGAGGCTCCTCCCCGGAAGAAGACCCCGGGGACCTCCTAACCCTCTTTTCTGAGTATTTCAGGTGCACTCCCCTGGGAAATCTAGGCTCCAGACATTCTCCCTCTCAGGAAGTCCCAGCCAAAGTCACAATTTCTTCCAATGAAGATACTGCTGGGCATCACTAGCTACTAGGGACAATTAGCCAAGGGGTCATTCACTAGCACCAGGGCCATTGGTGTACAGAGCTAGAAGTGTATTTTAGCTTGACAAAGAAGATGCATCCCAGCAAGATGCACTTAGAGGTAACATTTACGTAAATGGCATGTATTGTTTGATACTAGAGCATTAGTGTCTATTATCTCTAGGAGATTGGTTGAATCTATGGAATTGCCGATTGAACTAGCTAAAACCTATAAGCTAGAAGTAGGGAAGACTAAGATTATGATTGATCTGCTAGTATTAAATATTCCAAACTATGATATTGTTCTGGGTATGAATTGTTTGGTTATGCATGGTATAAAGATTGATTATGCTAAAAGATAAATCACATTGCCTATTGATGAAGTACATGCATTAGTGAATTCTAAAGAATTAATGTATGAAATGCATGGCATGGAACTAGAAGTATTAGATGAGATTCTTATGATTTTTGAAGATGAATACTATGCATTGAATGATGTTAAAATTGAGGAAGAAGTTAGTAGGATACTGTAGTGAAAGACTTTCCATAAGTTTTTTCATAATGACCTGTTAGGTATTCTTCCTTCAAGAGAGATTGAATTTGAGATTAAACTATAACTTAGAACTACACCAATATCCATACTTCCTTACAGAATGCCGATCATAGAGATGATGAAGCTCAAGAAACAACTTGATAAACTTCTTGAAAAAAGGTTCATATGATCGAGTGTTTCATTATGGGGAGCTCCTGTTTTCTTTGTGAAAAAGAAGGATGGATCATTGAGATTGTGCATTGATTACAAAAAATTGAATGCTATGACTATCAAGAACAAGTACCCACTCCCTAGGATTAAGGGTATATTTGATCAACTCAAGAGAGAAAAAATCTTCTCTAAGATTGATTTGAGATCTTGGCACTTTTAGTTAAGAGTAAGAGAGGAGGACATACCCAAAACAACATTCAGAATAAGATATGGGCACTGAGTACACAGTCATACCTTTGGCTTGACTAATGCCCTTGCTGCATTTATGGACTTGATGAACCGTGTGTTCAGACCATACTTAGACAAGTTTGTAGTGGTGTTCATTGATGACATCCTAATGTATTCAAAGGATGAAAGTGAACATGAGCATCACTTAAAATTTGTCTTGAACACACTGTTTGACAGTAAGCTATATGCTAAATTTTTCAAGTGCTAATTCTAGATAAAGGAAGTGTTTTTCCTAGGACACATCATTGATGCACAAGGCCTTAAAGCAAAACCTAAAAATGTCAAGGCTATGCAAAAGTAGGAAAGACCTAAGACTGTAAAAGAAATCAGAAGCTTCCTAGGATTGGCAGGCTATTATAGAAGATTTATATCAAAATTCTCCATGATTGCTTCAGTCTTTACTCAACTGACCAAAAAGGGTCAAAAGTTTGATTGGACTAAAAAATGTAAAAAGAGCTTTCAGGAGCTAAAAAGTAAGTTGACTCAAAGCTCCAGTGTTAATTTTACTTGATCTAAGCAAGCCTTATATTATTTATACAAATGCATCTAGATCTAGGTTAAGATGTGTGTTGATGCAAAAAAGGAATGTGATTGCTTATGGATCATCACAGTTAAAACCCCATGGGCAAAATTACCCTACCCATGACCTAGAACTTGCTGTAGTGATTTTTTGCCTTAAAACAATAGAGGCATTACCTAATGTGAACCTCTTTTGTAACATACACTGACCATAAAGGCCTAAAGTACTTGTTCAATTAGAAAGAGTTGAGCATGAGGCAAAGAATATGGTTGGAGTGTATTAAAGATTATGATTACAGCATTCAATACACTGAAGGCAAAGGCAATCTAGTGGCCGATGCCTTAAGTAGGAAGTATACTGGTTTGCTAAAAGGTGGATCCTTGGTAGACACTAGTGAAAAGAATATTTTGCTATGCTTTTGGCATAAGTGACAACAATGGGAAGGAGCACAAGTTTGTGCATTAATTATTTAGTTTGAGTGAATTGAGGAGATAAGAAAGGCATAAGAAACAGACCCAAATATAAAAAAAAAATTCAAGAGAATACAAAGGGTCCCTGTATGAATCCTTTGCCTACAAGCAAAGATTATTGTACTTCAAGGATAGAATATATGTGCCTAGTGAATAAGAACTCATAAATAAGATACTTGAGGAAGATCACACTAGCAAACTAAATATCCATCCTGGAGGTGAAAAGATGTATAAAGACTTGAAAACACATTTTTGGTGGCCAAACTTGGAAGGTGATAGCCAAAGGCTATTGCCTCCTCGGTAGTAACTCCCTGCCAGAATATTGGCCGAGGAGTCTGACGTCACCCAAGAGAGGATCTATTTACTGACCTCGGAAGGTGCGAAGTCAAACACTATGAGCTCGAGACTTCGGTTAGCTCGTCAGGAATTCCGAGGATAACACCGTCTCCATCGAGGGGCCAAACTGACCGTCTTCGGGTAAGAAAGCCATCTCTCTGAAGCAAGGAAGAATCTCCCCGAAGGCAGAAGCCCCGAAGAGGATCTTCCCCGAACAAGAAACACCTGAACAAGGGAATCACCGGACTATGGGTGTGAGTCCCGAAGAAGGTGTTCATCAAGGGCGCTCCCAGAATTATGGGATAGATCCCGAAGGAGGTGCTCGCACCGAAGGACGGATAGAATCCGAAGAGGGTGCCCGCACCGAAGGGAGACCTCGCCCAGGGGACCTCGGGAGTACGGTATGAGCATTTAAGGAGCCTCTGACATGTCACCCACAAGCCCTACACGTCACATCTGAACGGCGAAATGACACGCCGCAGCCGCCCCAGTCCTGACACAACCCGTCCGGGTCCAGGGCTAAAAGAGGCTGCAAACGGCTGCCTGTCCCCTAGGTCCAAAGAGACAGATCAAATCCGACCGAACACGTGTCATGATCTGAACAGACCAGCTACTCCTATAAATACTAGGAAATGGGACTGGGCAAAGGAAGGGCATTTTCCTCTCTCTGAGAAAACACAGAACAGGCAAGACACTTGATCCCTTAGTGTTCTTCCTCCACTCTCACTCAGAAAACTGACTTGGGCGTCGGAGGGTCCTCCCCGGAAAAGCAAACCGGGGACCTCCTAACCTTTTCTTTGAGCTTTTCAGGCGCACTCAGCTGGGAAACCTGAGCTCCAGGCGCTTGCCTCCACAGGAAGTCTCTCCACCTGTCAACATGACAGCAAACGAAGATGCCTTGGGGCATCATTTGGCGCCGTCTGTGGGAAACTACTCCCAGGTAGCTGTTGTCGAAACTCGGCGTTCGAAGGACAGAGGACTTCCAAAGTCCCCGTCCGCGCCTGAGACCCAACCAGCTACCGAACAAAGTCCCCCAGAGACTTCCTTGCCTGAAGAGGAACGCCCTCTTGTCATCACCATGGATTTTTTAAGAGACTTTCAGAGGTCTGTTGTGGCTGAAATGACACAACAAATAGACCGAAGATGGCCGCAACCAGCCCAGGCGCAAAAACCCACTTCGTCAGCACGACCTCGGGAGAAAAGCCCGAGGGCAACCCATCATAGCTCGGGAAGTGGGGAGCCACGAGAAGAGTCCTCAACAGATAACTTGCCCCTCGGGGCACGGCTGGCGGAAAGAGCAAGGTCTAAACAACCTGAAATCCCGTCCAGAAGAAGTTTATCAACAGAGGCAAGGTCCCCCTCACCTCGGTTCCGAAGTCGCTCCCCGAAGAGACGGCAACAGTCCTCCCTCCGGCACCAGGAAGAGGAGCCCAGTGCTACGCTCCTCCTGGAGAAAGTCTTGGCAAGACTGGAGAGAGTGGAACAGCAGGTGGCACGCAAGCCTGTTTGGGCCAGGCTAACTGAAACGGTCTCTGGAGATGAAACTCCTTTCGCCCGAACAGTGGTCGAGGCGGCCATGCCAAGTGACTTCAGGCTACCTCGGCTGGAGACCTATGAGGGTCGGACTGATCCCCAGGCCCACCTAACAAAGTACAAACGCAGCATGGTGTTACATGGGGCTGACGATGCTACGCTCTGCAAGTGCTTCGAAGTCACCCTCGCAGGACCAGCAACTGCCTGGTACAATTCCCTGCCTCCAGGAAACATCAAGGGGTTCCAGGAGCTGTCCACGGCGTTCAACCAACAGTTCATTGGGAGCAAGCCGACGGCGAAGATGCCCGTCCAGATGTTTGACATAGCGCAGAGAAACGAGGAGACCATCCGTGACTATGTCAAGAGGTTCAACAGGGAGGCCCTCAGTGTTCCGGACTTTCGTCCCGAAATCCGCATCCTCACCATGACGAGGGGCCTCCGGAGGGATTCGCACTTGTTTTACGAATTCTCCAAAGATCCCCCGGACACGCTGGGAGAATTCTACCGAAGGGCTGAACAACACATGACAGCCGAAGAACTGAGAATGACTGGACCAAAACACGACCAAATTCAAGCTCGTGGCGAAGGGTCCAGCCAGCAAGCCCGGTGTCCAACGGAACAGTCAGGCCGACCTCGGAGAATGCGAGTAGGAGGAAGGAAGCCCCAAAACTTTACACCTCTGAGCACCACGAGGGCTAACGTCCTTATGGCGTTGGAAAAACAGGGGGCTCAAATCCAACGGCCAAGGGGCATGACTGCTGACAACAGAAGGAACATGAAGAAGTTCTGTCAGTTCCACCGTGATCACGGTCATGACACCGAAGACTGCTTTCAGTTGAAAAAGTACATTGAATCACTGATAAAGCAGGGCCAGCTTCGGCGTTATTTGAGAATGCCTTCCCCGAAAGGGAAAAAAGAGGAGGAAGGAAAGCCCGATGACGAGGATTACGATTCGGACAGGCGAAGGAACCGAAGTCCGAGAAGGCGTCCTCCACCTTCGGCAGGAGTAATACAGACGATCACAACCGGGCTTCCATCCTCGGAAAGGAAAAAGAAGGGCCAGAGAGATAGCGGTGATGGAATATCAGAGCCCAATGAAAAAATTGGCCCGCGAGGATGGCTCCACCATCGTATTTCCCCATGACGATCCATTGCTGATAATGGCGAGGATAGGAAACTGGGACGTCAAGAGGGTACTGCTGGATGATGGGTCAAACGCAGACGTCTTGTTCTCACATTTGCTGCCAAGCTTGGGCGTATCCAGGAGTGACCTCAAGGCTGTTACTTCACCCACGTTCGGCGTAGGACCATCTGAGCTACCTGTCCTCGGGTGGATCGACCTCCCCTTGATGATGAAAGGAACTTCGGAGAAAGGAACTACTGAGTTGTTCGCCTCTACCATGGCAAGATTCATAGTCATGGACGTTCCTTCGTCATACAACGCCATTCTCGGCAGACAGACACAGGGAAATTTGCACATTCGCCCTGATGTAAAGTACTTGACCGTCTCCTTCGCCACCAAAAAAGGAGACGCAAAGATCTTCATTGATCAAGGCGAGGTGAGAAAGGTGTTCGTCAGAGCACGAAAGGCTCCAGCAAGCAACTTAGCACATGCTGTAGAAGCAAAAGAGCTGGAAAGGGGCGAGGCAGAAGATCCCACAAAAGCGGAAACAGAAGAAGTAGAGCTTGTCCCAGGCCATAGTACCCGAATAGGGAAAAATATGGCCGAAGGAGACAAGGAAAAACTTGTATCTTTTCTTCTTGCAAATAAAGATCTGTTCGCCTACTCGCCGAAGGACATGCCAGGGGTAAACCCTCGCGTAATCCAGCATAGCCTTAAAGTGAGTCCGGAAGTAAAACCTGTCCGGCAAAAGAAACGGAGCATCTCAGCTCACAAAAGTGAATTCGTCAAAACCGAAGTCCAGCGTCTGATAGACGCTAGCGTTATCCGGGAGGTAAACTACCCCGAATGGCTAAGTAACGTGGTAATTGCCACAAAAGAAGGAAGTAGCAAGCTTCGGATGTGCATCGACTTCAGAAATTTGAACGATGCCTGCCCAAAAGATTCATATCCTCTTCCACCAATAGACCAACTGGTAGACTCAACTGCCGAGTATGGGCTCTTAAGTTTCCTAGACGCCTTCAGTGGCTACCATCAGATAAGGATGGACCCCGGAGACGAAGAGAAGACTGCCTTCATCACCGAGGAGGAACATATTGCTATATCAGGATGCCCTTCGGACTCAAAAATGCAGGAGCCACCTACCAAAGGCTGATGAACAAGGTCTTCAAAGACCAAATGGGGAGGAACATGGAGGTATATGTTGATGATATGATAGTCAAGAGCTAACTGCCTGGCTACCACGTTGCAGATTTAGGGGAAACCTTCCAAAAGCTCAGAACCTTCGGGATCCGCCTTAATCCAGAGAAGTGCATCTTCGGGGTGACCTCGGGAAAATTCCTCGGGTACATGGTATCCGAAAGAGGCATCGACGCTAACCCTGAGAAGATTAAGGCTCTGCTTGAATTCCGAACACCTACCACAGTCAAAGACGTGCAGAGACTCACCGGAAGAATAACCTTTCTGAGCAGGTTTATTTCCAGGTACGGAGATAGGTGTCGACCCTTCTTCAAAGTCCTCACAAAAGCGGCAAAAATGGAAGGCGACCTCGGAAGGGATGGCCATCCTTGGGCTGAAGATTGCCAAAAAGCCTGGGAAGAACTCAAAGTCTACTTGGCCAGACTGCCGACTCTGCGGCAACCTCGGGAGGGAAAGCCCCTGGCACTATACCTCGCCGTCACGGAAAAAGCTGTGAGTTCGGTTCTTGTGAAAGAAGAAGGACCGAAACAGTGGCCGGTTTACTATGTCAGCAAGTCCTTGCATGGCGCCGAAGTCAGGTACCCTTTGCTTCAAAAAGCTATATATGCCTTGGTGCTTGCAGGAAGGAGGCTACGGCCATACTTTCAGGCTCACCCCATTATTGTCCGAAGTACCCTGCCTCTACGGGATGTCATGAGGAAAGTTGATCATTCGGGAAGGCTTTCCAAGTGGTGTATAGAGCTTGGCGAACACGACATCACGTATGAACCCCCGGAAAGCCATAAAAGCTCAAGCTTTGGCAGACTTCATCGCCGAAGTACCCAACACCGAGGAGGGACATTCATTTTCGGGCGAAGGTGAGCCAGAATGGACGTTATATGTTGACGGGGCCTCAGGATCCGAACACCAGGGAGCTGGAGTGATTATCAGAGGCCCCGAAGGCCTAGAAGTAATGAAGGCCATCAAGTTCAGTTTCAACGCCACCAACAATATGGCCGAGTATGAGGCCCTCATAGCAGGATTACGCCTGGCCAGAAAAATTGGCGTGAGAAACTTGAAAGCCCATAGTGATTCCCAGCTGGTGGTCCGAAAAATGGCAGGGGACTATGGCGCGAAAGACCCGACCTTGGCAAAATACCATGAGTTGGTAACAAAGCTTATTCGGGAGTTCGACGTCGTGAAAATCGAGAACGTACCCCGACGGGAAAATGCTGAGGCAGACTGTCTGGCGAAGTCCAAAACTTGCACCGAAGTGCTAAGCCACCCCAGCATCGCGGTGCTAAGCATAGAGACCTCGGGGAAAGGATGGAGAGAACCAATCAAAACGTATCTCGCAACCAACACACTCCCCGAAGACCCCAGCGAAGCCGCAAAAGTGCGAAGGCGCTCCGGCCGTTTCTTCTTAATTGGAGAAGAACTATATCGGCAAGGATATGCAAATCCACTACAGAGGTGTGTTAGTGAAGAGGATACCGAAATGATCCTCGAAGAAGTTCACGAAGGTGCCTGTGGTTCGCACATCGGAACCGACGCCCTAGCAGCAGTGATACTCCGCCAAGGATACTTCTGGCCTACCCTGAGAAAGGACGCCAAGCAGTTCGTCCAGAAATGTGGTAGTTGCCAGAGACATGC
The DNA here is from genome assembly GCA_005392925.1 of Aquilaria sinensis. Taxonomy (NCBI): domain Eukaryota; kingdom Viridiplantae; phylum Streptophyta; class Magnoliopsida; order Malvales; family Thymelaeaceae; genus Aquilaria; species Aquilaria sinensis. The sequence goes on from SMDT01001635.1 coordinate 477,662, forward strand.
CAACATCCAAAGAGCACCCTCAGAGTTCGTGACTTCGGCAGACTATCCTTGGCCCTTCGCAGTTTGGGGCATAGATCTAATTGGGCCACTCCCAACGGCGCCTGGAGGCATAAAGTTCTGCGTGGTAGCAGTAGACTATTTCTCTAAATGGGTCGAGGCAGAACCCCTGACAACTATCTCGGCAAAAGAAGTGCAGAAGTTCGTATGGAAAAACATCGTATGCAGATTTGGCATACCGAGGGTACTCGTAGCGGACAATGGATCCTAGTTTGTAGACAAAGGATTCCGAGAATTCATTAGCGACCTCGGGACAAAAATGCACTTCGCCCCAGTAGCTCACCCCTAGAGTAATGGGCAGGTGGAAGTATCTAACAGGACCATAAAAGATGGTCTGAAAAAGAGATTGGGAGAAGCAAAAGGGAAATGGCCAGGAGAACTCCAAAGCGTGTTATGGAGCTACCGAACGACACCCCGAAGAGCCACAGGGGAAACACCCTTTTCACTTGTCTTCGGCACAGAGGCCATCATCCCCGTCGAGATAGTACAACCGTCAATACGAGTCCAAGTGTTCGATGAAAAAGGAAATGACCTCGGTCTGAGAACCAAGCTCGACCTCGTCGGCGAACACAGAGAAATAGCCGAGCTAAGGAGAAAAGCTTTTCAGCAAAGAGTGGCAGTAGCCATAAATCTACGCGCCAGGCCAAAGGGAATAAAGAAGGGAGACCTCGTTCTCCGAAAGGCTGAATTTGCACCTCGAAAGCAGTCCCACGGGGTACTTCGCGCAAATTGGGAAGGACCCTACCTGGTACTTGCCGAAGTACGAAAAGGAGTCTATAAGCTCGGCGATACCGAAGGCATAGAATTAAAAAATACTTGGCACTCAGATGCCTTGAAAAAATTCTATGCCTTAAAGTTTCGATGGAAGAGTTGTATTGTACAAATTGGAAAAAAAATTTTCTAAGTAAAAAGTTCTGAAGAAGTAGAAAACAAGAATCTCACGAAAGACAATCGCCGAGGAAAGCAAAAGTATGGTTTTCCGAAGTCTCTTAAGCGAACGTGTTCGAGACAAAGGAAAGCAAAAGTATGGTTTTCCGAAGTCTCTTGAGCGAACGTGTTCGAGACAAAGGAAAGTGAAAGTATGTTGCGAAATCTCTCGAGCAACCGTGTTCGGGATGAAGGGGAACAAAAGAATGGTTGCAAAAAGACTCTAGCCAAATTTTCGGGAAAAGAAACAAAGGATCTGGCAAAAAATACTTAGCCAAATTTTTATCTATTGAGCCAAAGAGTGCTTACAAAGAAGAAAGTTGCTGAAAGAATACAAAAAAGAAGAAGAAAAAGAAGACAAAGAGCCCTAATACAAACTAAGGAACCCCGGTGTCTTGAGAACTGCCGGCCTCTGCGCTTTTGTCAGTAGCCTTCAGTGCCAGGAGAGAAGAAGGCAGTTTCAAGTGCTCGATCTTAGACCAAGACCACCGAGGCCCCTTGGGAATGTTCAGAGCCTCCAAGAAGGAAAGGTCTAGATCTGGAAACTTCTGCAGGACTTGGTGCCGCACGAGACAGAAGCCGTCTTGAAAGCCCAACTTCGTCATATCATCGGACTCCCGCTTCTTAACCACCAAGTCCGCGAAGTCCTTCTCCAGATCTGTGAGCTTCTTCTTCAATGCCTTCGTCTTCTTCTTCTCTTTTGAAGACTTCTTCAGAGATTCGACCTCGGCTTGAAGTTGGGTCTTTTCTTCGAGCGTCTTCGCGAGGAGAGCATCAGACTCTGACTTCTCCTTTTGAGTCGCCTCTATAGCCGAAGTTAGCTCCGCCACCTGGGAGCCGATGTCGGAAAGCTTCTGGGAGGAGTCTTTCAAAAGTTCCTCCTTTTCCTTCAGGAACCCCTCCCGAAGCTCAGCAACTTCCTTCTGAGCAGCCTGCGTCAGCTGAGCATTCTCGGCAGCTAGTGCCGAACATTGGGCCTTTGTCTTGTCATAAAGATCCAAGATCGAGGCCCTGTATGCTGACTGCCTCGCCACCCGAACTCGGAGAAACCCAGCATACCCCATCAGCTGCAAAAAAAGCAAACAAAGGGAAAATGATGCTAAGTAAAAAGCAAAGGCGAAATTGGCACTGAGGAAACAGTGAAGCGTACCTGGGCGGCATGTTCAGTGAGTTTGGCGGCCAAAGAGTTGTCGCCTGGGTAAGCCGCCGTAAGGGCCTTGTAAGAGGCCTCAGTAAGCACCCCTTTGCACACCTGCCTGGCCATCTCGGGACAGTCCTCGGAGTACATATTCATGTCCTCCGTGAACGTCCAGAAGGGCTCCTTCGGAACTTTCCCTGCTGGGACTTTGTCATCCCGAAGGACCCTCTGGCGGGCGTGTTCGGCAACCCAGTCAGGAGCGGCCACCTCCGCTGCACAACAAAGCAGAAAAATTAGTTAAGGCCAGAAAACCCTTAAGGATTTACAAGAGAAAAAAAAAGGGTTCTTCGACAAACTACAAACCTGCTGGCACCTCGGTAACGTCGTCGTCAAGAATCGACGTCGCCTCAGTAGAGATCCCCTTGCCTTTTATTTGGCGCCGTTCCTCGGCAGAAGGGGTCTCCTCCCCATCGCCCTCCAGAAGAGCATGCGAAGGCATGGGGCTTTGAGGAAGGACGTCGGAAGAAGGGACGTCGACAGAAGGAACCTCGGGCAAAGGGGCAGCAGGGTCTTCGGGCTCCTCGCCTACCTCCTCCGGAATTTGCGGAAGAGAGGAAGGAGCAGCTTTCTTTGCCCGTTTGGAAGGAGGGCCGGCCGAAGTCTGCTTCCGCCTCCGAGAGGCGGCCTTCTTTGTCTGTTCGCCCCTCTCGGCCTGCCCGGTAAAAAGAGCCTTGTAGAAGGCAGCCGCGTCGTCGCCCATCTCTGAAAAAAGAAAAAGAAGATCAGTGTAAGTCCAAGATGAAGTTATGAAGGAAAAAATGAGAAAGTAACTTACTCTCATAAAAAGACTCATAAGTCTCTTTCCCCCGAAGGAGTTTCACGAGCCAGGAGTCCTTCCCCGAAGAAGCCGGTTTCGGCATGTTGAGGTCTGTCTCATGCTCCTTTACCACCTTGAGTTCCCGAAGGACCTCTTCGGTCATGAGCCTCCAGTTGATCGGAAAGGGGTAAAGGGCACGAGGAGAGACCTCGGCAGCCCAGTCAGAGACGGCCCGGATGCGCCTGTCGAAGTCCTCAAAGATAGGTGCTACGTCGGCGTCTAGCAGTATCTTCGGGTCAACGACATCCATCTTGAGCCTCCCCTGAGCCCACTTGGTCGGGACGTGCGACCAAGCCTCCGACTTCTTCAGGAAAAAGAATTTTTGTTGCCACCCTCGCCAGCTGTCTTTGGTGGCGAAGGTGAACGTATACTTTTTGCTCCCGGATCCCCGAGGTAGCATAAAGTAGAAGCCACCCTTCGGGACCACGAAGAGCTTGTAGTACTGAAGAAAAACTACAAAGTGAGGTTTTATTTTGAAAACGCCGCACATACAGAGGAAGGCGTTGAAATAGCAGTACGAGTTCGGTGGGAGTTGGTTAACGGCAATGCCATGGAAGTTGCAGAACGCGCTAACCATCTCCGGGGGGGGATACCGAAGTCCGGCCTTCAGTTGGGCTCGGAAAACGGTGATTTCATCACTTCGGTTGGAGAAAGGAAATTGGTCAGGACGGGGCAACCTCGTCACAGAGTAAGAGGGTAAGAAAAACTTTTTCTTCCACTTCGCTAGTTTTGCCGGAGTAGTGCAGCAAGGGTGAGAAAGAAGAGGTTGCCAACTCTCGGGAACAGGCATGATGAAAATGAGTTCGGGAAAAACAACGAAAATGAGTTCGGGAAAAACAACGAAAACGAGTTCGGGAAAAACAAAGAAGAAGCTTTGAAAAAAGCAAAAGGACTAAAACCCACCAAAGGTCTTGCCGAAATCTGGATTTCTGGAAGCCGTCGTGAAAAGTGGGCGGAAAAACGCCTGAAAAAGGAGAACCGCCGCGGAAAATCGGGAGAGAATTAGAAGGCAGAAGAAAGCAAAAGCAGAAGCAAAAAGAGGGTTATGACAGGGCTGGTATATATAGGCCGAGAAGGCCAGGTGAACCGTCGTCATTAGTACCCCTCGGAAGGCGAAGCGTCGCCATAACTGCTAAATGCGCCTGAAAAGTCGCGCCTGCCGTACTCAGTGCATTCCCACCCAATAATAGTGTGCCATGTGTCGGTCATCGCGCAGCAAACGTGCCACGTGTCGTCCATCACGTCGAGCACGCCCTCTGACACCATTTGGTCTAGAGGCGCCGCCCTAGACTGACTCTGCTGGACACAGGACGCGACGCATGAGCAGACCTATAAAGGCAAAAAAGTAGGTTACCTCGAAGACACCAAAAGACAGCCTGTGACTTCGGGCAAAAGGTCTATCTTCGGTACAAGGTTATCCTATTTTCCCTCGCCACGAGGACACCAAGAGACAGCCTGTGACTTCGAGCAGAAGGTGTATCTCCGGCATAGGGACAGCCTATCTTCTCGTGCCTCGAGGACGCAAAAAGGGCTGCCCATCGCTTCAGGCAGAAGAAGGCGTCTTCGGCGCAGATATCACAACCACAGGACCCGAAAACCGATGAACCGAAGTTTCTCACTTCGGCTTTTCGGAGGGGGGCCTGTGATAGCCAAAGGCTATTGCCTCCTCGGTAGTAACTCCCTGCCAGAATATTGGCCGAGGAGTCTGACGTCACCCAAGAGAGGATCTTTTTACTGACCTCGGAAGGTGCGAAGTCAAACACTATAAGCTCGAGACTTCGGTTAGCTCGTCAGGAATTCCGAGGATAACACCGTCTCCATCGAGGGCCCAAACTGACCGTCTTCGGGTAAGAAAGCCATCTCTCTGAAGCAAGGAAGAATCTCCCCGAAGGCAGAAGCCCCGAAGAGGATCTTCCCCAAACAAGAAACACCTGAACAAGGGAATCACCGGACTATGGGTATAAGTCCCGAAGAAGGTGTTCATCAAGGGAACTCCCAGAACTATGGGATAGATCCCGAAGGAGGTCCTTGCACCAAAAGACGGATGGAATCCGAAGAGGGTGCACGCACCGAAGGGCGACCTCGCCCAGGGGACCTCGGGAGTACGATATGAGCATTTAAGGAGCCTCTGACATGTCGCCCACAAGCCCTACACGTCACATCAGAACGGCGAACTGACACGCCGCAGCCGCCCCAGTCCTGACACAACCTGTCCGGGTTCAGGGCTAAAGGAGGCTGCAAACGGCTGCCTGTCCCCTAGGTCCAAAAGTACAGATCAAATCCGACCGAACACGTGTCATGATCTGAACGGACCAGCTACTCCTATAAATACTAGGAAATGGGACTGGGCAAAGGATGGGGCATTTTCCTCCCTCTGAGAAAACACAAAACAGGCAAGACACTTGATCCCTTAGTGTTCTTCCTCCACTTTCACTCAGAAAACTGACTTGGGCGTCGGAGGGTCCTCCCCGGAAAAGCAAATCGGGGACCTCCTAACCCCTTCTTTGAGCTTTTCAGGCACACTCAGCTGGGAAACCAGAGCTCCAGGCGCTCGCCTCCTCAGGAAGTCTCCCCACCTGTCAACATGACAACAAACGAAGATGTCTTGGGGCATCAGAAGGGGACATAGCCACATATATCTCTAAATATGCCACATACCAAATAATAAAGGTAGAACATCAAAGGCCAGTTACAAACACTACCCATTCTAGTGAGTAAGTGGGGTAACCTTATTATGTACTTCTTAACTGGGTTGCCTATGACCAAATTAAGGCATGACATAATGTGGGTCTTAGTGGATAGGTTAACCAAGTATGCCCACTTCTTGCCAATGAATATCACAGACTCACTGGAAAAGTTGGCACAAATGTATATCAAGGAGATAATAAGGTTGTATAGGGTGCTATACTCCATAGTGTCAGACAGAGATCCAAGGTTTACAACTAGATTTTGGAGTATTTTTTAGAAAGGACTAGCAACCAAAATCCACCTGAGCACTGCTTACCATCCCCAAACAGATTGAAAAACTAAGAAAGTGGTTCAGATATTGGAAGACATGCTCAAGAGTTGTGTTTTGGATTTCAAGAGAGAATAGGACTAACACTTAACTTTGGCAAAATTCTCTTACAACAACAGTTATTAAAGCACCATTGGTATGAAACCTTATGAAGCTTTTTATGAGAGAAGGCGCATGACACAACACTATTGGGTGGAAGCCTCAGATAGGCTAGTGTTGGGTCCTAAGATTATTGAAGAAACAACAAGTAAAATTAAGAAGATACGAGAAAGGTTAAAGACAGCTAATGAAAGGACCATGACTTATGTGAACAAAAAATAAGAGACTTGGAGTTTAAGGTTAGTGATAAAGTGTGGCTTAAAGTAGCACCAACAAAAGGCACTATCAGATTTGGAAAAAAAAGTAAGTTAGCTTCGAGGTACATCGGTCTTTATGAGATAGTAGACAAAGTTGGCAAGGTGGTTTATAGGCTAGCTCTAACGTAAAGTATGTCAAGTGTTCATATGTTTTCAATGTCAGTAAGCTTAAGAAGTGTCTACTAAACACAGCGCATGCTATGGCAGTAGAGGATATATAGTTAGAGCTTAATTTGACATATGAAGAGAAACAAATAGCTATTTTAAGGCTAAGGAACAAACTGATTTTCATGGTTAAGATACAATGGTCACATTGTTGTAAAAGATAGGCAACTTGGGAAACTAAAGGAGAAATACTGGAAAGGTATTTAGATGAGTGCCCCAAGTTAAGGGCAACTTCGGAGGACCAAAATTTTTAAGGAGGGGGGGATATTACCACCTCCAAAAAATAAGAAAATTACAGTATAAATGCATAATGGTTATAAATCATTATATAGCATAATTTTCACCACAGTGAATGAAATGTGAGGGGTAAAGTGTATAATTTATGTATCCTTAAAAGATCCACACAGTGGTTACTTGGCTCTCAAGAAAACCCTAAAGGATTGTTTGGTTTACAAGTAACCTATGGACTTTATTGTAAAGATATAAGACTTGGGTTCTCAATCGCACAACTTCTAAAAGATAGATTTTTGAAGGATTTGAAATGTATGGGACCAATTGTTAGGGGCTAAATTGTGTAAAGGAATCAAAGGCCAATTGTTCAAGAACCTAGGACGATTAGGTTCACAAGTGTCCAAAAAATAACTTCAGGATTAGATGATCTTTGACAAAGGTCAAATGGGATCATTTTCATCATTATCTTAACCTTCCATGGCCGGTTATTAAGGTAAAAAAAGTGAGCTAAAGATTAGCCAAAAATTCCTTGCTTAAGACATACTTATAGTGACCTAGGTAAGGGTTAAGGTTAAGCTAAACAAGTCAAGTAAATATCTAGACTTTTACTTATTTCCTTGCCATTTTTTACCTTAACTAGGAACCATATCTTCCTTAGCTCCTCTATAAGCTTCCATATCCACCATAGCTCAAGCTCTCAAAAGATTGCAAGAGAAGGCAATTAAATTCAACAAGAGAGAAAAGAGTCTTAGTTTTCAGGTTTATTGAGGTTCTCTTAGAGTTTTTGGCCTTCACAGCCTAGGTAAGGGCTTTATCTTTGTGTTTCATGGTTGTTTACTGTCCTAAGATAATGGTCAAGTATCCATGAAGCTAAGACTAAGCTTAGAATAGAGCTTATAGCTCAATGAACCAAGTTTAGGTTAAGGGGGAAAGTGTGCCCAGGGTTTTGGCCTTACTATTTTTGTGCACAAAAATGGCAGTGTTTACATGGGGTTTTAGTGCCCATGTTAGTACTAACTAAGACCAATTAACCTCATAAGATAAATCATTAGCTTGAAGACAGTTACCATAGTGATTACATATTGTTTATTTGATTGTTTATGAACTAACCCTAATGATGTATTGCTGTCATCATTGCATTTGCTTGTTGCTATGTGTTTTGTGGATTTGGATGGATACATTCATGTATATGTGTTGTGCTTTTGTGTTTTAGTATCTTTGGATTTCAAGTTTGTAGCTGGGAAACCAAGTTCTTAATGATAAGTCCTTACTAAGTTTATTTAAAGAGACTTACCCCATTTCTGTCCATTTTTAGGAGCACCTGAAAGAGATCACTCAAACTAATAGCTATCGGTTGAATTTATCTATCAAATTTCAGTCACATAACTCTAGTATGTGTACTTGTAAAATGGAGATTTTCATGAGCTTTAGAGCACATTAGCTACTTTAAGTAATGGTACTTTCAGCCTTACACAGCAGTTGGTCCTTTCAAGTTTTCGAACTACTTAGTGCTTTTAAAGCCCTCTACGAGGGTTAGTGTACATATCAACTAAGTTATTGGCATGTATGTAGTGTATGAATACATGTGAACGAACTGGGTATGTTATATGTGTAGTGTGAGAATGATTTATGGATCAATGGAATGTAGTTTGAACTTTGAAGTGTTTGTGTAATTTTGTCCATATTGGTTCTTATGGGCTGTTTTCAAGAGTATGGTATTTGATGCATATATAATGACTTAAAAACCATGGGAATGGCTTTCTCATGTGTCTAAGACATGTGTGAAACCGCCCATGTTGGCTTTGCACTTAGAAATGAAGTGTATGAATTTTATGAAATTTTGTATAGGCAAATTGGTCATTAGTTGTTCAAATTTAGTACCCTGTGCTCCAACTACCATAACTTGCTATACATAATGAGTTTGAATATGAATTTTGACCACACTTATAATACTTCAATAAGAAGAATTTGAATTTTGAATCACTAGATTTAGTGTCATATAGCCAAAGTTATGGCCTGTCAAAATTCGGCCCGGTTAAGTGTAAAATTCATAATGGAAATCTTAGATGGATTTAATGTCCCAAACCTATTTTCCTATGAATGCTTAAGTGTATTAAACAGTTTAAAACCCTCAGGGCATAAGAGAACATGAGTAGAATTTGAGATGGACACGGTATGAAAATTTGGACACATGAATTAGCACCAAAGTGCACCAAGTGTGCATGTAATTGTGCATGTTCATGAAATTTTGCATGAGTGCCATATTGACATAGGATGAGGTTTTGATCATTTTTTATGCTTCCAATTAAACTTGTGTGTGAATATGTATGTGATGGGTAGAGTAATATACACATCTTTGCATAAAGAACAAGAGGGCCACTTGGGGTAAATGTAGTGCGCATGTTCTGCTTGGCCTATAGTACACGTAATGTCTGGGACTTGAGCTCACTAAATCTGATCACTGTGTTTAAGTACTTAGAGTCGTAACACTATCCTTTCACTTACTGGTAGTGTTGTTGCCATTGTTCAGCTTGATAAAATTGATGCATGTTGTTTGACTTTCATTTTACTACATTAATCTTTTAGCCTTGCTCAACATAGGTAGGATTTTATTTAATTTTTTGTTTTCATTTATCTTTTGTTGAACTTATGCAAAATGGTTTCTTAATTCCATTCTTGGGTTGTGTGTAGAAATGGTCAAGAGTATCACTTTGTCTTAAAAATAATAGCTTGTTGGGAGAGTTGTTGCTTTCAAAACTAAGAAATTAAAATGATTATGATATTTCCCTTTAATAACTTCATTTATTGACCATAGTTCATGATTTAGAAATTTTAAATTTCTGGAATTATTTGAACCTAAAAACAGAAGTGATGTAAGTGGCCTTGCAATAACTACTGCGAAGGTCTCATCCTTAATCTTTTACATATAATATTTTCATTTTTTTCTCATTGCAGTAGTAATGACAAGCTAATATTTATGAATTTCTCTTCATATTGTTCCTATCTTGTGTCAATGTTCATGCGGAGGAAGGTCGGATACTAGAAGGCCAAAAACACTAGAATGGAATTAGCATCTGCAAATGTGTTTATTGTCCGTGCCAGAAGTACCACATTAAAACATGTCAATGGGGGTAAGAGACATTCAATTTATCATTCTCGTGTTTGTAAATTTGGATTAGCTGTATGGTTCGTTTGTGTCCAAATGTATGCTGATTCCTTCCTGAAAGGTTCATGTGTTTGAGAATTGTTCTATAAATGTTGTGTGCTTGTCCTATAATAACCACAATATTTTAATAATTGTGACCTTTATATTATTCATTGCCGAAACAATTATGTAAATACAGATGTTACAGCCTTATAAACACTTATATAGAATAAACTATGAGAATCAAGCATTTTTCCAATTACACACATGCTTTGGCTTATTTAACTCAAGTATCTTGATTGACAGAAAAGACTAATATGCATAACCAATTATTTGTTGTATGCTTTTTTGTTTTGCTTACTTTTAAAGTGAATTTGTTACAAATTCATAGTAAAGATTAACGTGCTTCGGTTCACAACTATAAAGGTACTAAAAAAATTGAGCTTAAATATATTATTAATGTCTAAAAATGTACTTCATCCATCCTGTAAAGGATGAAACATTCTCTGAGCATGAATAATAATTTTTATTCATGATGTTTTTTTTTCTAATTTTGTCTTTGAAATTAAACTTTTAAAAATTATTGTATTTTGTGTATTGAAATTTTAAATGATGATTAAAAAAAACTTCCTTTTTTTGGGTTTGTGTGGTGAGAGTTCAAATGAAGATTAAAAAGAAAAAGATTATTTATTAGATTTTGTGTAGCGAGTGTTTTATATGCGAGTGGTAAGGTAAATTAGATGTTAAAAATTTTTCAAAAAGGAAAATATTTCAACTTTGCTAAGATAGGTAAAAAATGAATACATTTCTTCTTTTTTTTTTGTTTTGGTAACTAGTTTCTTTCTTTTTGGGACAGATGAAGTAATAGCTCAATCATTGCTTTTTGACACTGCAAAAATTGGAAAAGAAAGGTAATAAATTATATCATATATTTTTTTCCCTATCAAATCAAATGCTTTAAAAATTTTGGAACCAGTAAAATTATATATATATATATGTTTTTAACAATAATTTTGAGTATTTTATAGTACTTTTTAGATTAGTGCTTTGATGATAATTTTTTTTTAATAATATTTTATTAATATTTAAATACATAATATTTTATGATATTTAATATAACTTAGAATCCCAATGTAACATTGGGTATGTAAACAAATTTTATTGTATATTAATGGATTATTTTGATTAGTTACTGACAAACCCAAGAAAGACGAAGTAGAATTGAACAAGTATTCCAATGACTTAATGACAATGTACAATTTCATAACATAAAGACGGAGTAGAATTGAACAAGTATTCCAATGACTTAACGACAATGTAACAATTTCATAAAATCTTAGTGTTTTTGTTAAAAGACAAGTTATTCAGGTAGAAAAAGGTTTATTAAGGGTTACAGGAAAGTAAATCAGAATGCATGATAGTCACAAGGCAAGATATGCCTATAGAATCAGCCAATGCACTAATGATTCCATATAACTCAAAGAGGGCTCCCTTCTTAGCAAAAACATTCATAGTAGTATTTCTTTGTCTATAAATATGTTGGAGTAGGTGCATTTGATCCTTCTCCAGAAATGACCTTCATTCTAAAATAATAGACATTAGTTCAATAGAATTGAACTAAGAGTCTTAAGTTGTTGTATGGCCATTTTAGAATCCATTTCTATTTGAAAATAAGAAACTACCAAAATGATGTGTCAACTTTAGGCCCTACTGAAGGTCCCAAAGCCCTACTTTTAAATTGTAGCCAATTCTGAATGCTTCGAAAGAAACCAGCCACGAGTTCTCTTTTATTATTTTGAAGTTCCTTTACTTTTCCTTCAAGTTCAATTTTTGAACCATCGGTATTAAGCTTAAAATATCCAATAAGATGGAGAGTCTAGTGATTGGTCAGTGTAATGGAGGGGGAAAACACTATAGCTGTTGGCCCTATATATGTAGCATAAAACTCAGTAGCTTTGTGTTTGATTCTTGCAATAACACCATCAACAAAGCAGCTTTCTTTATCAAAAATATTTTCAACAAAGCAAGGGGAATTGGAAGAGTTTTAAAATGGGTTACAATGGCATTAGCTTGACACATATTTTCTTTGTTGATGATTTACGTATTATTGTTTAAGCCAATAAGGGTAATTGTTTAGCTGTTTAATAGTGCTTACAAACCTTCTATGCCTTATCTAGTCAGTCTATTAATTAAAATAAGTCTAAGTTGTTGTTTAGTATAAACACCATAGCTATGAAAAGATCTGTTTGCTCCTTTATTCAGAATGTTGGTAAGATTGACACTCTTAATAAATATCTTTGTTTCCCTATCATGCATAAAAAATGAAAAAGCTCTAATTATGCTTTCATTCTTGAAAAGCTTGATAGAAAACTTGCTAGGTGGAAACTTAGATATCTTTCTTTGGCTGTTAGAAATATCCTTACTCAAACCAGTTTTGCTACTATGGGTAACTACTATATGCAGGTTGCCAAACTGTCTACTAAAACTCTGAATGATATTGATCAAACCTACATGAATTTTTTATGGTCCACAGGAGAAAAAGAGCCTTACATGTTGTTAAATAGGATATTGTCACTAGGGAAAAAAACTGGGTGGTCTTGGTATTAGACATGCCAAATGCCACAATAGAGCTCACATGCTAAAAATTGTATGGGGCATTAATCAAAATAAATCCTCTTTGGTTAGTTAGGCTCTTGTTAATAAATACTATAAAAGAACTAAAAATACTAAGTCCTTCTCTCTTCTGTGGAAAGAGGTTTTAAAGATCGATTACATGAAATAGGAGATTAATAAACTTATCTATGATGGGCTGACTACTTCTTGCTGGCATGATAGTTGGTTACCTATTGGAAAGCTTTGTGACTACATTGAGGGTCCTTTGACCCTTGTTGATGTTTCTTTATTTATTGGGGATGTGTTTTATGTTAATGTTTGGCATTAGGAGAAAATCTATTATGATCTTCCTCACTCCATAAAGAAACATGTTGCTACAACCATTTTTTTATGTCAAGTTTGTTGATAAAGATGTCTAGAAATTTGACAAAAAAAAGGTGGTACCATCTCCATTAAATTTGCTTATCATTTTGAAAAATCTCTTTTGTTAAAAAATTTCAATTGTGATTGACCATGGGTGTGAAAAATCCACACAATTCCCAAGATTCAGATGTTCCTCTGGTCCTCTAGACTGCTCTTCATGGTAAACTATCTTCAAATGTTCATTTGCAGAATAAAGGTCTAAATATAAATACTACTCATCTTTGTTATGGCAGCCATGATGAGAATCAGTTTCATATTTTGTTTTCTTACCCTGTTAACATTGCTATTTATGCTCAATTTAGTTTACTTTAGGATTGATTTGCTAGGTATGATAAACTTATTAAGGAAGGTTGCATTAACACTTGCTGTGTCCACCTTGGATAATATGCCTTGGAATATTTTGATTCCCTTCTATTTATCAGAAATTAGTTGTAGTAGGAACAAGTTAGTCTTTGAGAATACTAATTTTTGTCAACTCTATAATTGATAACATAAAAAGGAAAGTGGGTGAGTTTTTTATTGTACAAAAATCATCCTTACAAGTTCATCACCATCCTGTCATAATTAGTGTCAGTTGGAATCCGCCTCTTCCTGGCTCTTTTAAACTTAATACTGATGGCTCTTATAAAATATTTAAGGAAAAAAGGGGCTTGGAAGTATTATAAGGAATGATAAGAGTGATTTTGTTGTTGCATTCATTAGAAATGTGGGTGCTGCAAATGCTTTGAAAGCTAAATTATGCGCTGTGAAAAAAAGCTTGAAACTTTTGAATTCTTGTCAACAAACTTCTACAAAACTAATGCCTCTATTTATTGGAATGTAGGTATCCTAATAACAATGGACGGATCTCCTAAGTTCAACACATCTATAGAAAAACAAACACTATAGTTGATGTTTTGGCGGGTCTGGTCGCTAACCAAAAGGCTAAACCACCATCATCTTTTGGTGTAGCCTTATTGTAACATAAATGCTCTTTTGTCTGATTCCATGGGTGTCACTGGTCCCGTATCTATTAGGACTACTAATACTACCTCGATAAATTCCCTCTCATTTTGTGACCCTATTGTGTGTAATCGGCCTTAGAGTTCATTATGACCAGTTGAGAGTCGACTTACAAGCAGCGATAAGGTGAAGTAATCTCCCACCTAGTTAAGTACTTTACTTAATAGTCTAAGTGCCAGGTCTAGTATAGGTATAATTGTGCTCATGTGTCTATTTTGTGACCCCAGTACTTATCATGTTTATTATAGTAGAGAGAAGTCAAGGGTTGGAAGCCTAGTCGGTGAGGATATTGTTTGGGCTAGTTAAAGCCTAAAGTTTGAGCATTTCACTTAACCCTAGTGCCTTCAAAAGGAAGGGCTCATGATCTATGAGATTGGTCGAGGCTAGTGGGTGCACTCATAACTCCAAGGGATAAAACCAGTCCCGAGGTGCATAGCTGGAGCACTAGGTGGAGTTGTAAGGGATGAGCCACGCAAGTGATTTTCCATGGCCAACCACCTCCTGATAGTTAACTAAAGTTAGTTCTCCCACCAAGTAAGTTGAGTAGACATGGCAAAGCTACAGGTACATCATCCCAATGAGAGGTTGGCATGGTGTACTTATGGTATGGTAGCTAAGCATGGAATGTAAAGACCCTTCTTTGTAACCATAGTTTAAGTGAAAAATGATTGTCGTGGAGATGCTTGTTAGTGTTAGAGGTCGGTAGGCCTAGGATGTGGTCAAGGAGCCTAGTGAACGGGCCAAGGTGTCTAGTTGACTACCAAGCCAAGGATGATTGAGTCAGCCTAAGACCAAGTAATACCTTGTAACTCAGCTAAGGGCACGTAGGTGCTTCGAGTGTGAGTTAATTATTGGTGGCTATGAAGCATGTGTACTAGGGACACACACGAAGACCTAATTCGACATGCATAGGGTGTTAGGCTCCTCGTGTAGGAAAGTGAAAAGATTGAGTGTGTAGCCTTTGAGCACGTAGGATACTTTGAGTAGAGCAGCTGAAGCATCAAGGCCTTTGACTTGGGTAGCCTATCGGTAACTAAATCACCAAGTGCTGGGTGGTATGAGCCAAGGGGACACGGATAAGGCCCAAGGGCTACTAACTACTTGGAGGTCTTGGCACTCATGCGATAGAGGTTTTCTCTTGTAGGCATCAGCTGTAAAAGGCTATAGAGTAGCAAAAGTAATAGGATCATGATGCTTGGATGATGCATGGATACCCTGCCCAGTACAACGGTATGCCTGATGCATAGGGGCCATCCGAGGGGAGCATTAGAAGACTTGTACTCTAGGGTGGTCAGGACTTACAACTTTTGGTAGTTTGCTCATTTGGAAGAGCATTGGAGTATAGTAGGGCTTGGAGTGGAGTATGCCTTAGGGTGCTAATGGTGTATGTGGCAAGGCCATAACACATTAGTGACACACTTAGTCTAGTGAATGTTAGGATTTGTTGGGTACCACACCTAGAGCAAGGAATTGACTGTGCAAGAGTTAGTGGACAAGTTTAATACTTGTTAAACTAGCTTGCACTAAGAGGTTTGGTATCTGGTGTTAGGTGCCAAACCTAGAGTGGAATTTTTTCCTGTGTGTGTTAACGGACAAGTTTAACTTGTTAAATTAGCTTACACTAGTAGGTTCTGGCATAAAGAAGAGAGTGAAGGAGGTTTGTTGGTGCCAAATTTTCAGTAAGATCTTATTGGTGTAAGGTTAGTGGACATGCACTAAAGTTTTGAGTAGTCAAAGACCTACAGCAGTACCCATAAGTTGGGGATAGAGAAACACCATACCATAGTCTTTAAGAATGAGGTTGTACTAAGGTGTTTCAAACCGAGTAACGTCAAGTTAAGGTGGCTAAAACTATGATAGGTTGTTTGTGTACAATTTGGTGTGAGCACAAAAATGGCATTGGCCATCGTAGCTATACGAAACAGGGCTCGACTTAAGTGCTCGGAGGGCATTAGCCGAGCAAGTCTGGTAGTTTCTGTGTTGTGTGACTGACACCCCTTGGTAGGTTTGATTGGGATACATTAGAGAATGTTATGGCCATCCTAGCGGATTACTCGATGAATGAGGTAAGTTCATAAGTCCTTAGCTTAAATACCTTAATTAAAGGTGAATTAGCAAAATCAAGTAAGTTAGTAAAGGTTTAATAGGTTCTGGGTGGTTTATGGCACTAGATTTGCCTGGGGCTAAAATGGCCAAAATGGTCATTTTACACCTCGAAGGGTCGAGATGAGTCCTGGGAGTCAAAAGTGTGTTTTAAAACCTAATCCTAATTTAAAACCCACAAATTAGCCTAAGTATGTAAGGTTTGGCTGAGTATTGACCATGAGTTACTATTTGGGGAAGGGGGCTTTGTGCAAATTTTAGGAAAGTTTGGTGGCTTGTTTGGTTTAAAGATTATAAACTTGCAAGAAAAAAAAGAGGAGGTTGCCATTGTTCATTCTTTCCCTTCCTTTCCTGAGTTCAACCGTGCCCTCATAATTCCTTCCTCAATTCTTGCCCAAAATCAAAGTTTTATGATGGAATTTGAAGGCCCAAGGGGTTCACAAGCATTGGGTAGCTCATTTTCAAGCTTCGTTTGTGGTTTTGGAGGTGTTTTTCATGTTTTCCAGTAGGTGCCCTGTTTTGGGTGAGAGGTAACAAGAAATTCTTGGAGTTTTATTGTTTGTTTGATGATTTTAGGCTTAGGTTTTGTTGGGTTAGTGTTAATTTTGTGCCATATACCTTGTTTGTGTCTTGGAACCTGGGAAACCTAAAGGAGCCTTTGGAATTCAAAATTCTTGACTTTTGGTACTTGATGCTTGCTAGTTCTTATGTAATTGAGGTAAGGGATTAATGATTCATGCATATTTGATGTCATTCATAGCTTGCTTGTGGTAGAATTCAAGTAATTTTATGAATGGTGTTAGTTGGTGGATAGTGATGAACATGTTGGATTAGTGAGGTTTTGATGGTTTGTATGGTATTTGTGGGCACTATAAGGATTGGTTTGAATGGTGCATTATGGCCTAGTGCATGCGTACATGCAGGTTTGAGGCATTTGAAGGCGTCCCTAGGGCCATTGGAATGCCTTGGGAGGCCCCAAATTGGCTATGGTGTGAAATCTGGAATTTTTGGGTATGAAATAGCTAGGGACGTGTCACCAATGTTTTCATGAAAAATCCTATGAGTTTTGTATTGTGGTGATGCATCTTCATTAGGGTCACTGACAACTTTGACACATGGTAGTATTTTCTTCACAACTTTTTGCTCGGGTGTTCGATTGAGCCGATTCTAGATTCCACGTGAAGTTAAAAGGGAGCGTTATCGTATCCATGCCTTTACCAAACCTAGAGTGGCTCAGGTTTAGATGTATTTTAGTTCAAAGTAAAGGCATGTTTGGCCACAATATAGCACCATTAGTCTGATACAAGGTTTAGAACCAGGGGAAGCCTAGTTGGGCCTTTGGATTTAAGGCTCCGATGCAGTAACCTTAGTGCACCTAGGGGGGTTCCAAAAAACTTAGTAAATGAGTCCAACCATGGTCATTGCTAATCCACTAGCGTGAACCAAGTAATGGTAGATAATGGAGTACCATGGATGAAGGCATAGTGCACTTATGGCCTAGCCAAGTTATGACTCAAGGCACAAGTGAAAGCTTAATGCATCATTGGTAGGTTAAATAGGGAGGCTTAGTACCTTGGTGGTCTAGGTGAGCTTATTAGCTCAAGACACCAAATGGGAGCCTAGTGCCCCTATTTATAGTGCCAGTATCATGAAAGTGGTTAACAACCAAATTTGAGATTAAACCTTATCAAAATTCAAGTTGTTTAGAGGTTTAAATCATTTAGGATATAATCTAATCAAAACACTACTCCAAGTCGACAAAAACTCTTAAGATGTTGATCCGGCCCAAACTTTATGTGAAAATGCCATTCAACCCAAAACTTCTAAGATTTGTCAAATTGCCCAAAATTTTGTAAAATTTCCAAATTTTCCCAGAACTACATAAAATCACCAGAATTGCATCAAAATTTTAAAAGTTAGCAAGATTTGCCCCAAACTCTTGGAAATTTGCAGATTTGCCCAAACATTCTAATTTTTTCTAAAACTTTCTAAAAACCTTTAATTCACACCCATACTTTTCACTTTTTCCTAAACTAGCCCCAAAAGACCTCTAGGACTTAAAATTAGTACCTAAACAAAGCTAATTCCTATTTTGACCCTCAATGACCATTCTAGATTCCTAAAGATTTATGACACAAACAATAATGTAACTTAAATGTAACTAGACCAACTAACCCTAAAATGACCAAAATGACCCAAATGTCCTAACAATTGCCCAAATTGCATCTAAAAATGAAAATGCCCCCTAAACTAATTATCCTAACCTAGAACTAAACAAAAAATTGTGCCCCGACAAAATTAAGTGTCAAGATATACCACACTGCCTACACCTCTCCCAAATTTGTATATTCATATGACTTTATCTTAAAATAAAGATATAGTTTAAGATAAGTTTGATATATTATTTATTTTATATTCCCTCTATCCTAAATGCTTTGCACCATTTTTATTTTTGGTCATCCCAATTTCTTTCCACAATTTCCACTTTTGATGAGTTTCAGCATGCAAAATAACTATTCTACCCTCTTTCTACTAAAAAACAAATATATGCCTCACTGTTTCTCTTATAGACTGCTTCCTCAACACTCTCCCACCCCTCACTCAATCACTATTTAGCATGAGCTGCAAGAAGTACTGGATGCGTTAAAATTTTATAATATCTTGCATGGCATAATTAATGGGATGATTTTATTTCCTATTTTAGTTACGCGTTTTTGTTCATTATATAATTTTGTGCAATAAACTCCTTGATTCCCATTTGTAGTTTATATGATTTATTTTTTTGAATTGAATGTTTATTTAAAACATTTTAATGTCAACCTTGAAAAATAAAAAAAAAGTAGATCAATTTTAAATCTCTTAGTACGTCCCTTATTATGATATTTAAAATTTGATAATTGGTCCATAATCAATAATAATTTAAATTTTGGAATCCTACTTTATTTATCTTTTATTCCTGGCCCTATTTTTTATATTTGATTAAATTAAATCATTAGGGAAATTTGAGTATATAACAAATTCTCAATGCTTTTACTAGAACATGTTATAAAGGTAGTTTCTCAATTCTAGTGTTAAAAGAAAAGTTAAATACTTACCTAAAATCAGAAATCAACTTCATATCATGTTTGTTACATGAAATATCAATCTTACCCTAAAGTGTATCATATTTTGTATGTGTGTAGATGGTTATGATGCATCAAAAATAAAGATTCAACATCAAAATTTAGTAAAAGATTTTCAAGAATAATTAAGTGGTATTTATTTTAGTTGCTAAAATTGGGGACACTTTAAGTATTTATAAATTTAAATTTGAGGTGTCATTTAATTATGCATTATTAAGTTTTGAGTTTGTGAAAATGTTTTTGCTTTTATGCTATAATAATATAGTTCATTCGGCTAATAAAGAACGATATATTTCTCTAAGCATGAAGATTAATGTATATGTAGTTTATGATATTTTTTTCAATTTTACCCCTGAATTAAAATGAAAAAGAAATATTTTTTTGATTTTATGTTTGTAAGAGTTTAAATGATGATTAAAAATTATTTTGAGTTTTTTTTAGTTTTTCATAAGAGTTTAAATGATGATTAAACCAACCACCTTTAATATCTCGGCTTCTACATGTAGCTTTATAATCTTTTGATGTTTTTGTACGCTAATAGTTAAAATTGAGTCTCATGTAGTTTAAGTCTGCCATTTATTTTGATGCACAAAAATTCAAATAGATGGTGGCTTATGAGTAACAAAACTGAATCTAATGCCTTTTAGGTGAGAACTGGATAATTTTCTTTTTCCAGCACGTGTACATTTAGAAATATGTAAACATTTTTTTCTTGACATTTATGAATAAGGATCTAAACATTTCATTTAGTAAAAATGCTACGTAGAATCCTTGGCCTACTGAGCCTCAATCACAGCAGCCGGATATGGTGATCTAGCCATAAATTGCCCAGAAAACTTTATATGATATCCTATATATTCTTCAGCCTTCTAAAATTTTTTTGGCTTATATTTACAAATCAGCTTGATCTTAGCAGCATTCTATGCTCTCTTCTTGACGTCAATCCATTAATCTGGGCCTTTTGTTTGGTGGGTTCCTTTAATGTGGCTTGCTCGTTTCCGCAAGGGGGATCAGAAATGTTATCAACTTGCACCGTAAACAACTTGACTTAACAACAAAACTCAGACCATTGAGAATTTTCCCAACTGTCCAACATCCACATTTGAAGAAATCTCATGTTATTTTTCTATTAATTTGGAAAAATAGCAGTTGGAACTTGGAAACTTATCACAGGAAGATTTTGATTTTTTTTTTCTAAAAACAGATCATCAAAACTCAAGAACAATGAAAGGGAATTGTATTTATTTATATATTTTAAATTATTATTTAGAAAGGTTGGAATTGTACATGATATTTCTTTTCCGAAAAGAATTAGAATCGTTCTATTTATCAATAATGGTCAAGAAAACTTAAATTTTACAATAAAGAGTTACATGCTGTAGCTCATAAAATTAACAACAGGCACGTGTTGTTACATGGAGACGAAGGCAATAATGCAAAGGCACCAACGAAAGTTGCCATCAACCTCATATGTTTGTGATGAGGATTGTGATCAGTTGCTTATATATAGTTTATTTCACCCAATTTTTAAAGTTTCAATTATGTAATTTATTCAATTTTACTTGACACATGTAGTAAGTCAACTTTAAGATTTAAATTTTATAATTTATTCAATTCCTTTTGTTTTACATAAACTATATTAATATTTGATCTTACAAATAAAGTCAAATAGTGTGAAAATAAGAACATAATTTTCCTTATTTTCATTTCAAGAACACATAGGGATACTTTTGTAAGATTAGTGTTAAAAATCATGATTTTTTTGCCATAAATAGGAATTTTGTCACGTGTCAATTTAATATTTATTTTGTTAAGTGAAAAGTCTCTTTACTCCTTGAGTGTATCCTACTTTATACATATATAATAGATGTGGGTGCTGCAAAAGCTTTGAAAGCTGAATTATGGGTTGTGAAACAAAAGCTTGAAATTGGCTCTTCAGTTGAATACCTTCCCCCTTCATATTGAGATGGATTTAGAAGTGGGGGTTAAACTTCTGAATTCTTCTCAATCCACTTCTTTAGAACTAATACCTCTTTTATTGGAATGTAGGTATCTCTTGAGCAATGGACAAATCTCCCAGGTTTAACATGTCTATAGAAAAGCAAACACCATAGCTAATGCTTTAGTCAGTCGGGCTACTGATCAAGAGGCTAAAGGCACTATCATCTTTTGGAGAAGCCTCATTGTACCATAAATGCTCATTTGTTTGATTCCAGGGGTGTCATTGCTCCCATATCTATTAGGACTACTAATATTACATTGATAGGGGTCCCTCTCATTTTGTGACCTTACTATATGTAATCGACCTTAAGGGCTAAACCTTATTTCTTTTAATGCATTGCCTTATTTGCCAAAAAAAATATTTCTATTTTTAGCATTCCAAATTTACCAAAAAGGAAAAAGGACCAATAACATTCCTTGGAATGTTCATAGAGTTGTTTATGGAAATTGTCTTAATTAAGGCAGTGGAGACATCATTAACATTCTAAGTCAAACCAAAATGATTTAGAACTGAGTTGCTATAATGACATATGAAACTGTTCCTTAATTTTCAAGTCACATATTTTACACAAATGGTCAACATTAAGACTTATTTGAGCAAGAAGGGCTTTCTACAAAATCTTCCCATGCATAGTAATCCACAAAAAAATATTGGACTTTAGGAATAGTAGGAGTATGCCAAAGCCAGTACCAATACTCATTTGTAACACCAGCTTTCCTATTTCTATTAAAGTTATAGAAAAATCTTACTTACTTGATTGTAAAATCATCAAAACATACAAGAGCCGAATGAACACAATTCAACTTTTGAATAGTCAAACCGGTGGACCAGACCACATTTGGACACGTGGACAAAATTATGAATAGGGCTAAAGCCATTTTTAGCCCTCAATCTTAAATGACTCAAACACTTAACCACCTCAACATTGACTCGATCGCCCCCTAAACTCTCAAAACTGGTACACTTTAGCCTTTTTTATTGTTATGCACATCACGTGACCTATTTACTTTAGATGACGCTTGCTTCTATCTATTGTCTCTGTGTCTTCAACTATTCCTTTGCTATCACTTTCTCTAAAACTACCGCTGATTGAACCAAGTTAGGTCTCTAACCCCTGCAAGTTCGAGAAGTGGCATTACGGCACAAGCTTCCTAGCTCTTTCCCTCGGGATCAATGGCGAATAATCAGTGCCTAGATTGCACTCCATCACGTCACCTCTCTCATTCTTGGAAGTTGCTCTGCCCGATGCTTTTCATGGTTTTCCCAGTTAATCCATAGCCATTGAATTAAATCCAATTAGGTTTTACCGCCTTGTACCTCCGTTAGGGAAAATAAATTTTGCAATTAGAATAAAACTAGAAACATATAAGACCCTTGGTAAGGCCTTTGAAGCCATAGACAGGGGACTAGTTGTTGAACTTTCTCCAGTCGTTCTCTAGTTGGCTAGTATATTGAATTGGCTTCCTCTTAAAAATTTGATATGATATATATAGGATTCTTCCACCTTGTACTTGCTTTCATCCAAGCCCTTCCGCCCTCTCCCATCATCGGAGGTCCCCCACCTTTACCGACCAAAGCCTAGGAGCTTAATTGAGCAAATTTTTCATCTAATTCAATCTAACAAATTTTTGAAAATTGAACTTGAAAATTAGGCTTTTGTATGCTGACAATGGAATGTAAGAGGCAGTAGATGAGGAAGGAGATCCCATTTTCATTTTAATTGATGAATTGAAAGAACTCTTTTGAAAATCTGAAGTGAAGAGAAGACTACTGTCCTATCTTTGGCACGCACTTTATTCGATAATATGGCTAGTTGAACTTGACCATCTGAGTCTCATGTTCATAGCTCATGAAACAAACGGGAGCAAGATCCATTTAGAGTAAGTAGGTCACGTGATATGCACAAGGGTCAAAAGGGCTAAAGTGTTCCCTTTTTTCAAGTTCAGGGGGTGAGTTGGACCAAGTCAATGTTAAGAGGGTTAAGTGCTCGGGTCATCTAAGTTTGAGGGCTAAAATTGGTTTTAGACCTTTATGAACACGAGCAAAGATAGCTCTCAAGGT
Organism: Aquilaria sinensis; assembly: GCA_005392925.1. NCBI lineage: Eukaryota > Viridiplantae > Streptophyta > Magnoliopsida > Malvales > Thymelaeaceae > Aquilaria > Aquilaria sinensis. The sequence continues at coordinate 500,900 of SMDT01001635.1, forward strand.
GCTTAATCATGTGCCCTTGAAAAGCCAATTTGGTAGTGATAATTCCGGCTTAAATCTATTGACACTTTTGCTGGCTAGGATATTAGTTCTTTTGAAATCTACCCCACAACTGAGCAAAATTACATGGATTGCCCTCAACCAACATCCTTGACTTTACCCCTTTGCCCTAACTAGTGCCACAAACTAGCTTGTTAATTGTTAGGGAGAATTACAATTTGCCCCTTAAGGTTTATGCTAAATTACACAATACCCCTCTTGTTTTAGAAATCTCTTAAAAGCACCCTAAGGTTTTAAGAAATCTACACTTATCTCCCTATAGTCATTTTTTAATATTAAAACCAATGGATTAATTACACTTTGAACCCAAACTCTAATTCTTGTTTAAGTTTTCTCCTAAACATATAAATTATTTCATTACTTGTCTTTTTTCAAATAATATAATACAATACGTCACACACACACACACACACATACACACACACACACACACATATTGATTGATTGTTCCTTCCAACTTACTATCTCCCAATTTTTTTCTTATGATTATATTTTTATTTATTTTTCCTTATACGTATATTTTTATCTTTATATTTTCAATTTTATAAATATTTCTAATTAAGGATATCATTTTTATATTAAAATTGAGTGTATTTATTTATTTATATATTTTTATTTGGAAGCTTTATAAGCATCCTCATTTTTTTTTCAAAATTTATCATGATAACTATTAAATCAAAAATTAAAGAAATGATAAGGCTTATATTTACAATAATATGAAAACTTTAAAATTGCTTTCATTTCAATTAATACATAATTTATCATTTTGTTAAAATTTTAATTTTATATATTTATTCGTTAGTTAATTGTTTTGTAAGAAAATCTTGTTCAACAAAATGCTTATTGATTATTTAATTATTTCTTAGGTGCTTAGATGGTTTCCAATCATAATGCTTTAACTTCAACTTTGATGTCAAGTGATGTTGAGATCGCTAAAAGACTACTATATTTTGGGTTACAATTCATCAATTCATCGTATTTGTATCCTTCTGAAATATATTCTACCATTATTCCCACTTAAAAGATTAAGCTACTTTATGAATGGCATTACTCTTTATTGTATTCCATTTTTTAGCCATCACAATTATTTTATGTACGGATAAGATGGACATATGTCTAATTAGACATACCTTTTCCAGTTCCAAAAATGCCCCTAATGTTCTACCGAAAGTCCATCCTTTACCCTTACTCGCATCTGATGTACTTTTGGCTCCGGTAAGGTTTTTGCTTGGGGTTGCTTAACTGAGCTGCCGGTCGCTGTGTCGTCGCTTTGTCAGTATGGTGATTTAGGCGTCCCTTCTCATCGGTGCATTTTCAATTTTGCAGATTTAGCATTTGTTTTGAGACATTAGTTTTGTTTTCATAGTTTTCAGGTGCTGATCGTTGGTTCCGTCATTATTTTTACATGTCAGTTTCATTTTCGAAGTTTTTACACTATGATTTGGCCGGAAGTGTGGGTTTTGTTGTTGTTGGAGACGGCGAGCCTTTGGATATTGAGTCGTTGATTTCTTTTTCTGATGAGGATGTCGCTGATTGGTTCTGTGATTATGGCAATGGTGGTGAAGGCAATGACGCGAAGGTGATGTCTGTGATAAAGGAATTGCCAAGCATACAGGTTTTTTTACTTGTTGTATTTAAGTATCCAGCATTTTTTGTGGACATTTTTTCATATTGTTTTAGACAATTTATGGTGCAGTATCTGGACATGTCTCGTCTGGTTGTGATGGATGTCAGTCTATGAGTATGGAAGTTGATTCAGGTATTATTTGGTTGCTTGTGTAGATTTTGTTCGTATATTTTGGTTGTAATGCTTAGACATTTTGGGAATAATGCTTTGACACTCTTTGCTGTAGGATGTGGACATCTTTTGTCTGGGAGTGAGGGACTTCGATCTATAAGTGTTGAAGTAGATTTTGGTTGTGATATTGGTTTTTTACTAGACACTTTGTATATACTATTTGGACACATTTGGACTTATTTGTAGACACTTACCTATGCAGGTAGTGGACGGTTCTCTGGTGATTATGAAGTTTGTAAACATGTTTCTGAAATTGAATTAGGTAGGATTTTGGGTTGTTTGAAGATTTCTTGTTTGTCTCATATGTGTTTTGTTTATTTCATGGTTTGTTTTTTTGTATGGCAGTAAATGCAGCTGGTGATGACATATTATCTGTTGGTTCTGATTTTTATAAATTCTGCTGATAATGTTAACTGGGTCAAAGCAACCTTTGATTCTGTTGATGAGACTGAGTTTTTTTTTAAAGAGTATGCTATTTCCAGAGGTTATAGCATACGTTGTGCAAGGAGTAGATATAGGGGTGGTAGAAAGGATGGGGCACTTTACCACAAGGAGTTCCTCTGTTCCTATGCTGGTTTAAAGTCTGATAGTGTTAAGAAAGAGGCTGCTGAACGTCGTAGAGTTGACAAGCGTAGTAATTGTCGTGCGGTGATACGTGTTAAGTTGAGTGATGATGGATTGTGGGTATGTCATGCTCATTTAGGACAGCATAATCATTCATTTGTTGCTGTTAGGCAGCGATATTTGTTGCGGTCAGCTAAGTTTTTGAATAAAGATATTTTCGCAGCTGTTGCAGATTTGATGGGGAATGGGATTAGACCTGCAGATGCTATTAGGGTTATATCAAATGAAGTCGGTGGGCTTGAGTCACTTGGCTTGACTAAACGAATGTTTTACAATTACTTATCTGCTGAGCGTGCATCTGAATTGGATATTGGGGATGCTTCGCTGCTGCTTGATACTTTTAAGCGTAGGGCATCAGAAGATGTTGATTTCTTCTATGAGGTGCTAGTTGATAGTGAAAACAGATTAAGTAGTTTTATTTGGATTGATGAAGTGATGAAGGCTGATTATACAACATTTGGTGACGTCGTTGTGTTTGATACTACATTTCGAACCAATCGGTACAATATGTTTTGTGCTCCGTTTATTGGATTAAACAATCACAAGCAGAATGTTGTTTTTGCTGTTGCTTTTCTTGTGGGTCAGAAGAGGGAGCACTTTGTTTGGTGTTTTGAGTGTTTTAACAGGGGCATGGGTGGAAAGCTTCCTCAGACAATTATGACAGATCAGGATGGTGCAATTGGATCTGCAGTTGACCATGTTTTCTATGATGTTCAGCACAGATTATGTCTGTGGCATATTTGTGAGAATGCCAAGAAGAACATCAAGGGCTTGATGTGCATTGAAAGTTTTTCCAAAATGTTTTATAGATGTTTGTATCATTGTGCTACTGCTAGTGAGTTTTATGATGCATGGTCAAAGATGCTTGGGAGTTTCAACTGTTGTAATGTGGGATGGTTGAAGAACTTGTATGCAGCAAGGTTTAAGTGGTGCCCAGCACTATGCAAGCACGTTTTCTCTGCAGGTAATTTCATTGTGTAATTTATGCATGATTAATGGACATTTTGAATATAATGTTTAGCCAATTTGTTTGATATTAAGAGACACTTTATGTACATTTTCACTGCAGGGCTTTGATCATCACAACATAGTGAAAGCACAAATAGTGTTCTGACATCGCTTGCAAATAAGCAAATGGGTTTGTTTGCTGTTTTCACTGCTGTTGAGAACATGTTGAAAGACTAGAGAAATAGAGCACTTGAAGAAGATTTTCAAAATATTGGAGTGGTGAATGTGAAGGCTGAACACTCAAAGATATTGGTTGATGCTTCTAAGATATACACTCGTACTATCTTGAAAGAGTTTGAAAAGGAATTATTTGTTGGTGTTTTTGCTGAGTCAAAGGCTGTTTTTGAGGTTGGTGGTGTCATTGAATATGAGGTTTTGGTTGGGAATCAAGATTGGAGGAAATTTAATGTTAAGTATGATGCTGCTTCATTGTCTGTGTCTTGTTCATGTATGTTGTTTGAGGAGAGGGGCTTGCTTTGTTGCCATTCATTGCGTGTGTTGAATGTGAATAATGTGCATGAAATTCCTAAGCAGTATATACTTCACCGTTGGACCAAGGAAGCAAGGATTGTTGTGGATCAGGATGGGAAATATTTGTGTGGTGATGCATTTTCTACAATTGCTTGGCGTACTAACATGATGAGGGGCTTTTTATCATTGGTGATTGAGTGTCAAAAAGATCAGGAATGTAGGTATGTGTGTGAGCAAGGACTGCTGTCAATGCAGAAGCATATTTTGAAGATGAAGGCTGGAACTGCCAGTGCCAGCAAAGAGTGTCAGACAATTAGCAGTGCTGGGTCTTGTTGTGAAGTGGATGTTTTGAATCCTGCATTTGTGACATCTAATATATTTGGATCAAAGCAGAAGAAGAGTGGAGTGGATTTCAACCGTGGTCGTGGATGCAGGGGCAGGGGCAGGGGTAGGGGCAGTGGTAGGGGGGGTGGGTGGTCCAGTATAGTGTTCGATAGAAATAGTCAAAATGTCTATAAACCATTGTTAAAATGTCTACAGAGTTAAATTCACAGTTACAACAGAAGTTTATTGAAATGTCTATAGGTTATTTGTTTGCAGTACACATCAAAAGTGTAGTGTGATAGTGGAATTGTCTAGAGAATTAAGTGGATGTGGGAATGATAAGGACTATGGTTTCTACAATATCAATTAATTCTTTTTATTTACAATACTAGTTCTTAATTTACAATGTGTGTAGAATAATACATATTTCAAATAAAATAAAATATATTTCAAAGACAATATAATATTTATATGTTTGGAGCTGTCCTTTTTAAGAACTTGCAAAATAGTTTTGCTTCGCATCTCCACATGCAAGGCTTATAGCAAATTGGGCTTGATATGTACGCTCCTGTGTCAGGGAGATTTGGCCTATCATGTGGTGATTGACAATCTTTAAGATTGTGTCCGATGGCAACAAGCCTTTTGTTAAGCGCCCATAAGCGAGTAAATGTTTGTCGTACAAGCCTTCGACATTCAGCAATCTTCCATGGCCTTTGCCTTCCATTTCGTCCCTCGATGATAAGAGACAATAATTCCATTGCTTTGGTCTTTTCATGTTCCTGAAATGGTGATATGATTGCTATTATTCCATACAAGTATTGGGCCTTACTATTGCCCTTTTCGGCTGCTCTTTTGAGGAGTTTGAGCCCTTCGATTTCATTTGCAGTTATAAAATATTGAGCGATACCTTCTTCTGTCAAGGCATCTGTATTTTCAACTTCCATGCACCGTTGGTGGATATAACACTCTTTTGGGCGAAATGGTCTGAAAGATAAATCATTTATGTTCAACCTTTGGTACACCAACTTATCATCTGCAGCCTTGTGAAAGTCTTTGCGAGATTGTGCAGCGCTGCTAAGGTGATTGATGGATGAAGCACCAACATTTGAGAGTATCTCAGTAAGCATATCATACGGTAATGATTGAATTATTTTTTGGCAGGTATGCTTGGAGATTTTCTTGCTCGGTTTTAAGTGGTACATTTTTTAAATAAGTGTGTAGGATGAAAATGTGTTGAAAACATGTGCTTATGGTTACGCATTTTATAGTTGATGAAAAGGTGTTTGGTCGGTTATATTATGCATTGCGAAAAGAGGCGCTGTTTCCCTTTGCGAACAGATGTGTTATTTTGGTCCTTGTGCACCTTTTCATATAATTATGGATTAGATATTTAGTGATTATGTTTTTATAGTTATTATATTATAGACATGTGTAATTAGACATAGGAGCCCAATCCTAGTAATTGCCGCCCAAGTCCATGACCCAGCCTACTTCAAAACTGAAATTACAATTTTACCCATACTTAAAAACTGCTTCAAAAAACTCTGCAAATTCAAATTACACGCCATTTGCATAACTCGTCCAACCCTCCTGCAACTGTTCACATCTCTCCTCTAAAAACACCATGGCTGATAATAATCAAAAGCTCGTCACACTTCCTGCTACAGAAGACAACGTCGACTTCACTAAGGAATAGCAACAAAGGTAGACCTTCGTACACTTCGCTGGCATTCTCTAGCTTTTTATTATTCATTTTCAATTCCGGCAACTCACTGGCGTTCTCTAGCTTTTTATAGTACGTTTTCAGTTTCGGCAATATGTTAGAACGTCGGCCACACGCCGGATAGCCTTTTTTAGTTCCTACCTTTCCTCTTCGAACCTCATTTTTTATTCATTTCTGACAATTTCACTTAATCAAAACCTCACCTACAATTTGACAATTTCAGGCGAGATCAAGAGAAGCCGGCAAAAAGCAAGAAAAAGTAGCATCCAACACATGCTTCTCAAGATGAACAAAAACACAATAGGTAAAACACAAATATTCATTTCTTGCATCTATATTAGCTTTACTGTAGAATTTGAGATTTCTTCTGAGGATTCTCATTCTCTGTGCAGACAAAAAATAAAACTCACCGTTAAACCACCAACGTTCATGCAGAAGAATCAAAACTCCCCTTTGTAAGTAACCTAAATATACTCATATTCTATTATATAGATACTATGGCTTCTTGTAGTAAACACATTATGTAGCTAGTGCACATATTTCTCATGCATATGTTGTAATCAATTTACAAAAATAATTTTCGTCAGCATTTCATATAGACACTATTACTTCTTGTTGTAGACACATTGTGTAGCTAGTGCACACACCTCTCATGCATATATTGTAATCAATTTACAAAAATACTCATCATCAACTTTTCATATAGACATTTTTGTTTCTTGTGGTAGACACATTATGTAGCGCATGAAGACACTTTCCGTATATATGTTGTCATCAATCTATAACTGTTAAAGTACTTGAGACACATCTCATATAACTGTTATTTTTTTTGTTGTTTACACAGACAAAACACGAGGCAATGGACATCAACTCAACAACAGCTAAGTCCAGCAAAGCTTATCATCTACAAAGAAGAAAAGACATTGCACAATCTATAGACACTGCTCAATCTAAGCAAAGTGATGCTGCAAAGCACAAGAAACAGCATGGCAAAGGCTCTGGACAAGAAAAACAAAAAAAGAAAGCACAAAAGGAAAAGCCAAGCCCTGCAAAGAAATCTAACCCCCCAGCAAGAAAAGAAGGCAAACAGAAAGCCAGCCCTTCAACCTCTAAGCGGTATGTACTATTCACAATGTGTTTTCACATTATGCTTATTTATTTACTGCAAAATGTGTGCACTGCTTCTGTATTATCTGTCTATTGATTATCTGTCAAGTGTTTTTAGAAATGTCTCTACTGATTATTTGTTACTAGTTCATTTATTTTCTGGAAAAGTGTGTATTGTTTCTCAATAATCTGCCTATTATTTCTCTATCAGGTGTTTACTAGAAAAGTGTCTTATATTTCATAAATTTTTTTGTCATTTATTTACTGGAAAATTGTCCACTGGTTTATTCCCTTACTGGAAAATTGTCCACTACTATATGATCTGTCTATTGATTCTCTGTCAATTGTTTCTAGAAAAGTGTCTATTGGTTCATTTCTTTTTTAAAAAAGTGTGCATTGTTTTTCAATAATCTATCTATTATTTATCTATCAAGTGTTTACTTGAAAAGTGTCTCCTATTTCATTATTTTTCTAGTCATTTATTTTTTGACAAATTGTCTACTGGTTCATTCCCTTACTAGAAAATGTGTTTACTTATTATACGTAATATGTCTATTGGTACTTTATCAAATGTCTATTATCACTGTCTAAGATTTTTTTTAATATTGACACGTAACATTTCATTGCAGTATAATGTGTAGAACACTGTGCAAGCCTGGAATGGTTAAACAGACAATCGATTTAATTTCCACTAGCACAGAGCATGTTAATGCAATAAAAGAGCTTGGATTTGAATCTCTATTCAACATAACATGCACCAAGCTTTTCCCAAATCTAGTGCAGTGGCTAGTGGAGCATTTTAACCCGGATGACACAACCTTCCACACATCCAAACATTCACGCATCAAGATAACTATTGAAGATATGCATCATGTGTTAATGATTCCCACTAGTCCGAGGGTGGTTGATGAACACCCTTATTTTCATGCAAATGACCTGAAACTTCAAGAGTAGAGAATGTAGTATGAGAAGAAAAATGAATCATTGACAAGTCAAATTTCAAGTATAGTGACTAACTCGTCAAATGCATATCAAGAATTCAAGCTTCACTTTGTTATCTACATAGTCACAAAGTTGCTTGCACCATTCAATAGATTTAACTGCAATTAGAGGGTTCATAAAGCATTAAAAGATCTTTTTGTATGCCATTAGCTAAACTTATGTGCCTACACCTTGAACACACTTGCTACCCAAATTAGCAAGTACAAAGAAGGCCCTATCAACAACCAATGCATTGGTGCATGCCTCTACTTCCTGCAGGTAAATGTGTCTTATTTATTTATCAACTTTCATATTAACTGCTCAGCATGTCCTCTTAATATCTGAAGTGTCACCTTCATGTTTCTTAAACTGGTCTTAAATGTGCAGATGTTTTATCTTGATCAGGTAATGTTCAGGGGGAAAACTCTTGTCACTAGAGTTTTCCCATCAATCACAGGTTACACCTTATTATTTAACGGCTTCATTCTTGTTGTGAATGAGTTGTCAAAGTCAGCAAGCTATTGTTGCTTTTTGCTTTCAGGCTTATCTTCTATTGGTTGCTCTTTGCTTTGAGGCTCTTCAGGCTTTTTTTTTTTTTAGTTTCTCCAGCAGTCTGGTTAATCTTTTTCTCTGGCTGCTCAAGGTGATCAGGCTTCTCTGGTACTTTTGGAGTATCAGTAGAAAGAAGATTGGCTGATAGTATTTGTCTTCTGCCAAAGCCACATTGACTTTTCTCTTCATTTAATCTTATGAGGACAATATCATTTGTCCAACCTGTGATTGATGGGAAAACTCTAGTGACAAAAGTTTTCCTCCTGAACATTACCCAATCAAGATAAAACATCTATACATTTAAGACCAGTTTAAGAAACATGAAGGTGATACTTTAGATATGAAAAGGACATTCTGAGCAGTTAATGTGAAAGTTGTTAACAAATAAACAAGACACATTTACCTGCAGGAAGTAGAGGCATGCACCAATTCATTGGTTGTTAACAGGGTTCTTTTTGTACTTGCTAATTTAGATAGCAAATGTGTTCAAGATGTAGACATAGAAGTTCAGTTGATGGCATACAGAAAGATCCTTTAATACTTTATGAACCCTCTAATTGCAGCTGGACCTATTGTATGGTGCAGGCAGCTTTGTGACTATGTAGATGGCAAAGTGAAGCTTGAATTCCTGATCTGCATTTAACGAGTCAGTCACTATACTTAAAATTTGACTTGTCAGTGGTTCATTTCTCTTCCCATACTACATTCTCCACTCTTGAAGTTCCGAGTCATTTGCATGAGAATAAAAGTGTTTGTCAACCACCCTTAGACCAATGGAATTCAACAACACATGATGCACATTTTCAGCAGTTATCTTGATGCTTGAATGTTTGGATATGCACAAGGTTATGTCATTCGGGTTAAAATGCTCCATTAGCCACTACATTAGATTTGGGAAAAGCTTGGTACATGTTATGTTGAATAGAGATCCAAATCCAAGTTTTTTTTATTACATTAACATGCTCTGTGCCAATGGAGAGTAAATCCATTGTTTGTTTAACCTTTTCAGGCTTACACAGTGTTCTACACATTATACTACAATAAAATGTTACGTGTCAATATTAAAAAAAATCTTAGACAATAATTGTTGACACCCAATTTCGTCCGGCCTTTTAAAAAATTTTAAAAAAAATTAATTTTATTATTATTATTATTATTATTACTGAAAATTTTTAATTAGTTTAAAATACATTTTTGTTTTGTGAAGATTTGATTTAAAATGATATATATATCTATATGTGTATGTTTGAAAGAAAATAAAATTTTAGGAAAAAATGACAAAAAATTAAAAGTTTGAGGTAAAAATGACAAAATTGAGAAGTTTCGGGCAAAATTGACAAATTATGAAAGTTCCAGGAGCTTTGGGTAATTTTTTGGGTCAATTTTGGGCCTAAACGGACGTTTCTGGCCCAAATTCACAGAAAACGACAAAATTGTCAAAATCAGAAGCTTCTGAAACTTATCCAGAGCCTGAGAAACGTAAAGGACTGAAATTGTCATTTTACCAATTTAAAAGATAAGTTTGAAATTTTTTATTAATTTATCCATAAACAGTTCAGCCAAACTTCCTCTATAAATAGGCCTCCAAATTTAGTGATGAACAGAGAAAAAAATAGAAAGAAAGCTTAGAGCTACGTCTTAAAAAAAGGAACAAATTTCAGTCCTTGTCCCTAGCCTCTGCCTCTTCACTCAAAAAAGACCCAAAATTTTCCTGTTTGCCGTTATCCTCCTTGCCGTTTCCACCTTTTTTCTCCCGTTATGCCGTCCGGTCGCCGTTGTTCCGCCCTGCAGTCCTTTCCCTCGCCGTCACTCCGCCATCCCGCCGTGCTCGCCGCCGTTCCCTGCCGCCGTGCCGTCACGCCGGTCGCCGTTGTTCCGCCCGCTGCCTTCCCCTCCTTCGCGTCCTTTTCTTTCCGTGCCAACCACCGCCGTCGCCCCTTTTCCCCTTGCACACCGCCGTCGCCTCGCCACTCCACGCCCTCGCTGCCTCCCTGCCGTTGCACCTCCGTCCCACGCCGCCGTCACCTCGCCGCCCCACACCCTCGCCGCCGTGCCCAGCTGCCCCCCCCTTTCGCCCCTTGCGCCCGCGTCGCGTCTTTCCTGGGAATTCAAAATTCAAAATAAAAAGGTACAACTCTCATTTAATCCTTCATCTTTTCAATTTCTTTCACTTTGGTTACTAACCTTTTATTTTGATCTTGCAGAATTAATTACTAACTCTTTTAATTTTTTTTTTACTTGTTTATTTATTTGTTTATTATTGTTATTATTACTAACCCTTTTTTTTTTATTGTTATTAACCCACTAATTAATCTAACTTTACTAACCCCTTTTTTTTATTGTTATTAACTCACTAATTAATCTAACTTTACTAACTTTTTTTTATTGTTATTAACAACTAATCTAACTTTACTAACCCCTTTTTTTATTGTTATTAACTCACTAATTAATCTAACTTTACTAACTTTTTTTTTATTGTTATTAACAACTAACTTTACTAACTTTGCTAACATTTATTATTATTGTGTTGTTAAAGTGGATGGCCAAAAAGCCCCACTTTATTATTATTAATTGTTTTTTTTATTTTTTTTATGATTATAAAATAAAAAAAAAAAAAAAAAGGGAATTTTATGTGAATAATTTTTAAAGGCTAACAAAAATCACTAATAAAAAAAAAAAAAACCAACTATCTTTTATTATTTTGAAACATAACTTTTATTCCTTTTAATAAAAAAAAAACATAATGAAATAATTTAAATGAAATAAAAAATGAAATAAATAAAAAAATAAAAATAAATAATAAATCATAAATTTTTCAAATATATCTTTAAAAGTAATGATTTTTTTAATTAATAATTAATTAAATAATTAAAAAAATAAAATAAAAATTAAACTCCATGTCCAAATGATCCGCCAGGATCCATGGCTTGGAAAATATTTTAAATAAAGTATATAAAATATTTTTTTCCTTTATTATTAAAAAATAAAAACTTTGGGCTAATATTCTACTTCTCTTTATCCAGCAAATATATTAATTAAAATAATAAAATATAACTTTTTAGTTTCTTTATTAATAAAAAGAATAAAAGAGTAAAAATTTTTGGGCTAATATTTTATTATCCAGTAATATTTTACTTATTTCTTTTAAAATAATAAAAAGATATAACTTTTTGTTTCCTTTATTAAACAAAAATCAAAATTTTAGCCAAATGAGTTCAAATAAAGGTAATAAATTAATTTTTTTTTCTTTTTTCTTAAATATCTTAGACTTATTAATTAGATATATTTTCAGATATATAAATTAAAATTATTTAAAAATCTTTCATCAAACAAAAAAAAAAACATAAAAATGAAATATAAATATCAAGACTTTTATATACATATAAGTTTTTAGTTTCTTTATTAATCACTTTTGGTTAATGTTTTTATCAAATACAAAACAAATAAATATCAAAACTTTTCTTTTATGTTTAAAATATACATAAAATTTTTAGTTTCTTTTCTTGAATAATCATTTTTACTTAATTCATTCAAAACAAAATTAAGACTTTTGTTCTATTTTTGAAATATACATATGAATTTTTTTTTTTTTTTGCTTTCATCATTGAATAAATAAAATTTTAAATAATTAATTTTTGATTTACCTTTTATCAAATAAAAATATTAAGACTTTTCTTTTAAATTTTTGAAATATATAAATAAAATTGAATAAATAAAAAAAGAATTAAATAATTTCTTTTTGGATTATCTTTTATCAAATAAACATAACATAAAATATAAATCTTTCTTTTATTTTTAAATCCATAATTTCTTTAAATAAAACCTTGATTAAATAATTTTTTTTTTGGTTTATCTTTTTTTAAATAGAAAAGAATAAACATAACATAAAAATATAAATCTTTCTTTTTTAATAAAACCTTGATTAATTTATTTTTTTGAATAAACATAAAATAAATGTCAAGATTTTTTTTAACTCTTTGATTTCTTTAAATAATAACTTTTTATTAAATCAAAAAAAAAAAAAAATTAATTACTTTTTAATTCTTTTATAAATTGAGTAATTATTTAAATAATAAATATCCTTCATTAGATCAAAAAAATAAAAACAATCAAAAAGAAAAGAAAGATAAGAAAAAGAAAAGAAAGAAAAGAAAGAAAAAAAAGGAAAAAAAGATAAGAAAAAGAAAAGAAAGATAAGAAAAAGAAAAGAAAGAAAAGAAGAAAAATATAAGAAAAAAAATAAACAAAATAAATTTTTAGATCATTAACAAAAACCTAAAATTTCATAAACAAAAGATTTACAAAATAGTCATTAAACTAATAATTAATTCTATAATAAATCAGAATTAAATAATTAATTATAAATTAAAATAATTTCCATATCCGGATGATCCGGCAGGATCTACGGTTTGGAAAATAAACCTTTTTAAAATAAATTAAATAAAAATTAAAAATCCATAAACGATATGGAAAATTCTTTAAAATTTTATCAAATTCCGTGTCCGGGTGACTCGGCAGAGTCCGTGGTTCGGAATTAAATCTTCCGTGTCCAAATGACTCGGCAGAGTCCATGGTTCGGAAGTATAAAATTCTATGCAAATTAATTACTAAAAATCCACATCTAACTAAATAATTCAGTTAAAATTTCTAATTTTGAAAATTAACTGAAGTTGTTAAAAAGCAAAGTAAAACAAAATTAAAATCAACTAAGGTGCCAATTTTGGGCGCTATAACAAAGTTGTTTTAGCGTAACCGTACTCCCGATCCCCGAACTCTCGCAGACCAATTTTAAGGTGACCAATCGACCTAAGAAAACTGATTGGTGGCGACTCCAGAAAACCCGACGTTGCCACAGCTTGGCGACTCCACTGGGGAGTCGACGTTAGTGAGTCGAGCCTAAAGTTGATTTGTTTTGATTTACTTTGCTTATTATGTGGATTTATATGTTATATTTACTTAGATAAACATGCATAATGCATTCACAATATGAAGCTCTATACCCGAGCTTCCTCAAATCGAACACAATTCTTTCTAAGCGGAATTGGTGTTGTTGTCCTTGTGAGGCCATGGTCTCCAAGCCTTCACCGGTTTCAAAGTAGCAAAGTAGTGTATTGCCTCCTGAGACGGTTAGTCTCTGCATGGGCCCACGAAAAGCTACGACTCGAATTAATCCTTTCCTTACATAAACCCTCGAGGGTAAGGAATTGGGCTGTCACTATAATTTAGTGATGGGATTCGGGAACTACCCTTGGCCTTTTTGATAAACCACCTTTTGCATATAGAACTCCTCACTCTACCATAGAACCAATCAATAAGAACTCCTATGTCTTGGTTCCAATCACCATAGGCATGAATTTTTTATCCATTTGCTTATATTGCTAGATTTATGATTCCGTGTATTACTTTTTGCTAACTCTATTTTTTTTCCTTGTTCATTTTTCCGGCATATTCATATCATTCATTAAGATAAGTATTCGGTGAAGGAATCACTATCATGGACATTCTCGAATACCTTCCCACGGCTGTTAATGAATCTTGGAATGCCACAATAGTGGAAACTCAACCGGAAGCTATGGAATTCTTCGAAACGGCCCAAAAGCTTCATGGAGATTCCCTGACACCACATTCTCATGTACAACTCAAGGATCAAGTATCGGTCTGTATAGATCAGAACGACGTAACTGAACTATTACGAGTATGGAATAGTTGGAGCTCTGTGGATCGGGAAGCATTCACATCGACATATGGCCATGTTGCTCGCCTGCTAAAAATCACAGTTGATACATCACTTATCCGTGCACTGATACAGTACTGGGATCCATATTATCGGTGTTTCTCCTTCAACAAGATGGATCTTGTTCCGACTATAGAGGAATACAATAACCTCCTGGGTTGGCCATCTGATTATCCAATGGAGACGTATCGTCATGATAGGAGAACTGAGCCTCATCGGGCCTTGGCTAAATTGTTGGATATGCCAGCTTCTGCTCTTCAATCCAAATTCTCAACAAAGGGGTATCGTAAATTCATCAGTTGGAATGATATAAAGCAATTGGTCCACACTCTCCCACAAAAAGACCAAAGACATAAGGTTTTTGCTTTGGCAATATATGGCTTGGTAATCTTTCCTAGAATCATCGGATTCATTGAAGAAGACGTCATCTCACTATTTGAGCAAATCTGCAAGGCTCAAGTGAATCTGACTTCAGCCATTCTTTGTGAAACCATTAGGTCATTGAATTTTGTCGCCAAAGCGGGGGCAAATTCATTGGATGTTCTCACCTCCTTGACATATGGATCAAAAGCCACCTTCCTTGTGACAAACAAAATTTCGGGAATCGCTTTTCAAAAGACTTCATTCCAATTGAAGCCTTCTTGAAAAGTGAGTCCATTCATCATGATAGTAAGGAAGGATGGATTAACTATTTTAAGAACATCAATGAGTTGCAAATTGAATGGAGAGCCCCCTGGTCCACCTCCACCCGCGTCATCTATCGTTGTGGCGATTGCCCATGGGTTCCTCTTCTGGGTATATGGGGAGGAACAAGTTATGCCCCAGCCCAAGTACGGAAGCAATTTGGGTCCATGCAATTTATACCCATGACTCACAATCTAAGTAAATTGGAATTCTCACACGAAGATCCAATGGCGAATAAGTTTGCCATGGGTATTTCAATTGCATGGAAAAGGCTATTTGTACTGAAGTCCGGCCCTATTCTTTCTCCCACCGCCTACTGTGAATGGAGAAATAATCGAAAGGAAGGAATAGTGCTACCCGATGATGCTCCCAGAAAGTTGGCAAAAAGAGAACTTGAGAAAGAATTAGAGGAAGAAAAAGAGAAGAACAAGAGAATGCTCCTCGATATACAACAGCTCGGTCATAAAACACAACACCTTGAAGAAAAGATTGAATGCCAAAAACAAATCATCTCCCAATTAGTTGAGGAAACTGATCAAAAAGAGATGAGGGCAAGATATTGGGAAGATCAATACAGATTTTCTCAAGATCAATTGCAAGTGTTTTTGGTAGAAGTCAGGAAAGTCACAGAGCAAGCCCAACAAATGGGCGAAGAAGCTAGAGAGTTGGAAGAACTGAGCTGTCCTACTTCATCATTAAATGTTCAAAAAATGATGGAGTTCATATCTAAGGCTAGAAAACAATATTGTACCTTGGGCCGTTTCTTTTAAGAAATTCTATAAAAGCACGAAACAATTGTCTTGAGAATGTAATCAAGAATTTCCATCATAGTCTTCTTTCACCAAGTACCTACAATATTCATTGCATGCATGCATTACATCAATCACATACACATAGAATCTAATAAAATAAATATTCCTTTAAAAAGGTAAAATTGGACCTCAACACCGATATTCAACTCGGCTCCAAACAAGATTAATGGCAGAACAAGCCGAAGGACGTCTCATGGAGATGGAGTCCAAGATAGAAAGTATGGCAGAACAGATGAGACAATTGATGGAACTAATCAAGGGGAAAGCAACTCAAGTTCCCATCAAAGAAGCACAAGATCCCACTTATCCTCCGGGATTCACCCCGCAACGAGTCTCAGTCCAAGAAAACCTGTTTCAGGAACCAGGACCGTCTGCTAGTGTTCACCTGAAACAAGACACCGTACATGAAGAGAAGAAGATGTTACCAAAAGAAGAAGCAGAATCTCAAAAACTCGAAACGATAGAAAAGAGACTGCGAGCCATTGAAGGAGGTACTATGTTCGGATCTCTCTCAGTGGATGACCTCTGCTTAGTACCAGACGTCGTAATCCCTTCAGACTTTAAGGTGCCAGATTTCGTGAAATACGATGGAACGAGTGATCCCATCACTCACATCACTTTGTTTCTCAGAAGACTACAACCACTTACCAAAGATGAGAAGGTGTGGATCGCACTTTTTCAGGAAAGTCTCACAAAATCAGCATTACAGTGGTATCTAAGCCAAGGTCCAAGAAACATAAAAACTTGGAATGACCTTGCTCAAGCCTTCATCGGCAACTATAAACATGTTATGGACTTAGCTCCGGATCGCCAAACTCTCCAAAACATGGAGAAGAAAAAGCCAGAAACTTTTAAGGAATATGCCCAACGATGGAGGGACTTAGCTGCACAAGTACAGCCACCCATGACAGAAAGAGAAATGGTCACTTTATTTGTCCAGACACTGAAGTACCCGTATTATGACAAACTCATTGGCAATTCGGCAACCAATTTTTCTGACGTAGTCATGTCTGGAGAAAGGATCGAGCATGGTATCAGGACCGGGAAGATTACTGAGTCCTTTAGTGATCCTATGAAAAGAGGAGGACCATCCAGAAGAAAAGATGAAGAAATACAACAAATAGGACGAGGAAGAGGGATTCCCCTTGTGGGTACTGTGGCCACCGGACCTCGCCTATCCTATTCTGCCAACAGGCCCAATTATTACCCTCCCAACAGGCCTAATGATTATCCTCCTAATAGGCCCAATGATTATCCTCCCAATAGACCCAACAATTACCCTCTCAACAGGCCTAATCAGTTACGGCCACCTATTCCGATTCCTCCAGTGCCTCCACCAAGACCAAGAGAAGTCTTCGCACCAATTCCCATGACTTATACTGAGTTGTATCCAAAACTCATCCAAAGCCAACTTATTCGCCCAATTCCTACAAGGCCGATGGAACCCCCATACCCAAGGTGGTATGACCCTAACATTACCTGCCCATATCATGATGGCGTTCCAGGCCATGGCTTGGAAAACTGCACAGCATTGAAGCGTATAGTCCAACAATTAATCGAGTCAAAGTGGTTGGACTTTTTCGATGAGCCAAACGTCACTCACAACCCATTACCGCCTCATCAAGCAAAACCAGTCAACATGATAGAAGAACACCGGCCGACGAAGAAGTTAGTCAACGATATCATAACCCCTCTTAAGCATGTATATTCATGCCTTGTGAAAGAAGGGATTATCATGGGAAAGCCTTCTTTTGGACATGAAGAAGTCGAGGATGAGGAGTGGTGTGACTTTTATGACAGTAAAAGTCATTCTATCCAGGAATGCTCAGAATTTCGTGAAAGACTACAAAGTCTCATTGATTCCTCCCAACTCATCGTTTTTATGTCAGATAAAGATGATGACGTGAATGTGATCATTAAAGAACAAGATGCTATGCCAAGACCACTAGTCATATCAATCTCAAAACCTACTCTTAAGCCTCTAAAAATTCAAGTCCCGAAGCCATTCCCATACAAATAAGACAAAACTGTTCCATGGAGCTATGATTACACTTCTAACATCACATCAACTCCGTTAGAAGTCGGGATTATGACTAGAAGTGGTCGGTGTTATTCTCCAGAGCAAATGAACAAGCTCCAAAAAGATAAGAACGTTACAGACCCAACAACTGGACCTCTTGATACAAATACATCCAAAGAGCAAGAGATGCCTCGAACAGTAACAGATGAACAAGCTACTGAGTTTCTCAAACTCATAAAGCAAAGTGAGTACAGTATTGTTGAGCAGTTGAACCGCCTGCCAGCAAAGATCTCCATACTTTCATTGCTCTTAAGCTCTGATGCTCATCGAGAAGCTCTTCTCAAAGTCCTGAATAAGGCTTATGTTGAACAAGATATCTCCGTGAACAACTTTGACCACCTCGTCAACAACATCACGGCACAAAATCTCATCACATTCACTGACGATGAGATACCAGCAGAAGGAAGGGGTCACTCTAAGGCTCTACATATTTCGGTTAAATACAAAGATCGGATTATGGCTAGAGTTCTTATCGACAATGGGTCAGCTCTAAATGTAATGCCACTGGAAACCTTACATAAGATCGGTTTAGACCCATCATACCTCAACAACAGTCATATTGTTGTTCGAGCGTTTGACGGAACGAAGAGAGATGTTGTTGGAGAAATAGAGCTACCAATAGGGATTGGTCCCTGTCTTTTCCACATCACATTCCAAGTCATGGATATTTGTCCATCATATACCTGTCTGTTGGGAAGACCATGGATCCATATGGCCGGAGCAATTCCTTCTTCATTACACCAAAGAATGAAATTCATTATTGAAGGAAAGATAATCACAGTCTTTGCTGAAGAAGACATTCTGCTATCAAGACCTGCGGATGCTCAATATGTCGAGGTCAATGAAAATATACCTGATTGCTCCTTCAGGTCTTTTGAGATTGTCAATGCTGCTTATGTCAGTGAATATGGAGAAGAACCCGTTCCTAACATCTCTAAAACAAGTCGCATGGTCGCCAAACTCATGATAAAAGGAGGATACTCACCGGGGTTAGGTCTGGGACAAGATTTACAAGGAATCCCAGAGCCATTGAAAATATCCGCAAATGAAGGGAAATACGGCCTAGGCTTCACACCGACAAGACATGACAAAATGAAGGCAATAGCTGAAAAGAGAGAAAAGAGGATTGCACGATTAACAGGGCATCCTCTCCAGGAAAGAAATCTGGATATCCCTGAAATCACCGAAACGTTCGTGAGTGGTGGTCTCATTCCGAAAAATGACAATGAAGGCAAGCTGACTATCAACATCAACAAGTCTTTTGAAAGTCTTTCTATTCAGGCAATCATCAGCGATTCACCTGAAGAGGAGGAGCTCGTTCAACCTTGTGGCCCACGGGATGTGCTGAACAATTGGGAGGCGATAGAACTGCCTGTTATAATCGAAAGCTTTCCAAAGTAATCTAATAGTAAAAACCTCCTAAAGAAAGGTTCAATCAATAGGGTGTAGTCTTTGTTTAAGTGAACCTTTTAGTTATTGCTTTTTATTCCAATAAAGTTGTGATTTATGCACATTGTAAATAAAGTACCAGTTTGCATCCATCTCATTCGTGCCATTTTTTCTTTTCTTTCTTTTCTCTCTGGATAATGCAGACCTGAAACTCTCTTTGATGATAATGAAATAATGAACTTTGATAATCCTGTAAACACTACCGACTCGGATGACGAAGATCTTCAAATATCTCCTAAGCTATTAAAAATGATCGAGCGAGATGAAAAAGAAAGAGCAACAAGTCAAGAACCAACTGAGGCATTTAACTTAGGAGACAGTCAGAATGTAAAAGAAGTCAAGATTGGCACTCTATTCCCTCCTGAAGAAAAAGAAGAATTAGTCCACTTATTAAAGGAATATGTGGATGTATTTGCTTGGTCATACCAAGATATGCCTGGTTTAAGTTCAGACATAGTACTACACAAAATACCCTTGAAACCTGGGGCGAAGCCTGTCAGACAGAAGTTACGAAGATTAAAGCCGGATCTAATCTTAAGAGTAAAAGATGAAATTTGAAAGCTGTGGGATGCAGGATTTCTTGGGGTCGCTGAATATACAGAATGAGTGGTTAACATTGTTCCAGTTGAAAAGAAAGAAAGTGGGAAACTAAGAGTTTGTCAGGACTACCGGCCATTGAACGAAGCCAGTCCTAAAGATAACTTCCCACTTCCCCACATTGATACGCTGGTGGATAATACCGCAAGAAACTCCTACTTTTCCTTCATGGATGGTTTTTCTGGATATAATCAAATCAAACTTGATTCAGATGATATGATAAAAATGGCCTTTATAACCCTTTGGGGTACCTTTTACTACAAGGTGATGCCTTTTGGGTTAAAGAATGCTGGTGCTACATATCAAAGAGCCATGGTCGCGTTATTCCATGACATGATGCATAAGAAAATTGAAGTATATGTAGACGACATGATCGCCAAAACTTTCACTGCTGGGGGGCATCTAAAAGTGCTAAGAAAACTATTCGATAGACTTCGCAAATATCAACTGAAGTTGAATCCTGCCAAATGTACTTTTGGAGCCTCTTCAGGAAAGTTATTGGGTTTCATGGTCAGCAAGGATGGGATTCGAGTTGACCCGAGTAAAGTCAAAGCGATACAAGAAATGCAACCCCCGAAGACTCCAAAACAAGTAAGAAGTTTTCTGGGTAGAATCAACTTTATAGCAAGGTTCATATCACAATTGACGTCCAAGTGTGAACCTCTTTTCAAATCACTAAAGAAGAACAATCCGATCGAGTGGAATAACGAATGCCAAGAAGCATTCGAGAAAATCAAACAATATCTATCAAATCCACCAGTCTTGATACCACCTCGATCTGGAGAACCGTTGATTCTATATTTATCCATACAGGATTCTTCATTAGGATCCGTATTGGGTCAACGTGATGAGACAGGCAAGAAAGAACATGCAATCTACTATTTGAGTAAAAAGCTTACCACATATGAAGCTAAATACTCAATAGTGGAAAAGTCCTGTTGCGCCATTGCATGGGTAGCACACCGACTACGACACTACATGCTCAATAACACCACATTGCTGATCTCCAAGACTGATCCCATTAAGTACATTTTTGAGAAACCCGCTTTATCAGGCAGGATTGCAAAATGGCAAATGCTGTTGTCTGAATACGACATACAGTACGTCACCCAAAAGGCTGTAAAAGGGAGTGTGATTGCTGAATATCTTGCTGATAGAGCATTGGATGATTATGAGCCAATGAGAATGGACTTTCCTGATGGAGATATAATGACAATTGAACAGGAAGTCTCTGAAGACAATGAAACATGGAAAATGGCATTCGATGGAGCGTCCAATGCTTTGGGACAAGGGATTGGAGCTATACTCATCTCTCCAAGCGGAGAGCAGTTTCCCCTCACAGCAAAAATTACATTTCCTTGTACCAACAATATAGTAGAGTATGAGGCATGTGCTATGGGACTCCAAATGGCACTGGATTTGAAAGTGCGAGATCTCTGAGTTTATGGGGATTCCACATTAGTCATATGTCAAATCAATGGAGAATGGGAGACAAGGGATTCAAAATTGATCCCTTACCAAAAGCTTATACTAGACTTGGCTCGAAGATTTAACAGTATAAGTTTCCATCATCTTCCAAGGGAAGATAATCAAATCCCAGACGCTTTAGCTACTTTGGCTGCTATGTACAAGATAAGCGACCCCGAGCATACTCCTGTGTTCGAGATGAAAATAATAGATTCTCCAGCTTATTGCATGAGCATCGAAGAAGAATTGGATGGGAAGCCTTGGTATCATGATATCAAGAAATACCTCCAAGAACGAGTGTATCCACCAGAAGCAACAGAAAATGACAAGAAATTTCTACGAAGATTGTCAATTGGTTTTCTTTTAAACCTTGACATACTTTACAAGAAAACCCCAGACTCGATGCTACTTCGCTGTGTAGATACTCATGAAGCACGAAAGATCATGGAAGAAGTTCATTCTGGAATATGTGGAGCCCACACTAGTGGTCATACCATGGCAAGACAAATAATGAGGGCTGGCTACTATTGGCTCACATTGGAAAGTGATTGTATCAATCACGTAAGAAAATGTCACAAATGCCAAATATATGCCAACAAGATCCAAGCTCCACCTGCTCCTCTTAATGTAACAGCAATACCTTGGCCTTTTGCCATGTGGGGAATTGACGTCATTGGAGCCATTACCCCCAAAGCTTCCAATGGTCATAAATTCATCCTAGTGGCAATTGACTACTTCACTAAATGGGTAGAAGCTGTGTCTTATGCAAGTGTAACTCAAAAGGTGGTATGCCGGTTCATTAAGAAAGAAATCATTTGTCGCTATGGGCCGCCAGAGTGTATCATCTCAGACAATGCCACGAACCTGAATAATGCAATGATGCAGACTTTGTGCCGGCAATTCAAGATCAAGCATCTCAATTCAGCACCTTATCGACCAATGATGAATGGTGCAGTAGAAGCAGCCAATAAAAATATCAAGAGAATTGTTGAAAAGATGATCGTCACTTACAAGGACTGGCATGAGATGTTACCTTTTGCACTACATGCTTATAGAACTTCTACCCGTACTTCTACTGGAGCAACACCTTTTTCTCTGGTATACGGTATGGAGGCTGTATTGCCCATTGAAGTCGAAATTCCTTCATTAAGGGTACTAATGGATACTCAATTAAGAGAAGCAGAATGGGTCAAGGCTAGATACGAGCAATTAAATCTAATTGATGAAAGAAGAATGATAGCCCTCTGCCATGGGCAGCTTTATCAAAGGAGGATGATTCGCGCTTACAATAAAAAGGTTCGCCCACGACAATTTCACGAGGGTGACATAGTGCTCAAGAAAATTTTACCCATTCAGCATGATTCCAGAGGAAAATGGACACCAAATTATGACGGGCCATATGTTGTAAAGAAAGCATTTTCAGGAGGGGCACTAATTCTAACAGAAATGGATGGACGAGAGTTACCAAAGCCAGTAAATTCAGATTCAGTAAAGAAATACTTTGCATAATGAAGACATTTTCGGACAGAAGGGAAGAAGTGGATACAGAGTTACCAAAGTTTATTTGATCAAAGTTGTCAAAGAGAGCTTTCTTCCCTTACACTTTCATTATCTATCTGTACCCAAGATTTTTATATTCTCTTACCCATAAATAAAAAGCCAATTCTCTTTAGCTTGCCTTTGATTCTCACGTTCAAAATGCTAAAGTCGCTTCTATCCAGTTCTTTTCCTTCAAATCTCACATTCCTACTAGCCTTAAGTGTGCAATAAATTGTGACTTTTGAAGGAAGAATAGTAATAATTAAAACTTAGAAAAAAACAAAGACCGTAAATTACTTTGATAAGCTTTATGAATTAAAACAGGTAAGATTGAGGTCCTGCTTTGCGAACGGCACAGAACATAAACTAACAAAGAAGAAGGAGTAACAAATCTTTTGGAGATAGCCTTGGTGGTAGTCTGAATGATCGCTTCAGAAGTCTTAACATGTCCATGTCAGCAAGAAAGAATCATACTCACGAATATTTCAACAGGGGCAATTATCCAGAGAGGCATAAAGTATGAGGTGGACATTAAGTAAATTGAAGCCAAAATTCAAAAGCAAATCACGGAAAGGAGATTTTTTAAGAGAGTTGGGCTTTTGAGACAATGGACAACAGCTGGAAAACGAGACAATGGACAACAACTGGAAAGCGAGACAATGGACAACAGCTGGAAAGCATAAAGAGATTCAATGATAGTCCAAGAAGGCGATTACAAAGAGAATCCAGTGAAGCAAAGACATGAAAAACTTCCAAAATAAAAAAAGAACCATCAGTTACACATGCTCTACATTCATGCATTTCACATCATGCATGCATGGCATACAGAACAGGGATCAAATGGGAAACACATCCACGGCACAGTTACAGCAGTATAAGCTGAGATCTCAATGACATCAGCTCTTACTAATCCACCGCTGGATGCATAGCTGATATATTGGACCCAGGCCCATCAGCAATTCAAAGATAAAGTAGACAATATTGTCAAAAGCCTGGTAATCGACTCAATAATCGAGGTTACACCTGGATGGACAGAATTGACGCCAGCTTAGCAGTATTCAAGATAAGAGATAGCTATGGTCAAAGATAAGCACGGATATTAAGAAATATTGTCGTCGAAAGCGGACAATGGATTCAATAATCAATGTCATGCTTGATGAGATATCAAAGATAAGAAATATTTATGATTCCAAAATAAAGTAGGATCCACTTTTCCGGTTAAGCGGCGGATACGGTACTCCGTGACTTTCAAGACGGTTCTCTCAGTTGCCCATAATAACTGATCCTTTCCTCCCTTCATTCTTTTACTTCCTCCTAGAAAATGGATCCTACTTTTTCTGCCTTGCGAAAGTATTTCCCCCTCTCTCCCAATGAACATCCTAAAAAAGATC